>CM076569.1:106689535-107276387 GCA_034641835.2 Pinus albicaulis
CTAATAAAAAACAATAAATGAAAAAAAAAAAAAATATCATAGAGACTATAAACTTGGTGGGAAAGGCTTTTAATCCCCGAATGTGTATTCACCTCTGCGTGCTTTGCAATCGTCTATCCCGAGAGAGCTATGCATCAATATAGTTAGTCTATATTGGACATACAATCTCTTGGTTGAGTGAATATCTCAACCACACACCAATTTAGGAGGCTAACTCGTTGGAGAGAATATCTCAACTAAATAGACTTCAACAAACTCCCAAGAATTAGGAACATAATTATTCTATAATTGATGAGCACATCAAAGACAAGTAGGAATTATATTTTCCAAGTTTCATAATTTTATTGTTTTTTGAATACTTGGACTTATTGATTGTTTATGTGAGTATGAGCCTAAAATTTGACCCTCAATCATAAGTCCAGATTAAGAACTCAGTACCATCTCCAAGTCTTCATGTTGAATCTAATAAGATATGTCGCAATGAAAAAATTCCTGAAAACAAACCAAAACTAGATACCGAAAACTCCAATATTAAGAGAGAACCAAGAGAAGTGAATCAACTGCAAGTTTGACACATCCAAAAAAATTCTTAACAACTCAATCTAATGTCAAGTTGTAATGAAAAAGTATCTATATATCCTTTAATAGGTAGAATGACCATCCAAGTGAAAAAAAATTCCCACAAATGTACTCTCAATCAACATGATCCCAATCGCCTATCCACTGACAAATTTAGATTCCCCCTAAAAAATTGTGTTATTATCGAAAATTTCAGTTTGACAACCATCATCATCAATTCAATTTCATCATGAGATATGGTGAATCCTTTGAAGATGAATTATGAATTGGATGATACAAATGATGAGTTAGATGAGGAAGAATATTAATGGTATCAAAATGTTGAAACATACGAGGTATGTATTTATATCTTTTCAGTTGGTTTGTTTTATTTCGTTCACCTTAAATTTTTATTTTTCTAGCTTTTATGTTTGAATGTTACTGTTTTTTTTTCAAATATATTATAGTAGATAAATTGGGTATCCAGAAATTTAGAGTGATGTGATTTGGGGGAGGGGGAGCGGCCATATGAGCTTCCACCTTCACGTGGTTTACCTTGTTAAATATAGAATGTAATACTCTTGAAACAAAGAGAAGCTCATTTTCGTTTATACCATCATTTTGCAATTTTGAATTTGGTTCATTAAGTAGATGTACCAAAAAATTTGGGTGATGGGTAAACCAGGCGACATGGTGATCAGGTAGAAATATGAAGTAAGGTTGGCCCATGACTTCCCATGAACTTAGTTCCTACTAGCGGGTCTCATAATAACTTTTAGAAAATTGACTAAATTAATGTTTAGGTGTTAAAATCCAGTTTATAAATGATTGATTATGCAACATGGTACTAAAAAATGATAATATTTTGTTTTAATTGATAAGATAATGATTTGTGTTGACTAATTTGCACGACGGGGTGAACACCCACACCCTGGTTGTGTTCACACAAAGGCGTGGAACCCGGGTGCCCATTGGGCATCACATGCTAGGAATGCTAGGGCACCTGCCTTGTAGGGGTGCCTGTGTGACAATTTGGTCGGTCAAATCGACTTGGAAAGGGGCACCCACAAAAAATAAGTAAGGTCGGCCCATGATTTCCCATGAACAGAGTTCCCACCATGGGGTCTCATAATGATTTTTAGAAAATTAACTAAATTAATGTTTAGGTGTTAAAATATGGTTTATAATTGATTGATTGTGCAACATGGTACTGAAAAATGAAAATATTGTGTTTTCATTGATGAGCTAATGATTTATTTTGACTTATTTTCACAGCAGGGGGAATGCCCGCACCATGGGCGTGTGGACACAAAGGTGGGGTGCCTGAGCGCCCATGGGGCGTCGCGTGATGGGCACACCAGGGAACCTATGTGAAGCATTGGTGGGTCAGACATGTTATTAAAAAAATGGACTTGATAAGCTGGTTGATCAGTCAAATTCATGTAACTATTTCAAACCTAATCTTTTGACTGAGGTTTAGCCTCCTCAGCCTGAGAGGGCTCTCTCAAGGGTTAATGATTTGGATAAAAGTATAGATGGCTAACTCTATGTGGGGTAATAAACAGAAAAATGATAGAGATAGGTTTAGAATCACATCAGCAAGTACACATTGGGCTTATGGAGTCAAAATAGTTTCAGTAAACCAATGAATCTACTTAACATAGAAGTTGAGGGATATCAGAGTTTTAGTCAAGAAATAAACACACATGAAACTGTAAAAACAGAGTCAGTTCATTTATATAGGAAGTCAAAGCATCTAAAGATGAATTCTGAGTAATATATATAAAAAACACTGCAATAGGATACTAAGAGATGCAAATATAATAGGAATACACAAAAAATCCTTCTGAACCCCAAGTTGGTTAAGTAGAAACTCTCTATATTAGCTGAAAACCAATCAATTACAATAAGCACAATCTTTTGCTAAAAATGTCCAACTCTTGGCTAATTTGACTTCTTAGTCTTTAATAGACAATTTACAACATCAGATGATTTCATATTAGGCTAGATACATCGAATTCCTAACTCTTGACACTTTGCATAACCATAATACATGGGATTTATTACAAAAAGATAGCTAATCTACTAAACAATCCTATTACAAATAGGATTCAAACTCCTTATCTCTATCCATAACAACCTTATCTAAATTAAATTACATCATTTTCCAAGTGTATCAGCACATGGTCGAATCTAGATTATAGGCTTCAACTCTTCATGACCATATTTCTATCTTCCACCAAAATAGGAAACAATCCCTTGTTTTTAGGCATAAGGTCCTTTGCACTCTTGGAACATTCTGACCATCATGAACTAATTATTTCGAGGTCCTTAGCTATTGGAAATTGAATTAACACATGCCAAAACTCCTCCTTAAGCTCCAACTATCCAAAACCATCTTCAAACTGTTCAAATGAGCTGTAATACACTGCGCTACAAAAACAAAGAAGTGTCGTAGTGCCTTTCATAGCGCTTCTCTTTAACCCTTTTTTCTTCAAGTTTTTGACTTCTTTTCTCCAAAATGATCTTAATTTGCTTTAAATACATCCTCCCTAGCAATTTCAGTTCTTGATACAATATTTTACCCCTCAAAATTTGATGAAAAAGGGCAAGAAAAGCCGCTATAGTAGTTTCGTCAAAAAATTTCCAAAGTGAAAATTGTAAATGTGCCAAAAACTCAAAATCAATCTGATTTCATCATTTAAAAAACATATCAAGTGAAAAACACAGTCATTCCAGCCTTCATGAGGTCCCTTGCTTATTTTCATTTGATTTAGCTATATGCTCTTCTATGACTGTTATTTTAATACCTCTGCTCTTTAACTCATCTTGAATCAATTTTAGCTGTTGCTCCAAGTCCTCCACTTGATCTTTAAGTCTTCTGTTATTAGCTATCAAGTGAGTATTTATTACTTTGACAAATTTGGCTTCCTTAATTGCTGGGACTATCCATTTGAAAAACTGCTCTGCACTACTTGGAGTTTCAGAGATAGGACTAGTTTGACCTTCCCACATTTCCTTCATTCTTTTAAACTCTGCTTTCTCAACATTGTGCTTTCTAGCCCTCTTTCTCATCACAACAATTTCTTGGTTTTCCAACCTCAATTTTTCCTCAATATGTTGAAACTCTGTCATTTATTATTTTCCCCTCTTTGTTCTTTTGGTTGTATGCTTCACTATAGGTGATGAGAGATCAACAACTTCTTCAGGAGCTTTAACTCTCTCAATAGATTTTTGAACTTCCTGGCTGCCTTCCTTGAGTTTATTAGCATGCCTAGTTATAGGCTTTCTTGCTTGAAAGATGAAAGCTGCATCTTCCCCCTCAAACTCAAGCTTCTTTGCAGACTTAGCTCTTTTCTTTTTATGCTCATCTTCCCCAATGAACTCAGCTTGAACAATGGGTGTCTCCTCTATGTCAATAGAATGAAGTATGTCATCTAAATTTCCCTTTGTTACTGGGCTGTCCTCTGTAGCAATTGTATTCCCTTTTAATGCCACTGCCTGGCTTCTTGTTACTCTTTTGATTTCCTACTTGTTGACAGCTTGTTTCTGTTTTTCCACTGTTATCACCCTAAAATTTTCAAAACATCATTGTGTCAACTCTGTTTTTGGTCATGATTTCAAGTAGGTCTAAAAGTCATTTTAAGTCTTGGTAAAGGGTAGGTCATAGTTTTATAAGTTTTAAAGGTCATATTTCAAGTTCAAATAAAGTCTTTTAGGTCCATTCCATGATCAAAGATCCATAATTTCCATTTGTGAGTCATTTCCTAAAATTTCATGTCAAAAATTGTAAAATTAGCTAAGAAACCTTACTTTCATAGCACAGCTAGTTCAAAAAGCTGATTTGCGCTATGAAAGTGCTGAAAGTCATGAAGAAAAAACTTTGTTTTCTGGTTTTAGTAGTCAACTTTAAAGGGGTTTTTTGGGAAACTGAAAACGTATTCTTGAAAAATGAAAGAGGTTTTTCTTCATAACATACCTAACTACAAAAAAATCTCTCAATTTCCTCAACTTAATTATTAAGTGGGAGAAATTGATGACTTAACTTGTGCTACGAAACTGTTGTTACAAAATGTCCTGTACATGACTGTTTAGCAATCAACTTCAAGATCAATTTCTAGCCACATGAAAAAGTATTTTGGAATTTTGAAAGAGGTTTCTTTCATCAAATCTCCAGATACAATAACCTCTCTCATTTTTCTCACAAGTGTTACCAGTTGGGAGATACAAGTCTTTCTTTGAAGCCATATTTTCAGAAAATAGAGTTTTCCTGTTTTACACATGTTGTTCAAATACAATTTCTAGACAGTGGGAGAGGTATTTCAAAAAACCAAGAGAGGTTTTTGTTCAAGATAGAATGGCCTACAAAAGCCTCCTTCAGTTTTGCAAAATACATTATGGATGAGGAGATACAAGCTCTGTCTCAACACCTATTTTTCAGATAAAAACAGTAAGGTAAAATGACCAATTCATAGATGAAAGATGAAGGTAAAATTTGATGAAGATTATGTTTTTGGGGCCATATTGCTATGTTTTTGAAATAATACCAACACTTTATGAAGTTTAAGTATCCCTAACTTACAAATTTTGAAGACTGTTTTGAAAATCAGCTTGCATAGCAGTTTCGTAGCGTGCTACGAAACTGCTGAAGATGTCTTTTTGCATATTTTCATATAAGTTTTGGAGGGAAGGTTGATGAGTTTTGGGTTTAAATTTGCTATTGGAAGCATGGATATAACAGGTGAAGGTTAAAATGAAGAAAACAGGAGAAAAAATGATTAAAGGGAAAGTTTTTACACTAACCTACAAATTGCGCTACGAAAACAGGCTACTTTCGTAGCGCAGACCTATTTTCTATTCTTTTACATCATTTCAGAGATGCATTTCTACACAGCTGGAAGATTAAAGGTTTTAGGGAAATGCTTGGAAAATGTGACACATGTGAAACTGATCTATTAATGATCACAAGTGCTCGAAACTAACAATGAAAGTAAAGGGTTGAAAAGCAGGAAACATGTTTCCTAATTTATAGGAAAACAATACTACTCACAGCAGGGTGACTTTAAGTGAATGGTCAACATCAAATTTTGAATTCATGGGATTGTAGGTGTCAAAGCATGAATTAGAGAATAGATAAGGTTGTTAAAAGCATATTTAAGAGTTTTATTCCTATTAGAATTAGGACTCTTCAAAGGTAGTAAAGCTGTCACTTTGTAATTAATGACATGTTTAGGATTAGGAAAGGTGTCAAAATAAGTGAATTCGAATTCTCTAGTGGAGGATCAAGGAATCCTAGATTTTAAATGCTCTATATAGAGCATGAGGTTGAATTCATAAGGGTTGGGCATTTTCATTAGCAAAGAAGAATGTGTTATTCTATGTCACTGTTTTTTCAAGCTTAATACAGAGTTCTATTTTGACAACTCAAGATTCATAAGGAGTTTATTTTCATTATTATTCTAATGGCCTTCTTCAATATCTATATTTGTAGTGGTATTTGTATGTGATACTTATAATTCATTTCATAATGCTCTAACTTCAGTCACATGCAAATGGACTGTGTGTTTCACTGTGTTACTGTTTTACTCATTGATTTAGACTCCAAATTCCTTGACTTCCATGCTTAACAGACTTTGATGTTTTGTTGAAGTTATCTTGACTCCATGGCCCAATGAATGTTTTCTAATCTGTGATACAACCAATTATATAATTTTATCTTTTTTACCTTAGAGTTAGCCATCTATCTATTAATAAAAAATCATAAACCTTTGAGAGAGCCCTCTCAGGTTTAGGAGGCTAATCCTTAGCCAAAAGATTGGTCTGAAAGAGTTACACAAAGTTTACTTGATGAGAAGCCTATCAGGGTTAGATTTTGTGATAACAACCTCTTTGACAATCTTTGACCTCTGTTTTGCAGATGGTGGAGTTGGTGTATCAAGCAATTATGTATGCTCTGCTCTTTTCTCAATTTTCTTCCTTGGCTTCAGTTTTGCAAATTCCTTTGGTTTTGCAACCATAGGTTGATTGGGCTCTACTGGTGGTGGTGATGGAACTCCTTTAGTTTTAGGGTTTCATGCAGGGGTTCGAGTTTCCAACTCAAAACCATTTATAAACAAGAAAGATGACAAATCCCTGCCTATTTTATGGAGTTCATCTAAAATCAATAACTTCATTAAACCATTATGAAACAAGGATGTTTCACTACCTTCATATTTTTCTTGTACTTTATCAGCCATTTTTGCAAGACTCCTGTGCAGATAAAAAGGAAAATCGAGTGAAATATTACCAGTGAAATGCAAAAGCAACTTGAAATGATATGTGTAGACCTTATGATATCTTACTTCACATATAAAATACTTCTAAATGTTGAGTAGCAGCTTTGAATAAGTGTCTTTGATGCAACTTCTAGGGATAGCATTATTAAGGTCCATGTCTGCATACTCAGGGTTCATGAATTCTTTACATTGCTCCATATCAAATTTCAAACCTTTGAACCAAGTTTCTTGACCTCTGGTATCTTTGTAACAACAACAATAATCTCTAGTGTAATTGATACACTTAGCATCCCAACCTTGGTAGTTGTTCCATTGAATTTCAAGGAAAATTCTTTGGATATCTGTGTGTGGAAACCCTGCAACTTTTCACAAAACTGAAGAAAACCTACTCTTCTAAACGCTTCCATCACTGCTGGGTCTTCAATTTTTGCCTTCATATCTTCAGGCTCATGCCTTAAGCATTGTCCCCCTCTGTGAACTTTCTTTTCCTCTGCCACGCTTCTCAGAAATTCTGTTAGCCTCACTTGATAAATTTAATTAGCCTCGCTTGAATATGTGAAACATCAGCTTCACTTGATTAATTTGTATCAACCTTGCTTGATAGAGATGAAGAAAACCTTTGTATAAAATAGTCACAGGTTTGGATTTAACACTTCAGAGCTCAAACATCTCGAATGGAGGCAAAGGAAACGAGAATGACCAATTAGACAAGATTTTGAATTTTAAATGTCATCTCATAACTGAATGATGCCTCATTGATGACAATGATGACTGCAACGGGGATAAGTACATTGAATTTCATCATTAACTGACTCATCATACCACTAACTTACCATTTCCCAACGGTTTCTAACCTTTTCTAGCTCAGATGACAAGGCAGTTTAGAAACCGCGCTTTCGTAGCACCTGCAATGTATTTTTTCCTGTTTGCGCTACGAAACTATTAGCGCTTTCGTAGTGAAAATCAAAATTTTTGAACTAGTGGTGCTACGAAAACGAGGTTTTTTGGCTAATTGAACAGTTTTGACATGAAATTTTATGAAATGACCCACAAATGGAAATGATGGATATTTGACATGAAGGGATTTAAAAGAAGAATTTATCATAACCTAAGGATGGGCTTTAAAATATAAAAATCTAAAACCTACCCTTGATCAAATCCTAAATTGACTTCTAAACCCAATTTTGAACCATGACCAAAAACAAACTTGACATAATGATGTTTTGAATTTTTTTTTTTTGGGTGATAACAAGATAGACTTGGAAAGGGGTGCCCACCCAAAATAAGTAATTTCGTCCCATGGCTAGCCATGGCCACTCAAAGTGGAAAAAATAATATGACAATTGAGCGAAGAAACCGACAGGAAAAGTCATAACATGACGTGTGCGGTTGGTGGGTCTGCCCAACTTGTTAAGTGGCGCTCATAGAAAAGAAGTAAGTTCGACCCATGAAGGCCCATGAACAAAGTTCCCACCAGGGGGTCTCATAATTATTTTTAGAAAAATGAATAAATTAATGTTTAGGTGTTAAAAGTCGGTTTATAATTGATTGATTACGCAACATGGTATGAAAAAATGATAATATTTTGTTGTCATTGATGATCTAATGATTTGTGTTGACTGGTTTGCATAGTAGGGTGAATGCCCGCACCCTGGGCACACACGCATGAAGGTGAGGTGCCTGGGTGCCCATGGGGTGTCGTTTGTTGGGCACATCAAGGCACCTATGCGACAAGTTTGTGGGTCAGCCAAACTTGGTAAGGGGCATCTGCATAAAATACGTAAGGTAGACTATGACTACCCATGCTCACTCAAAGAGGAAAAAAAATGAAGTATGAACCAAAGTGCGATCATGGGGGTGTCACGTGCACAACACAAAGGTAAGCACCCTGGGCACACCCGCACGAAGGCAGGGTGCTCTGGCACACACGTGCAAATAGGGCATGCACTACAGGCAACACGATGGGAAAATCGAACGAGTGAAGTGAACCGAGGGTGTCATGTGCATGAGGGTGCCCGACCTGGGTGCAGCTGAGCGCCCAAAGGAGCTTTGAATGACGCAACAATCAGCAGACAATTTGGGCACGTCAAGTGGACTAGGTGATTGGTGAATTGAGTGAAATAGAGGTTGGGAAAACATGAAAAATAAGAAAGGACAAGATGCTGTTGTGTTATGCAACAATTCCCCCCATTTTTATTTTGTAAATAATTTAGAACTTTGATAAATAGAAATAGGGACCCTTTTTATAAAATTATTTTTGTCTTTTGATAAAATCAAATTCCAAAAAACATCAACGCTTTTTAAATAAAAAATCTTTATCGCAAATTGCATTTTCGCACAAATATTTTCTTAATTAAAACAATAAATCAGTGAAATCCCGATTTTGGGATCACCGATTTGAAATTTTGCAAGCGACATTATAAATCGCATATCACAGATTTACAATGTAAAACTTTAAGCAATTCTTAACAAAACTCTGATATTGCGATACTGTGATTTCGCGATATTGCATATCGCATAAACAAAAGGCAATACGCATCATTAAGATAGGTTCAAAGGGCGTGATGCGATTGATATGACAGGTTTGAATAAAGGTTTTTACGCAAAATAAATCATGTCAAAAGGTATTAATTATGTTTTATCATCCCAATGTAAACAATTATGGATACGTCATGATTAATTAATGATATAGCTATTTCTCGGATTTTTTCTTTCAAAACAGATCATTTCAATAGATCTTCCATCATCTAATCATTTACTCTGTCTTTATTAGGGATTTACTTTCAAGATATGTCCATCTGCAAAGTTATTCAGAAGCATGACAAACATATTGTTGCAGAATTGAAACAAATAGGAATGGCACCTGTAGTCTCTGATACTATTTGCACTGCTGATGGAGGAGCTACTAAATGGAAATTTATTTACACTATACTTGAAGACGAAGAACCAAAAGTAGTGGAAGTCACAGCGACTACTGATGATGCACCACCTTCAAATTTACAATTCAAAGATATTGCATGCTCTTTCCTCCATAGGATAGTAGCGAGAGCTACTCTTCTTCCATATACCGACATGATTAGATGGGTGCTTGACAAATCAGTGATCAAAGATAGACAATTAAGAACCTGTAAGGATGAGATTCTAGGTTCTTTCAGACCTGAAGATATGAAAATCATGTATAAGCTGCCCAACCTGCAAGATACCTACAACAGTCAGTTTGTTGCAAAGTTTTCTGAGAAGAACGAAGACCCATTCAAGGCAATTCAAGGATGGAGGAAATTAGACAACAAGTTCAAATATGAGAAAATTGGTATATATCCTATCGCGTCATTAGCAAACCCTTATAATTTTGCAGCAGAAATGTTATGCAGATTATATGGTTTACCTGATAATACCAAGTTCTCCATAAATTGGCTTCCCCTAATTGACTCCTCTCTTAATTCCCTCATAATGAATTGGACGACTATCCTTTCTGAGAATCTAGTTAAGGCAATTAATGAATATCGCCAAACCATAAATTCCTCCAAATATGTTCCCTAATTTTTTATGAGTGTGTATATTTTTGATGCCATTTGTTTTTCTACCAACTTTCCAGTTATGGGATGGAAATGGACCCCTGAAGACCCTACCCCGATACATTTGAGTCATAAAGAGATATGGGAACATAATTATGCAACACATTTTCATTGGTTGTGCTATGGAGTTGTATTACCGTTACACCAATTTATGTTTGACACAATGAGCCCTAGGTTCACTAAGGAAGCCCTTGCAGACCTTCAAATGATAGGTAGACGTTTTGTTGAAGAATCATTTTCATATATCATAATTTTTGGAAGCTCCGCTCCCCTGCATATTCTTCCTTTATATGTTTCAAATAATTTAATGGCAAGAGAAGTCACTTACCAAACTGTTGGTAATGGAATCACTATATCTTTGAAAGACAGTAAAAAGTCTTTATGGCCAAGTTTTCCAATTTCATGTGGTTCATTTACACTCAGCAATTTTAATCACGCATTGAAAGAATGTCAGAAGATTGAATTGTTGAAGCTCCCCATTTTACCCTCCAGGCATTTCGATCCTGAAAGGTTGCTAACAAATTCACTTTGTCAGTCGAACTCAAACCTTTTGTACACACTGATGACAGATTTGAAGATATTTTGCAATCTGCTGGGACTTTTGAAGAAATCCTAAATTTTTTCAAATTGAACCTGAATCCAGAAGAAATACAGAAATTCAATGAATTCATAGAACATAGATTCATACGGATTCCATAGGATGTTTTGATTACTAGTTATACGATTAAAGAAATTCAAGAAATTAGAGCAGAACAATCATATTCAAAAAATCAAATTGAATTAGATAAAATATGTACTTCATTCAACAATGCATTCAAAAATACTCCAGAGGCATCATCATCACAAAAAAATACAGAATTCCAGACTCCACATGAACAAATAGTTTCAACAAAGGAAATCATTGAAACTCCTGAGATAATCTCCCAAGACATAGAAATCATTCCTACAAATCCGACTGATGAGATTATCATCAAGGTGACTGATATTCCCCCAATAGATGTGTTCTATAGCCCTCTTCATAAGGTTGTAGTAAGAAAATGGAGGAAAAGAAGAGGGATTGAAACACCCCCGGGGAATGAAGTAATGGAATTAGTATGGAAAGAAAATCAATCAAACCCGATTGAAAATTTAACTCAACTATCTCAGTTCGCTGGTGCATACACCACTGTGACAATGGATAAGGCAGCAGAATTATCTATTTTGGTCCAAGAAAAGGATGTCAAAATCATGGAACTACAACATCAACTAGATGAAGAAAGAAAAATTTTAAATCAAAAAGTGGAACAACAGCTTCTTAGAGTACAACAAGAGATGGAAATGCTTAAGATAAGTCATAAAAATGATTTATCTAACAAAAATTCACTGATTGAAAAATTGAGAGAAGATCTTAATAGATATGAAGGAATTCCTACTGCATAGGAATTCATAAAAGAAGCATCGACATTAAGTGCCTTACTCTCAAAACAACAAAATCTGTTTATTGTACAAATGTCAAACATAATTCCACATCTAGAAATCAGTGAAAAATTAACAAATATAGTCATTGATCAAAGAATTGAGTTCAATGAACTTAATATCAAAATATCTAATTATATTGAATGGCAAGATACAGAAGAAGGGAAAAAGTGATATCTCCCAAAGATCAAGGAATCTTTCAAAGATATTCTTTTTACAGAATGGGATGCACGAGTGAAACAGGCAGAATTAGCCATAGCCAGAGCAACAGGTATATCAAAGAATATGGTCAAAATGATTAACCATATATTACATACTTCCGGGCTCATCAAAGAAGGAAATTTCAATTCCGTTCTTGATATCAAAGATTTAGAACAAAGTTGGAAAGAAGTCGGTCGACTCAGGGAAGAAGCACTTATACAGCTAAAGAAAACTGATTGGGAAGCATACTGGCAACTATTAGACAAACCACACGGTCAAATCATGACACTGAACTATTTTTTGAACTCCATACAGAGAATACAGTCGCTTTTACTGGACGCTATATTTGCTGCACAAATGAAGATAGAGTTCGAAAAACCTCCACAAGTTCAACCGATGTCCGAAATTTGTGAGCAAAAAGCACAACTGGCAGTAACTTATCATCCGGCATGATTAGTATTATTATTTATTTTTTTTTATTTTTTTATATAAATTCAATTTTTAGAAAATAGATGCTCAAGATGATTGAAACCACCTCAGAAGATATTTTGTATAATATTTTTTGTAGGTAATTTGTATAGTATTTAAACCCTTCTCATGCATTTAAAGAAGGGTCCAGAAATTTATTGAGAACATTTGCAAAGAATGCTTAATTGTAAGTAAGTTTGTGGATGCCTTGATAAAATAATGGAACATGGCCTTTTCAGTTATATATCATTTTGTTAATCATTGTTGATGCACTTTTGTATTATTTGAAAGACTTATTGATATAAGAGTTGAATGTGGTACTATTATCATGTATGCTAGTTCTGTTTTGAATATTAGTGATGAGTCCAGCTTTCATGAATTATATGTGAGATCGATTGTTTTTGTCTAAAATATCAGTTGCACTACTATACGATATAAAGATAGGAATTGATTTGTTTTATATATGATCATAAAATATATGCGATATGTTTCTCATTTTATTTTGATTAATTATTTTTTCAAGAGAATCATCTTACAAAATAATAATTCTATTAAATTTGTGATGACCTTAAACATCACAGATTCAATAGATATCATTTTAGATCACATCAAATTAGTATTATCCTGGGTTAGATTAAATTAGTCTCAATTTCAAGTTTTGGATGTTAGAATAAATTTGTTTTAGTTTTTAGTAATTATTCATGTAAATCCTTTGAGAGAAACCCAACAATCAAAGAAAAACCCAAATCTGGGAAATTGGTCCCATTATATCCAGTCGGAGCCACTATCCCAAACGGAAAAGGAACTATCTTAAGGTCCGGACTGGTTGGTTATCCCCCTTGTTGTTGCCACAGATTTCTGAGGCCTCAACATTTTTGGCGCTAGAAGGAGGGCTGACTATGAATGGCACATAAATCTAAACCTAAAAATAGAAGCCCTCATAAGAGTCAATCTCCCCAAAATCATCCTACAACTTCCCGATCAAATTCTAAATCACCAACTCAGAAATCGGAAATTGTAGAAACTTCCCCCTAATCTCCTCCAATATTTCGTCAATCATCTACTTCAGAATTCACTCCTTAGTCTCCTGAAGTTCAATATTTAATTCAGAAATTAGAAGGAATATCTATTTCTGCTAAAAATCCTGTTAACCGAGAAACTTCCGAAGAAAGTGTTACTTCTCTATTTAGAGAAACCGGTATATTAACTGGATCCAAAAGTGAGAAACTTGAAATTCCACCTTTCGAATTTCCAATTGAACTAGTTTGTAAAAAAGTTTCAGTATCCAGATCTAAGTCAGATACAAGTGAAGTTACATCAAATTTTCCTTCGGTTACTTCTTCATATCCTCTTACCCAGTCTGCATCTTCTCAGTCTTCCATTTCCTCTACTCAAACAGTTAGTGCTATTACAAGTAGTACTATTCCAGTTGTAAGTTCTTCATTCATTCCCCCTACTTCTAGATCTACTTCGGTATCTTCACAAACTTCTAATCCAATTATGGCCACTCAACCTTGGACGAATCCTAGTGTTGTATTGATAGCAAATCCAAATCCTCTTCCAGATCACCCAAAAAAATGGTTACCTAAATATAATCCTGATGATGGTCTTCCTGCTGAAGAACACATCAATAATTTTATGTTGGCCATGAATCTTAATGGAGTTGCTCATGAAGATATTGTAGTTAGATTGTTTCCTTATACTTTACAAGGATCTGCAGGATCTTAGTATTTTTCACTTCCAGCAGGATCTATTGCCAATTGGGAAACTTTCGAACAAGTTTTCCTTGCAAAATTTGGAGATGATAGAACTGTTGCATCCTTGATAAATGCTCTTTCCAATCTTAAAACAAATTAAAGGGAAAGGATTAAAGATTTCAACTCCAGATTTAACAATTTATTAAACAAAATTCCAACTACTTCCAAACCTACTGTTGATGTACAAATAGAATGGTATATTTCTTCTTTACCTTCTAGTATAGCTATTTTTGTAGATAGAGCTGGTAAAGCTACCCTTTTAGATAACATGAAAGAAGCTCTCGCTTGTAAGAAAATACTTTTAGCATTAGAAAAAGACAGGAAATCCAAGAAAGCGACATTTAGTCAAGATTCTAAAACGAAAGTCTTGAAAGATCCATTTGATCTTGGAGGTCTTCAAAAATTATTAAATATTGTGTCAAATGATATGATTGAAATAAAGAAACAGGTTGTTGAAACTTTAGCTCCTAAGAAATCATTTCTTCCATTTAATAAAAACCATTCTTCAACATCTCAGCCTCCAAATGTGATTTCAAATGTTGAATCCGATCAAGATACTGAAGATCCCTCGCCATCTGAACGAGAATCAGAGTCTGAGGAAGAAGTTGAACTGAATGGGTTATGGGATTTCATTCTTCCTTCAGAATAAGAAAGAGAAGCTATGCCTGTATCTACAAGAAGTAAAACTTCTTCTGATTCAACTATATCAAATCAAAAACAGAAAACTCTCCCCACCAAGGAGAAAATAGCTATCAAAAAATCTAAAACTATTCAGACAGATTTTATTCCACCAGATCCTAATACAAATTCTAAAACTTTGATAGTTTTAGATACAGTGGAATATAATATAGTCAAAGATATGAAAAAGATAAAAGTAAATATTTTATTACACGAAATGACCAAACTCAAACAACAGCAGAAAATTTTGCTTAGAGAACTTAAGGAAATCCCTGTAGATCCTATTCAATCACCAGTTATAGCTCAATCTTCAAAAGATATGGTAAAACCTCCATTGTCTCCAAACAAAGTAAATTCCAATGATTTAGTCTTAATTGATGATAGATCTATTTCTCACACTCCTTTACTTTTGACTTGTGAGATTTTTAGCAAAAATGTTCATAATTGTCTTATTGATTCAGGAGCTTCTTCAAACATTATGCCAAGAACAGTATGTACAAAGTTGAACATCACTCCTCAAAAATATGTTATACATATAGTTAAATTGGATAAAATAAGAGTAGATGTCATTGGAGAAATGATGTCGGTATCCATTAGATTATCATCCAATCCAAAGGTACTACAAGTAATTGATATTTTGGTTGCAGACATCCTTGAATTTTATGGTCTTATTCTAAGCAGAGATTGGTCTAAAAAGTTACATGGATATTTTGCTACTGATTGGTCACACATGTGGCAACCATATAATGGAAAACCAAGTCAAATCAGAATTGAATGTTAAAATTTTATGAAACATACAGTTACTGAACTAGAAGGAACAAATGAGCTTATAGCTTTCACCAATAACATTATAGGAAAATTTTCAGCAGAATCATTTCTTGGATCATTCAATGCTCAGGTTTCACCTTTTCCAATAAAAAATTCTATTTCTCAAATTGAAAACTTTTCTCAAACAGATGCTTCTAGATGTGTTAATCTCAATGATTAGATTCCAAAACAGTCTTTATTTTGGACTCTATACTTTGATGGTTCAAAATTAGAAGATGGTGTAGGAGCAGGTTGCATTTTAATCAATTCACAAGGAGAGAAAACAATGCTAGCTTGTAGACTTTAATTTCAATGCACTAATAATAGCACCGAATATGAAGCATTGATACAAGGCCTATATAAAGATATTGGATTGAATGTTAAATATTTGCAAGTATATGGAGATTCTGAAATAATTGTTAGACAAGTCAGAAATACAATTCATTGTATTTATGGACATTTAAAATATTACCAAACTTTAGCTCAGAATCTTAATTCTCATTTTACTGCATTTAATATCTCCACAGTTCCTAGATTACAAAATGCAAGTGTTGATTTACTTGCTAATATAGCATCTAGACTTATACCATCTGAATAATTTAGCCCAGACAGATTTTCAATTGAGTTAATTTTTAGGCCCTCCATTCCTGAAAATATAATAAATTGGAGAGTATTTAACAATGATGAAGATATACTAGACTTTCTTACATCAGATATAGCTTATGAACGTCAAATAATATATGAACATGAACATGATTCACATATTAAAGATAAAAAAAATTCAAATCCAATTCCTAAATCTGTAGTCAAAATGGAAGATCTCTATGATTTGAAATATAGGTTTAAGAAGACTACCAATTCAAAAACACAGAGTTCTACTCTAAAATTTGAATTGATTAATCTTGGTACATTAGAAAAAAATCAGAACATCAACTTAGGTCTTGGATTTGAACCTGAAGAAAGGATGCCATTCATTAAGTTATTGAAAATATATAAGTGTATCTTTGCATGGGATCATTCATATCTTAAGACATATTATACTTCAATAATTCAGCATACCATACCTCTGACCTCAGATGATAAGCCTGTGCAACAAAAACTTAGAAAAATCCACCCAAATTTAGAAAGTCAAATTAAATCTGAATTAAATAAAATGCTCAAAGCCAAATTCATTTTCCTGTTAGGCATTTGAAATGGGTGTCAAACATGGTTCCAGTTAGAAAAAAGAATGTAGATATTAGGATTTGCATAGACTTTAGAAATTTGAATAAAGCTTGCCAAAAAGATAGTTTTCCCTTGCCTACCATGGAACAGATATTGCAGACAGTTGTAGGATCTGAATTGATGTCTTTCCTCTACGGATTTTCAGGATATAATCATATTATGGTACATCTAGATGATAGATTAAAGACAACATTCAGGACAAAGTGGGGAACATATGCATGCCAAAAAATGCCTTTTGGGTTGATTAATGCTGGTGCTACATTTCAACGTGCTATGGATATAGGTTTCAAAGGAATAATCAATAGCTCAGTTGTTATATACTTAGATGACATTAATGTTTACTCTAAGCATAGAAGCAATCATGTTAAACACCTAAAACACATTTTTGAAAGATGTAGAAAATTTGGTATTTCCTTGAATCCAAAAAAATGTTATTTCACCTTATCAGAAGGTAAATTATAAGGGTTCATTGTTTCCAAAAATGGAATCCACATTGACCCTGATAGAATTTAGGAAATTGAAAAAATCCCTTTACCACATAATAAAAAAAAAATGCAATCATTTTTAGGTAAAATTAATTTTGTAAAAAGATTTGTTCTCGATTTTTCCCAAATCATTTTACCCCTGCGATCAATGATCAAGAAAAATTCAATTTTTAAATGGGGAAAAGAAGAGAGAAATTATTTTGAGTTGATTAGGAAAGCCATCATTGAAGCTCCCTCTTTAACAACTCCTGATTTTCTTAAATCATTTATATTATACACATTTTCTTCCGACACATCATACACAGCAGTTTTAACACAGTTAAATGATCAAAACATTGAAGCACCAATTGCGTCTTTTAGTTCTAACCTACAAGGTGCTAAGTTGAATTATTCAGCTGTAGAAAAACAAGCTTATGCTGTATTTAAAGCTTTGAAACATTTTAGACCCTTTCTCCTAAAAACACATACTAAAATAATAGTACCTTACTTAGCAGTAAGGAAATTATTAATCCAACGAGAAGTAGGAGAGAAGAGAGAAAATTGGGTTACTGCACTTCAAGAATATGATGTAGAGATACACCCTACTAAAATTTTTAAAGGACAAGGTATTTGCAGGATGTTAATTGGAGCTTCTCATGCATCAATAGAAGAAGATCAATCAAATGAAATGCAACTGTCCGAGGTAAGCCTAAACGATTCTCAGTCACAATATGCTGATCTAAAATTTTTCTTGAAAAATGGATATGCTCCATTATATCTCAATTACACAGCAAAGCGTGCTCTGAGACTTAAAGAAAATCAATATCAACTCATAGATGATGTGTTATTTAGGAAGAATTATGATTATTTGTTATTAAGATGTTTAGAAAAAACTGAAACTGAAAAAGTAATGCAGGAATTACATGATGGACCAGCTGGAGGTCATTACGGAGGAAACACCACAACTCATAAAATACTACATGTTGGCTACTATTGACCAACTCTATTTAAATATGCACACGAATACGCAAGAAAATGCAAAGTGTGTCAAACTGCAGCAGGAAGAGAAAGAAAAACAACATTTCCATTGCAACCAGTAAATATCCAACAACCATTTGAACAATGGGGGTTAGATATTATAGGTGAAATAACTCCAAACTCTTCTAAACAACATAAGTATATTCTAACTGCAACAGATTATTTCACAAAATTGGTAGAAGCTATCCCATTAAAGGTGGTTAATACACAAAGTATTACAGATTTTATTGATCAGTTCATAATCACTAGGTTTGGTCTCCCATCAGCTTTGATATTTGATAATGCATCTTACTTTTCTGGAAATGCCATGATAGAATTCGCTTTGAAAAGAGGTTTTAAATTAAAATACTCAGCTAATTATTATCCACAAGGTAATGGATTAGCTGAATCTAAAAATAAAAACCTCATCAGGATCATCAAATGAACTGTAGAAAAATCATAAAAATTGGCACAAAGCACTATTATCTGCTCTTTGGGCAGATAGAATCACCCAAAAAGCCTCAATAGGTACTTCTCCATTTATGTTGGTTTATGGAAAAGAAGCAGTTCTACCCACAAATGTAACAATACCAGCATTGACTTTAGTGCAGTTTATTGATGAAAATCCTTCATCTTCCCTTCAACTTAGACAAGATCAAATTCTTAAAATGGAAGAAAAAAGAGAAAAAACTAAATTTATACATGCTCATCATCAACAAATAGTGAAAACCTCATTTGACACATCATCCACTAGTTCAATTTTTTTTGAAATAGGAGATCTTGTTTTAAAATGGGATAAGGCACATGAGGAAAAAGGTAAGCATACCAAATTCCAAAGATTATGGCTTGGTCCATTTCAAATCATCGAAAAAATAGGCTTATCCACCTTTTTGCTGTAAGAATTATCAGGTAGAAAAGATTCCTTGCCTGTAAATGGTCAAATTCTCAAAAAATATTTCTCTTAGAAAATCAAGCTTTTAAATTTTTTTTTTGCTTTAGGAAAATAAAAGTTGAAAATAGCATCATCACTGGTTCATTCAAATTTTCAAAGTTTCTGATAAATTATTTTGATCTTTTGCTTCTATAAATAAGTAAAGAAAAAATATGACTATAATTATGAAAAATGAATAAACTTCATTTTTTTAAGATAAATTGAAATTTACTCGAAGCATTTTATTTCCAAAAAAGACTCTAGATATCATAAAATATAGTTATTATGTATCAGTCAGAAAAGGAAATTTTTAACTTAGCAAGGATTCTCTACAAAAAGGTATCTACCAACTCTATAATTATCATCCATAACTCTTAAACAAGCTAATGATTCATCCCATCTGATAAAATTTCTTCTTTAAAATTTAATATATATATATATACACACACACACAATGAGAAAATTAAAAAAAAAAGTCTCATCACGAGCTTGTTTATCATAATCATAGAGAAATAATATAGACAGATATTACCAATACTGCATACTATAATAGGGCAATAGCTATATGATTATAAAAAAATCAATAGACAAGGGGTCTCATCAAGAGCCAGCTTGTTCAATCTAAATTACTATCATTGAATGACATTGTCATTATCAGGCCACCAAACCTGGACAATGATTTTGAAAATGTATCAAGAAAAAGAAATTTAATGATATGTCATAATTATATTTTAAGATAATAAATCAAATTCGGATGGGACCATGAATAATTATTGGTTAAAATATAACCCTGTTGAGGCTATAAACGCCTACTGGCAACAGTGGCTCTATCCGTGATAAATGAGTAAAAATCTATGAGACCAATTTTAGAGAAAACCTACCTTATCTTTTTAAATCTAAGTACTGACTGATATAGATACCTATATATTATCACTGAAGGAGTTAATTTAGAAGAAATGAGATAGGTAAATAGATTATATTCTAAAAAAATGTTATTTAATTCATGAATCATATTATTTTTATTCTTATATCTTTTACTCGTTTTGAAAGTTTAGAAATGTCAAAACAAACCAATCAGAGATATCTGGTTCTCCCAAGTGAATCGCCAATTGTTGTGCTATACAAAAACTCCCCCCATTTTTATTTTCAAAATAATTTAGACCTTTGATAAATAGAAATAGGGACCCTTTTTATAAAAGTATTTTTGTCTTTTGATAAAAATCAAACTCCAAAAAACATCAACGCTTTTTAAATAAAAACATCTTTATTACAAATCACATTTTCGCACAAATATTTTCTTAGTTAAAACAATAAATCAGCGAAATCCAGATTTTGCGATCACTGATTTGAAATTTCGCAAGCGACATTATAAATCGCATATCATAGATTTACAGTGTAAAAATTTAAGCAATTCTTAACAAAACTCTGATATTGCGATACTGCGATACTGCAATTTCACGATTTCGCAATATTGCATATCACATAAACAAAAGGCAATACACATCATTAAGACAGGTTAAAAGGGCGCAATGTGATTGATCTGACAGGTTTGAATAAAGGTTTTTACGCAAAATAAATCATGTCAGAAAGTATTAATTATGTTTTATCATCCCAATGTAAACAATTATGGATGTGTCATGATTAATTAATGATATAGCTATTTCCAGGATTTTTTCTTTCAAAACAGATCATTTCAATAGATCTTCCATCATTTGATCATTTACTCTGTCTTTAATAGGGATTTCCTTTCAAGAAATGTCCATCCGCAAAGTTATTCAGAAGCACGACAAACAGATTGTTGCAGAATTTGAACAAACAGGAATGGCACCTATAGTCTCTGATACTATCTGCACTGGTGATGGAGGAGATACTAAATGGAAAGTTATTTACACTATACTTGAAGACGAAGATCCAGAAGTAGTGGAAGTCACAGCGACTACCAATGATGCACCACCTTCAAATTTACAATTCAAAGATATTGCATGCTCTTTCCTCCATTGGATAGCAGCGAGAGCTACTCTTCTTCCATATACCGACATGATTATATGGGTGCTTGACAAATCAGTGATCAAAGACAGACAATTAAGAACCTGCAAGGATGAGATTCTAGGTTCTTTCAGACCTGAAGATCTGAAAATCATGTATAAGTTGCCCGACCTGCAAGATACCTACAACAATCAGTTTGTTGCAAAGTTTTCTGAGAAGAACGAAGACCCGTTCAAGGAAATTCAAGGTTGGAGGAAATTAGAAAACAAGTTCAAATATGAGAAAACTGGTATGTATCCTATTGCTTCATTAGCAAACCCTTATAATTTTGCAGCAACAATGTTATGTAGATTATATGGTTTACCTGATAATACCAAGTTCTCCATAAATTGGCTTCCCCTAATTGACTCCTCTGTTAATTCCCTCATAATGAATTGGGCGACTATCCTTTCTGAGAATCTAGTTAAGGCAATTAATGAATATCGCCAAACCATAACTTCCTCCTCCAAATCTGTTCCCTATTTTTTTATGAGTGTGTATATTTTTTATGCCATTTATTTTTCTACCAAATTTCTAGTTATGGGATGGAAATGGACCCTTGAAGACCCTACCCTGATACATTTGAGTCATAAAGAGATATGGGAACATAATTATGCACCACATTTTCATAGGTTGTGCTATGGAGTTGTATTATCATTACACCAATTTATGTTTGACACAGTGAGCCCTAGGTTCACTAAGGAAGCCCTTGTAGACCTTCAAATGATAGGTAGATGTTTTGTTGAATAATCATTTTCATATATAAGGATTTTTGAAAGCTTCGCTCCCCCGCATATTCTTCCTTTATATGTTTTAGATAAGTTAATGGCAAGAGAAGTCGCTTAACAAACTGCTGGTAATGGACTCACTAAATCTTTGAAAGACAGTAAAAAGTCTTTATGGCCAAGTTTTCCAATTTCATGTGGTTCATTTACACTCAAAAATTTTAATCACGCAATGAAATAATGTTAGAATATTGAGCTGTTGAAGCTCCCCATTTTACCTTCCAGGCAGTTCAACCCAGAAAAGGTTGCTAACAAATTCACTTTGTCAGTCAAACTCAAAACTATTGTACACACTGATGACATATTTGAAGATATTTTGCAATCTGTCGGTAATTTTGAATAAATCCTAAATTTTGTCAAATTGAACCTGAATCCAGAAGAAATACAAAAATTCAATGAATTCAGAGAACAGAGGCTCAGACAGATTCCACAGGATGTTTTGATTACCAGTTATATGATTAAAGCAATTCAAGAAATCAGAGCAGAATAATCAGATTCACAAAATCAAAGTGAATTAGATAAAATATGTACTTCATTCAACAATGCATTCACAAATACTCCAGAGGCATCATCATCACAAAAAATACAGAATTCGAGACTCCACAGGAACAAATAGTTTCAACAAAGGAAATCATTGAAACTCTTGAGATAATCTCCCTAGACACAGAAATCATTCCTACAAATTTGACTGATGAGATTATCCTCAAGGTGACTGATATTCCCCCAATAGATGTGTTCTATAGCCCTCTTCATAAGGCTGTAGTAAGAAAACAGAGGAAAAGAAGAAGGATTGAAACACCCCCGGGGAATGAAGTAATGGAAGTAGTATGGAAAGATAATCAATCAAATCCGATTGAAAATTTAACTCGACTATCTCAATTCGTTGGTGCATACACCACTACGAAAATGGATAAGGCAGTAGAAGTATCTATTTTGGTCCAAGAAAAGGATGTCAAAATCATGGAACTACAACAGTAGCTAGATGAAGAAAGAAAAATTTTAAATCAGAAAGTGGAATAGCAGCTTCTCAAAGTATAACAAGAGATGTAAATGCTTAAAATAAGTCATAAAAATGATTTATCTAGTAAAAATTCACTGATTGAACAATTGAGAGAAGATCTTAACAAATATGAAGGAATTCCTACTGCAAAGGAATTCATAAAAGAAGCATCGGCATTAAGTGCCTTACTCTCAAAACAACAAAATCTATTTGTTGTACAAATGTCAAACATAATTCCACATCTAGAAATCAGTGAACAATTAACAAATATAGTCATTGATCAAAGAATTGAGTTCATTAACTTAATATCAAAATCTCTAATTATATTGAATGGAAAGATACAGAAGAAGGGAAAAAGTCAGATCTCCCAAATATCAAGAAAAATTTCAAAGATATTCTTTTTACAGACTGAGATGCACGAGTGAAACAAGCAGAATTAGCCATAGCTAGAGCAGCAGGTATATAAAAGAATATGGTCAAAATGATTAACCATATATTACATACTTCCAGGCTCATAAAAGAAGGAAATTTCAAATCCGTTTCTGATATCAAAGATTTAGAACAAATTTGGAAAGAAGCCGGTCAACTCAGGGAAGAAGCACTTATACAGCTAAAGAAAATTGATTGGGAAGCATACTGGCAGCGATTAGTCAAACCACACAGTCAGATCATGACACTGAACTGTTTTCTGAACTCCATACAGAGAATATAGCCGCTTTTACTGGACGTTATATTTTCTGCACAAATGAAGATAGAGTTCGGCAAACCTCCACAAGTTCAACCGATGTACGACATTTGTGAGCAAAAAGCACAACTGGCAGTAACTTATCATGCGACATGATTATTAGTTAGTTTGTTTTATTTAAATTCAATTTTTAGCAAATAGATACTAAAGATGAGGAAGGTTGTTTGAAACCACCTCATAAGATATTTTGTATAATATTTTTTGTAGGTATTTAGTATAGTATTTAAACCCTTTTCATGCATTTAAAGAAGGGCCCAAAATTTTATTAAGAACATTTGCAAAAAATGCTTAATTGTAAGTAAGTTTGTGGATGCCTTGATAAAATAATGGAACACAACCTTTTCCGTTATATATCATTTTGTTGATCATTTTTGATGCACCTTTTTATTCTTTGAAAGACTTACTGATATAAGAGTTGAATGTGGCCTATTATCATTGATCAGATGAACAGGACGATACACATCTGGTACTATTATCATGTATGCTAGTTCTATTTTGAATATTAGCGATGAATCCATCTTTCATGAATTATATATGAGATCGATTGTTTTTGTCTAAAATATCAGTTTCACTATTGTATGATATAAAGATAGGAATTGATTTGTTTTATATATGATCATCAAATATATGCGATATGTTTCTTATTTTCTTTTGATTAATTGTTTTTTCAAGAGAACCATCTTACAAAATAATAATTCTATTAAATATTTTATGATCTTAATCATCACAGATTCAATAGATATCATTTTAGATCGCATCAAATTAGCATTATCCTGGGTTAGATTAAATTAGTCTCAATTTCAAGTTTTACATGTTAGAATAATTTTTTTTTTTAGTTTTTAGTAATTCTTCATGTAAATCCTTTGAGAGAAACCCAAAAATCAAACAAAAACCCAACTCCGGGAAACTGGTCCCATTATATCCAGTCGGAGCCACTATCCCAAACGGAAAAGGAACTGTCTTAAGATTTGGACCGGGTGGTTATCCCCCTTGTTGTTGCCACAGATTTCTGAGGCCTTAACAGATGCCTAAGTGGTCGAGTGAACAAAGACAGTTGAGTGAAGCAACCAACAAGAAAATTCATAGCGTGACATGCACTCTTTGTGGGTTGGCCCAACTTGGAAAGGGGTGTTATCACCAAAAAATGATCACTTAACCACATCTAACTAAGTGAAGCGAAATACACCATGTAGGACCAATATTACCATATTTTATTAAGTTGTTTCTAATTAAAACAAGAAACCCCATGAGCAATAATTAAATAAATCATTATTTATTTGATTTTCCTCTAGGGATAATTAATTAAATCATTATTTACTTAATTTTCCTTGTCACATTTGACCCAATCATGAGAAATAGTTAAATAAATCATTGTTTATGTTATCACCTAAAAATTTTCAAAACATCATTGTGTCAATTTTGTTTTTGGTCATGGTTCTAAATTCGGTTTAGAATTCAATTTAGGATTTGGTTAAGGTAAGTTTAGATTTTTATAAGTTCAAAGGTCATCATTAAGTTCAAATAAAGTATTTTAAAGGTTCATTCATTGTCAAAATATCCATAATTTCCATTTGGGACTCATTCCATAAATTTTTGGGTAAAAACTGTGCAATTAGACAAGAATCCACGTTTTCGTAGCGCCAGTAGTTCAAAAAATTTGATTTGCGCTACGAAAGCACTAATAGTTTCGTAGCGCAAACTGGGAAAAATACACCGCGGGCGCTACAAAATCATAATTTCTTAACCGTCTTGTCATTTGAGTTGGAAATTGTCAGAATTTGTTGGGAAATGGTAGGTTAGTGGTATGATAGGTCAGTTAATGATGAGATTCGATGTACTTACCCATGCTACAGTCATCATTGTCATGATAGGGCATCAATGAGGCATAATTCAGTTATGAGATGACATTTAAAATTCAAAATATTGCTTAATTGGTCATACACATTTCTCTTGCCTCCATTCGAATTTCTAAGCTCTAAAGCATCAAGCCAAACCTGTGGTTGTTTAATACAAAGTTTTTCTTCATCCTAATCAAGAAAGGCTGATATAAACTATTCAAGCGAGGCTGTTTCATATAATCAAGTGAGGTTGTTTCATATAATCAAGCGAGGCTGTTGTTTCACATATTCAAGCGAGGCTGATTCAATTTGTCAAGCGAGGCTGACAAGTTTTCTGTTAAGCATGGCAGAGGAAAAGAAAGTCCACAGAGGGGGACACTGTTTAAGATATGAGCTTGAAAATATGAAGGCCATAGTTGAAGACCCAGCGGGGATGGAGGCATTCAGTAGAGTAGGTTGTCTTTGGTTTTGTGAAAAGCTGCAGGGTTTCCACACACAGGTGTCTAAATAATTTTCCTTGCATTTCAATGGAACAACTACCAAGGTTGGGATGCTAAGTGTGCCAATTACACCAGATATTATTGCTGCTGTGAAAGAAATACCAAGGGGTCAAGAAAATTGGTTTAAAAGTTTCAAATTTGATATGGAGCCATGCAAAGAATTCATGAAACCTGAGTATGTAGATATGGACCTCAATAATGCTATCCCTAGAAGCTGCATCAATGACACTTATGCAAAGCTGCTGCTCAGCATCCAGAGATAGTTTACATGTGAAGGCAGATATCATAAGGTCTACACATATCATTTCAAGATGCTTCTTCATTTCAAAGGTAAGATTTCACTTGATTTTCCCTTTTACCTGCATAGGAGTCTTGCTAAAATGGCTGATAAAGTACAAGCCAAATCTGAAGGTTGTGAAACATCTTTGTTTCATCATGGTTTGATGAAGTTATTGATTTTGAATGAGCTTCAAAAGATAGGCAGGGATTGGTCATCCTTTTTGTTTATAAATGGTTTTGAGTTGGAAACACTAACTCCTGCTAGAAACCATAAAAATAAAGGAACTCCATCACCACCAGTAGCAGAGTCTAGTCAACCTGTAGGTGCAAAACCAAAGGAATTTGAAAAAATGAAGCCAAGGAAACAAGTTGAGAAAAGGATAGAGCAGACACAAGTGCTTGATACTCCAACTCCATCACCTGCAAAACAGAGGTCAAAGATTGTCAAAGAGACAAAACATAAACAAGATGTCAGCAGGTAGGAAATCAAAAGAGTAACAAGAAGTGAAGTAGTGGCATTAAAGGGAAAAACAGTTGCTACAGATACAGAGGACAACCCAGTGATAAAGGGAAACTTAGATGACATCCTGCATGCAATTGACATAGAAGAGACACCCATTGTGCAATCTGACTTCATTGGAGACGATGAGCACAAAAAGAAAAAAGCTAAGTCTGTAAAGATCTTGAGTTTGAGGGTGAAAATGTAGCTTTTATCTTTCAAGCTAGAAAGTGTTTAACTAGGCATGCTAAGAAACTTAAGGAAGGCAGCAAGGAAGTTCAAGAAACTATTGAAACAACTAAATCCCTTGAAGAAGTTGTTGATCTCTTAACACCTGCAGAGAAGCATACAGCCAGCAGAACAAAAGAGGGAAAAGAAGAAGTGACAAGGAAAACAGAGCTTCAACATCTTGAAGAGAAGTTGAGGTTAGTGAAACAAGAAAGCGCTATGATGAGAAAGAGGGCTAGAAAGCACAGTATTGAGAAAGTAGAGTTCAAATGAATGAAGGCACTATGGGAAGGTCAAACTGGTTCTATGTCTGAAACCCCAAGCAATGTAGAGTAGTTTTTCACATGGACTGTCCCAACAATAAAGGAAGCCAAATTTGTTAGAGTAATAAACACTCACTTGAGAGCTAGTAACAAGAAACTTAAAGATCAAGTGGAAGATTTGGAGCAGTAGCTAAAAGTGATTCAGGATGAGTTAAAGAACAAAGGTGCAAAATGACAATCATTAAAAAGTCAAAAGCTAAATCAAGTGAAAATTAAGAAGGAATCTCATGAAAACTGTGTTTCATATGGCTTTTTGATTTGATGAAATCAGTGTTATTTTGAGTTTTGGCACATTTATAGTTTTCACTTTGAAAAAAATTGGACAAAACTACTCACTCAACAGTTTCATAGTGCAAACAGTGTAACAAAAGTGAAAAGCACCACGAAACTGTTGTAACAACTTTTTTCACTCTTATAAATTTTTGAAGGGAAAAAGTATGATTTATGACCTAAAATTGCTAGGGAGGATGTATTAAATGATAACGAAGATAATCCTGGAGGAAAGAAATAAAAAATTTGAATAATAAAGGGTAAAATAGCTACGCTATGAAGCTGTGTTGTTTTCGTAGCACAGTCTATTACAGCTCATTTGAACAGTGTAAAGATGGTTTGGGACAGCTAGAGCTTAGGGAGGATTTTTGGCAGGTGTTACTTCAGTTCCTAACAGCAAAGGACCTCGAAATGATGAATTCATGATGGTCAGAACATTTCAAAACTACAAGGGACCCTATGCCTAGAAAACAGGTGACTATTTCATACTTTGATGGAGGTCAGCATTATGGTCATCAAGATTTGAAGCCAATCATCTAGATTCGACTAGGTGTAAATACATTTGGAAAAGGATGTAATTTAATTAAGATAAGGTTGTTATAGATAGGTGATTAAGAGTTTTAATCCTATTTGTAATAGGACTATTTAGTAGATTAGTTGTCCTTTTGTAATAAATACCATGTCATATGGTTAGGAAAGGTGTCAAAAGTCAGGAGTTCGATGTATCTAGCATCAAAATAGGTTATCTTATGTTTTAAATGATCTATAAAAGATCAAGAAGTTGAATATGCCAAGGGTTGGAAATTTCTTGGCAAAATACTATGTTTAATGTAAGTGACTGGTTTTCATCTAAATACAGAGATTTCTACTTAGCCAACTTGAGATTTAGAAGGATTTCTAGTGTGTTCTTGTTCTACTTGCGTCTTTTTACTATCTTATTGCAGTGGTGTTTGTCTATGTTACTAAAAATTCATCTTTGATGCTTTGAATTCCTATATAGACAAATTGACTGTGTTTTTTACAGTTTCACATGTGTATCTCTTGACTAAAACTCTGATATGCCTCAACTTCCATGTTAAGTAGATTGATTGGTTTACTGAAACTATTTTGACTCCATAAGGCCAATGTGTACTTGCTGATGTGATTTTCAACCTACATTTATCATTTATCTGATTATTACCCCACATAGAGTTAGCCATCTATATTTTTATCAAAATCATTAACCCTTGAGAGAGCCCTCTCAGGTTGAGGAGGCTAAGCCTCAATCAAAAGATTGGTTTGAAACAGTTACATGAGATTGATTTGATTAGCAGCCTATCAGGTCTAATTTTGTGATAACAATTTATTTTATTTTTCTCTAAGGAATAATTAATTAAATCATTATTTAGTTAATATTCCTTGTCAAATTTGACTAAATCACTCAAGAATGATTAAAAAAATAATTATTTGTTTATTATTCCTTAACCACTTTACTTGAAATAATAATAAATCACTTTTCTGTTTATTATTTATAAATAAAGGTATTTAACCAATTTAAATATCTTTTCCCTCCAAAACATATAATAAAATATTCCAACCGGTTAGATCTATATTGTGATTAATAATATTTTATTATTTTCCATTTTTGATAACAACCCAATATTTTGTTATAAATAATAGGGTTTTCCATCCATTCGTCACCATGATCACTACCATCATTGTTATTATCTTCTTTTTGCATTTGAGCTCCCATTTGAGTTCAACACACGTTTTTGGTTTCACAATATCAAAGAGATAGAAAGATCTAGAATACTAAAGCATAGAGGACAGCCAAAGGAACCATCCCATTTGAGGGGGACCTATAGCCATCATATGAGTCTCCTTCACTAGGTGTAACAAAATCATAATACATCAATCATTCTTTTAAATTGCTTTGTCTATGCTATGGGGTTTTACATTAGTTAAACCTTTTGTTGTTTAATGTCTTTTGTTGCACAAATATATTGTTTTGAAGGCTTCTTCTAACTTTGTGTTGCAGATCTGAAGAATTAGATGGCCATATATGTTTTTAGGTCCATTAATCACTTGTGGCTTAAGTAAGGTATTTTTGGTACACTTTCCAAAATAGTTTACACTAACAAATGGCGACTCCGCTAGTGTAATTCAGATTTCCTGGGTGATCAACAGCTTCAGAAATCAGGGTTTTTCTTCATATTATTTTTAGTCTCTTAATGTTTATTTTCAGCTTTTATTCCTTTATTTAGTTAAAATTCCAAATTATGAGACTTTTTTGATGTTTTCCACAGGTCACATGTACCAGTCGCACAGGAGACAGAAAATCTGACGGAACTTACCACTCAAGAGTCAAGGAGGGAAGATCACACATTTTAGCCCCAAAGCTGCGTTTTCTCCTTCGAATCACACTTTTTGGCCCAAAAACTACGCTATCCTCTTGTTTCAGGTCAGAACTTGCAATTTGGAATTTTTTTTCAAGATTTTTTTTTTCTTTGAAAATTTCAGGGTTTTTTGAGAGCATTGTTTTGGGTTGTTTGACCTCTGTTTCAGCCCATATTAGGCCTATATATGCTTATTTTGTATTTTTGAAGTAGAAACAAGCCTCATAGGGTTTAAGTACACTTCCACCTTTTTAGGAAGAGTTTAGATAAGTAGGTAGTATGTTATTTTCAGTTCTTTAATCCATTGTTTCAGGGTTTGATCCATTCTTTTATAGACCTTTAAGATAGGTTGTTTTAACATCCAAAACTCCCTCTTGAGTTTTTTTTGGCCTTCCCCCTTAGGGTTTCATTGTTTTCCCTAGGTTCTAAAGCTTTTGTCCTATATTTTGTATCTTTTTTCCCCTATGGTTTCTTGTTGTTTTTTGCACCATTTCCAACAGTATAGAGTCATTTAATCCTAGTCCCATCGAAATCAGATCTTGTGGCCCTTTTAGTGTGTTTTGAGTTTCTTGTTTGCCTCTTCTATTTTCATTGTTTGAGAGCCTTGTTTGGGTGGGGTTTATGCTTGATTTACTATTTATTTTACCGTCGTCATTTTAGTTTCATTTGGATTTTTCAACATTTTATTTCAGCAGCACCTTCGCATCATCATAAAACATGCTTGGCGAATGAGAGATTGCTTCAAGTCACCAAGCCAAGACTTAAACATGCCACTTAATAAATCTAACTCACACATATTAAGCCCACTTGGTAATTAGGGCCAAACAATATTTGCAGTTAGTTGTAGGATCGATGGGATGGGCTTCAAATAACGCCCATCGATCACATACATTGATACATAGAAATTTGAGTTAATAGGGAGCTTAAAATCCTTCACCATCCCATGGTAAAATCCAGAGTTCATCAGAAACACGTTTCAGGGGGGGTTAGGCTAGGACATCATGCGAGTGGTTCTCCTTAAGGCTACCCAACCCGTGGTAGGGAATTCTGTGCATTGTCTGATTTACCAATAAGATCAAGGCTCGACCACCCTCATGAGATGAAGGTAACCTTAGTGGCCAATATTAGGAAAACTCCTTATAGGACTGGCTGTGGGAAGTAGTTGGATCTCTACCATACCTTTTTGTGTGAAAGGCCATATAAAGCAGTAGAATCTAGGATTGTTTTAGGATTTAGATCACCTTTAGGCTAGAGGTCATTTTTATTTTGATAGGACGTGCTTGCTTGCATTAGAGTAGCTCATAGAATAGTTAGTTTACACTTAGAACCATTTCACTAGGTGTTTTCTTATTGTTTTTTACTCTTATTTTTCTATCATTATCTAGTCTTTAGCGTCATATATGTCTTGACATCATTGTGCCCCCAAGGCGTTTATTGTGGAGAATCCGAGGTCCCCATCCTCAATTTCCGTTAGGAAATATTTCTCTAGCTTGTCAGGTTAGAAATAATCCTCCCAGTCCTCCATCAAATCTCTCTTATTACTCAGATTCTTTTGATTCATGGAGTTCTTCCTCTGATTCTACATCCTCTCATCCTCATATCGCCACCATGTTTGGCACCAATGCAGGTCGAGGACCCCAAGGTTGTATTCTCGGTCCCAATCCGGGCACTACCACTAGCGGAACTATTATAGCTATAGTCGATACCACTCCATTTATCCCCTTTATGGTTGGTCTAACTCTCCTATATTTTAACCAATTAATCAATGATCCCATTCTCCATGATGCTAGTTGGCCATCTATGCCAACCAAACTTCCTTCTGACATTCCTAAGTGTGAAGGAAGAAGTGGAGAAGACCCCACCAATCACATTCGTTCCTTTCACATGTGGTGTTCATCAAACTCCATCACCGATGACTCCATAAGTCTTAAGTTATTCCAATGTACGCTTACTAGAGATGCTGCAAAGTGGTACATTGACCAGGCCTCTGCATCTCATTCCACTTTTGCGTCTCTTGCTAAAGCGTTTATGTCATATTTCCAGTTACTCTTTCATTATCATACTGGTACTGATTTGTTGACTACATTCCGTCAAACTTCTTCCACCTGCCTTTCTGACCATGTACAAGAATGGCGTAGAAGGAGGAGCATGTGTAGAGATACTACATTCGATGATCGTGTCTATATGGATTGGTTTCTTAGAATTCTATTAGCTCCCACATCCTTATTCCTTAACCACATCCTTGAAATAATAAATAAATCATTTATTTATTTTTTATTTCTAAATAAAGGTATTTAACCAAATCTAAATATATTTTCCCTCCAAAAATATCATAAAATATTCCAAGAAGTTAGATCTAGATTATGGTTAATAAAATTTTATTATTTCCCTTTTTTTAGAATAACCCAACATTTTGTTATAAATAAGAGGGTTTTCCATCCATTCCTAACCATGATCATTATCATCATCGTTATTATCTTATTTTTTCATTTGAACTCCCATCTGAGTTCAACACACGTTTTGGGTTTCACATATCAAAGAGAGAGAAAAATCCAAAAATATTGAAACATAGAGGATAGCCAAAGGACCATGATATTAGCACGTCAAGTGGACTGGAGGACATGTGAATCAAGTGAAATGGAGGTTGGGAAAATGTGAAAAATAAGCAAGGACAAGAAGCCTAATCGGTCGGGCGAACGAAGACATTTGAGTGAAGCAACCAATAGGAAAGGTCATAGTGTGATGTGCACGGTTGGTGGGTCAGCCTGAATTGGAAAGGGGCACCCACATAAACGAATTAAGGTTGGACCATGTCTGCCAATGAAAAAAGTTAACACAAGGGGGTCTCATATTTATTTTTAGAAAACCGACTAAAATAATGTTTTGGTGTTAAAAGTCGATTTATAATTGAGTGATTATGCATCATGGTACTAAAAAATGATAATATTTTATCATCATTGATGAGATAATAATTTTTCATGAGGGTTGTAGAAGTCCCTTGAGCTAGTCATGATGTGACTTGGGATGTGATGCCACCATTATTCTCATTTCCATCATCATCATCATCATCTAAAAGTGTTATTAGTTAATTGTATAATTTATTCTTTTGCACTATGTATTCTTTGCAAGTTTCAATGAATCAATTTCCAGAGGGTTGCAAAATTTTATTGAGCTAGTCGATCATGATGTGACTTGAGAATGGGGCCAACATTGATTTTTTTTAGTTTGTGCTTGTATGCACTGAAATTTGACATGGTTATGGTAGATAGATGCATTAATGATATGGGAGGTTTTTGAGACACAAGTATGTCTCACAAAAATAATTTGGCAATCAAACGACAAAATTATAACATATATAAATGTTAAGGAGATGAAATTATTCATTACTATTTACCAGTTGTGGGCTTATAATGTTCTTTATAGTCCATAGGTTGAGAAAACTCCTTTATACCCCTCCATTTGAGACTTTGTACCCTTCATATTCATCTTTGTCATCATTTTCATCATCACCATCGTCTTTTTTATCTTCATCAACATCATCATTGTCATCATCTTAATCCACATCATCTTTAACATCATATTCATCATCATCTTCTTCATCGTTGTCATCATGATCATCATGATCATCAACATCATCTTCATCATCATCATCATCTTCATCATTGTAAACATCATTTATATGAAAATAATGGTGCCTCAATGAATCACACATAATTTATTGTATGTCTCTTATGCTCCTACTTCCAATATTTAAGGACATGAGTCCCCATGAATGTAAAAATGATGGCTAGCTAGGAACCAGTTATCATTGATGTCAAACTTATTGTTACTTGTTGCGGGCCTACCCCTAAGTACCAATCCACCACTTAACATTTACCAATTATTTGAAATTATACTTTAATTAATTGACCCCATATAGAGTGACCTATGAAAGGGGATAACGTTGAAATTTGTTATGTTTTTGCTTGCATGCATTCAAATTTGACATGGTTATAGTAGATACATGCATTGACGATATGGGAGGGTTTGAAGATGTTAGAATAAGGAATTACTGAGAGGGGGGTGAATAAGTAATTGTGATATTCTTTATTTTTTTACTGAATATTATTTTAGTTCTTTCCTCTATTATATGATACTTATGAGAGAATTCATTCTTAAAGAAAATGAGAAGAAAAATTAAGCATTCATATGTTCAAATAATCTTTCACATGAGCAACACACACACACATTGACACTCATACTTTTCACTTGGAAACCCAAAGGGAAAAAACCACCAATTTGTTGTTGTTTAAGATATAAATTAAGCAGTGACTTAATTACATCAATTTGTTTGTGAGCACCCACTCATAGGAGGCATCAACCCCCTTTTTATAGCAAGCACATACTTGCTAAGAGGCACAAACCTCTTCTGAATGCATATCACCACCTTCTCTTGCCACTGTTATGATTTTCATATAATTTTCAAAATGAAAATAGAGGCATATAAAAATAAAGAAAAATACCAATCAGATAGGTCACAAAATCAACTTCTGCTCTCGGTCCTCTAGTGATCTACAAAATCCTCTGGTATTACACAACAACACTTCTATCATATTCCCACAACAACATATGCTCATATCTCTCTCTTCTCACAACACACTCTCTGTTGCATTCCTTTCAGCTCTGCTCTTGTGCTCGTTCGCAACACTCTCACATCTCATGCTCCTCAACACAACGCTCTCTTACCCCAATTTTCTTGATGGTTTTGATCCTCTGCTCCATACTACACTATGTTGTTTCTACCACAATTTTCCACACTAATCGAGTGTACCTTTACATGTCTTCCCTTGTTGTTGTTGTGTCTGCCCATTTAATTATTTCATGGTATTAATCATAAGAATGGTCTTGTGAGTTCTTCACTAACTCCCTGTGTAATCCTCCATACTAATATTTAATCTCAGTGTGCCTGCGTACTCTATCATGACTTCCCATGCTTATTTATTGCTTCAAAAATCTTGACTGTTCATAGGAATGAAAAATATGTTTCTTATTTAAATTAGCAAGACATGCATGGGAATAAGAGCCTGACTTTATTCATCCCATCAATTCTTCTCTTTGAACCATTTTCCTCATTGCCTTGTCTCAGTGCTTCCTAAAATTTTTACTAACTCCAAATACCAACTTCGTTACTTTGCATTTAATATTTAGTTTCCAACTTATTCATTCTTTTAATTCACTATATTGTTCCATCGGAACCACAACATATCGTAACTCATATCAAATGAGTGTTACAAAATCACATAACTACGATGTGCCTTTAGCCCAGTAGTGCTTATCTCTTGGTTCCTTTGGTCTCCACATGACCGTGTGACTAGAAAATATCAGAGCCCATCTATCAGAACATGTTTCAAATTATTTTTTCATTGGAGTTACGAAGTCCTCGTATTCCGATATCCTGACCTCTGATATGATGTCATGATTACATCACTCCTCCACATGGAACTTCCTGAGTAATGAAATGTGTCACCCTGATTTGTCCCATTAGGTCCCCGAAAAATATCACAACTAGCTGCCACATGTCCACATCTCTTACCACATAATGTTGACGTCATTTTCCACTTCAACTCTTAAGGACCAATATGTTGCAATCATGTTTCTATTAAGAGGAGAGAGAAAGAGTCCTCACTATTCTTGGTTCTTTTCATAATTCCTTTGTATATCTTCTCCTTCGAAAACCTCGTCACTTTCACGGAATTGAAATTTATAAGACTTACGAGATTCCAAGGTTCTGATGTTCTCAAACCTATGATATAGCCTCCTCCAATGTTTCGATATGCTGATGGCCTTTTGCTCCAATGTTCATAAGTTCAATATTCTTAGACCACAGATATAGCCTGCTCTGATGTTCCAATGTGCCAATGGCCTCATGCCCTGATGCTCTGAGGTTTCGATATTCTAAAACTTCTAATATAGCCTACTTCAATTTTCCAATGTGCCGATGGCCTCATGCTTCGATGCTCCGAGGTTTTGATATTCTCAGAACTCCAATATAAACTACTTTGATATTCCAATGTGATGATTCTCTGAGGTTTTGATATTTGGTCTCCTCTAAAGGCCTCCAAGCTCCTTACTTCGACAATCAAGATATTTTGATTCTGATGGTCATTTCTATATTTTCATGTACCTTTGGAAAGCTTATTCTCAACACTTTCTGCTGGAGATGGCCTGATACAATATTTGATCCCCTTTTCACCCTAAAATATGGCTCCAAATTTGAAGGATGATTCCAAGGACCTCAACCCCCAATTCACTATAGTCATCATTTATTGAAATCCATTAAGCCTGTTACTATGATGATTCTCTACCAAAAACCTACAGCTATCATTGGATTCCTCCTAGACCCTTATTCACCATTTTCATCTGATTGACATGAATGCCAATACAGTCACAACCACTAGCCATCCAGACAATTCCAACTGTACAAAAATATCCCCCTTTGGCATGGATGGAAATACAATTATATCCCCTTGTAGCTAGGCATGGTATTCTTCATTTCTCCCCCTTTAATTATGCCCCAATAATTTTATCCCTCTTTGGCATCAATGGAAAAGAATAATTCTTGAATAATCCCCCTAAACCACTACAACCTACTCTTCCACTAATCTCACATGTTGAGTGTTTTCCAACACGCACATCATAATGGAGTCATTTTGAAGGAGGAGTCACAACCCCTATCTGCTACCTAAGATATTCAAAAGGTTATCTTGTTATTGGCTTAGTAAATATATCCGCAAGCTGGTCTTTAGTGGCCACATATTTAAGTCTGACAACATTGGTTGCAACTTGTTCCCTTAAGAAGTGGAACTTGATAGGAATATGCTCAGTCTTTGAATGCATGATTGTATTTTTAGAGATACTGATGGTACTTGTATTATCACACATAATTGGAATAGGATCAGTCAACTCTACCTTAATACCTTTCAAAGTTTGCTTCATCCTTAGAATTTGTGTGCAACAGGTGGCAACAAAAATATACTCTACATCACCGGTCAATAAATAAATGGAGGCTTGTTTCTTGCTGACCCATGACACCAAGCATTTCCCCAAGAAGAAAGTTGCACTTGAAGTGATTTTCCTGTCATCAAGACTACCATCCCAATCAACATAAATGTAGGCATTCAACTTAAATTATTTTCTCTTACCATACCACAACACATACTGTGTTGTTCCTTAAATATATTTGAAGATCCTTTTGACAACAACAACATGAATTTCACGAGGGAGGGCCTAAAATCTGTCCACAAGACCTACAACCTGCATTATTTCTGGCCTCGAAGATGTAATATACAACAAGCTTTCTATCATGGATTTTTATTCAATATTATTTACCAGAGGTGTCTCATCTTCCTTGCATATTTTGCAACCTGTAACCATAGGTTTTCTTATTGGATTGCAATCTTCCAACATGAACTTCTTTAGAGTTTCTCAGAGATAATTGGATTGGGAGATAAAACACTACTTTTTTAGACTGAGAGATTTGCAATCCTAGGAAGTAGGACAACTCTCCCATCATGTACATTTTGAACTCTGTCTACATATTTTTGGCAAATTAATGCCCCAATTGTTCCATGTCACTTCCAAATATTTTTTCATCCAAATATACTACTACAATTAGTATATGGCCACCTTCAAATCTTATGTATAGATTTCTATCAACAATACCCTTTTTAAAGCCTTGTTTCTAAAGATATTTATCCAACCTTTCGTACCAAGATATGGGAGCCTGTTTTATTGGGAAAAATATTGAGGAGGCGGGGTGGGGTGAATCAGTATTTACAAGAATCACAATATTTTACTTTTATTTTTTTGATTTATATATGCGACTCTGATTAGTCCAACTAGTGTATGTACGCGGCTATCTTAAATGAAGCTTGGGTATACCCAAATAACTTAATGTTCAGATAAATATTCAGAAACATTACTTAGCCCAGTTCATCAATTATGCATCAGAAATTTAAGCAGTAAACATGTGCAGTAATAACATAATAAATCATCACAAGGGCATCACACATGAACACCAAGATTTAATTTGGAAACCCAAGTCAGGAGAAAACCACCACTGTCGTCGTCTTTGTCTTCAATATATATTATATAGAAAAATGCTTACAATGTTGTATTGATGCAGACTCATATCAGTACACAGGCACCCACCTACAGAAGGCTGCAACCTTCTCTCGTTCTCGAGTTGCTACTTGAAGGGAGCTCCAACCCTTTGATCTCATTTACTAGCCACTATTGGAAGGGAGATACAACCCCTTGTATTGAACACTAGCTTCTACTGGTAGGAAGCTTCGAGTTCCACAATGAAGGCTTAAACCCTCAAAACCACTGCAGATCACGTTTCATAAATTTTCACACTGGATCCAACAACTTCAACACAACACAATTTATAGATCAACACCAATAGCCATAAACCAATCTTTAAACAGAACAGTGAGATCACTGTAACCAGATCACAGCAATAAACCCAGACTTCTGAATTAACATGTAGAATCAACTTCAACCCTGATCATTCATAAAACCAAGTGTATACGCTACTTTACTTACTGCAACTTGCGTATATACGCGCTTTCTTGTGGATGAACCTGCGTATATATATTTATATAGTGAATTTAGGAATCTGATTAGACTCATAACATTACTTTTTCATATTTACATAACCCTTATTTAGTCAGCAACATCCATCATATTCAATCACCCAATAATTGATCATATTTAGACATAATTTACTAGCATCATATACATTATTCAAACAATCTAGATCTACATGAAGACTTCATTGACAAACAACAGAAATATAGAAAAAATGTTCATACATTTTCTTCAGCAATCTCCATAAAAACCCTAACTTCCATACGCACTTTTGTTGAAACGAACCCGTGTGTATACACGCTTTCACTGTGAAGAACTAGCGTATAGATCTGTAAATATTCAGCATTGCGTAAAAAATTATATCAACAGAATTACTTAGATCATAGCCTTCACTTCAGAAAACATGCGCTAGATCAAAGATATAAACATTTCACAAACAGATCAATCAAATACATAGTCATTTCAAGTCTAGAGATCCTGATCCATCATTGTATACATAGGTGCATCATTATTTCAGATCTATTAGTAAACTATAACCCATTACATGCAGATATACTTCAGAGTGAAGTATTCAATCAATACCCATACACTTGCACATTTTTTCACTATTATCTTCTTCTCCTTATATAGATTAATCCATAGCCAATACCATGAGCAAAAATCATACAAGTGTCGATGGTACTCTTGGACGAAATCAAATAGACAACACAACGCTCAATATTGTGGGCTAAAACCATGGTAAATACCCCTGGTATCATAAACTAAGTGCGTAAGTACATACGCGACTTAGATTCTTCGTACTTGCATGTATACGCAACTTCTCTTCACCAAAACTGTGTATACACTAATTCTGGATGTATACACGGGTTTCCTTCATAAAACCCGAGAGTATACGTGGGTTGCCTTCATCAAACCTATGTATACATTTTGAAACATTACATTTATCATTTCTTTGTCACTGACTGGAATTCCTTTCTCTGTCACATCTAAACTGACCTATAGATACATCATTTTTACATCTTTAACAAATAGGTTTCTATCAAAAGGCCACTCATCGAGTAGGTTTCCATCAAGGACAACATATTACATCATAATGCCAAAAATATCCACCTTTGGACTTGATCGAAACCATGTTGGTGTTTGATCACCACAACTTGTAGATAGACACATCAATCATAAGCATAAACACCAACTTACTCTCACCCTTTGACATCAAGAGAAAAGGGAAACCCGATACAATAATGTCAAGATCTGCACTGCACTATATGGATCATAATCCCCCTGAACACATGTTGAATCTTTAAAACATATTTGCAAGACTCTATAACCTTTCCTATCACCAAGGATGCATACATACATCAATTACCAAACCAAGTGGGGTTACATATTTGAATCAAATACCCAACCAAGTGGGTTTACATTATTGACTCAAGCACCCAACCAAGTTGGTTTACAATTTTGAAAAAGACCATACATGAATGAATATCAAAATTTATACATTATAGGTATCAACATGACCCTTACATCAAATTTTAGATATGACTCTTATAACCACGACCAAAGGACCTTAAGAGAGAGATCATAATTCAAAAACCAACATAATGCCAACAATTCATTACTCTCAACAAGGCTAATGCTCCCCCTAAACATGTGCATCTTGAAAATTTTCAACAACCAATTCATCAAAGCATCTTCATCAAGCAGATAAAGATCAAGGAAAGAAAATGTAAGTTGAACACCAGAACCACAAATTGTACCTATTAGCACTGCAATTTTTTTTTTAAAACTTTTGAAGTCTCGTCGTCATTGTAAATTTTTTATGTTGATCCTCTTCTATCTCCTAACCCATGGTGAATAATATTGGAGGATTAAATTATATGAGTCCTTGTTAATTTATAATAAAATTCCAAAGGATTTCTGAGTCAAATACTCTATTTCTATTATGAAATTGATAGGGTGGAGTCTATTTGAAATAGGTCCTTTAATTACTTTTAGTGGTTGAAGTCATAGGTTTCCATCTAAAAAAGAGTCTTATTCTTTAACCATCATTTCCTTTCCAAGGTCAGAAACAGAGTGTTGAGGTCATGAATTCTGTTAAGAACAACAAAAACATTAGTTGTTATTTCCATGAAAGACAACTATCATTTTCAAAATCCATGGTTTCACAGAAAGCAGTCTTTTTCATAAGGGTATTAATTTCCTGCAAATTTATACAAAGGAGCAGAGGAAATATTATTTAACTGAAGATAACATTGCTATTTGAAGATTAAGAAAATGTTGAAGTATAAGGTGTTGCATATCCGAAGAGTATTCATTTTTCATTTAAGAGATGAATTAAAAGGTGATCATTTTATGCTAAGGTTATGCCACTATATTTCTACGTACTAAAAGGTATAGGTGTTACAAGCACAAGTACGAGTAGCAATAATGGAAATAAGTGATAGAGTTGGTGAAGTGGAAGTGGTTTTAAATTATTACTTTGATTCTTGCCATTCTTGTCTACTGATTCATATGGCATGTATCACTTGTTTTCATCTGCTTCTGTGAAAGCTGCATTGACAGATCTTCATTTTCATTTCAAAATCATTCATTATAGTTGTCAGTAGGTAGGGTTTCTTGGTGAATTAGCCCTTGTTTCACAGTTGTGTCAAAGGTTAAGGTTAACATGTGTCAGTAAGTCAGTAAGCAGGGTTTGGAGGTTAATCCTCGTTTTACAGTTGTTTTGGAGGATAGGGTTAGCAAGTGAAATATAGGCAAAGGATTCAAGGTAAATAGGTCAGAGCCAGAAAACACCCGCTTTGTGGACATTCGAGCTAAAGCTGAGTTCAAGGTAGTTGGTTGGTATAAATTTTTAAAGAAATTCTCTAGTGAGAATGTTGTCGTCACTCAAGAATTTGCAAAGACCTTTGATGATGAGAAGGTTAAGATTGGATCTCAAACCTTCAACATCACGGAAAACATCATTGCTAGAGCAACTCAGACTTCTGCAACAGGTGAGTCTTGGCAATAAAACTCTGATTAAGTTTGATGCAAATGTTTATTTGAAGATTGAAAATGAGCAAATCGGGTGGACTCCTACCATACACATGTCCTACTTCAAACCCGAATGGAAACATGTTATCACTACTATCCAACGCTACATAACCTGTGAAGGGAGATTTTCAACTGTTCATAAGTATAAAATGATGTTCTTAGTCCACATTTTAGGTACTAAACCAATGAACTTACCATTTTTTCTCCATAGGTCTTTGTTGTCAATGTCTCATAGGTTACAGAAGACCCCAGGTTACTCTTTACATAACCTATACCATAGAGGTATGATTAAGATATTGATATCTTATCATTAGAAAAGAAAGAGTACTACCTGGGAGAAGTTCATAACAGAGGAAGGGTTTAACACTGCCTATTTTAGAAGGAAGGTAGGGAGACCTAGAAAACTAAGAGACTCAGAAAATTAGTAGCCAAACCCTATTCATTCATCAAATTTCTTGGAAACTGACCCTCCTTCTATGTTAGTTAGAAGGAAAAATAGAAGCATGACTAAGAAAGCTAGAGACCATATATCTATGCCAACATCACAACCAACTAATGAAGCTCATATCAGCAATTCACCAACCAACATTTCACCCAAAGAACCTCAGACCTTAAGGTCATTCATGGATAAATGTAAAAGGAAATTGAAGCAGAGAGATACCATGACTCATAAAAATACTGTGTCAAAAAGTAAGGAGGAGACAACTTCCTCTTCAAGAGGAAAACCTAGGAAAAGGCTCATCATGACAGAGGAAATTCCATAGGAAGTCAACCCTGGAGTAGTGAGATCAAAGAATGTTTTCAAAACTACTCAGGAAACTAAACCAAGCAGTGATAATTCATTCATAAAATCTACTCTCTCACAGGGCTTGCTATCACTTGAGAAAGGATAAAATAAAGTGTCAGAGGCTATTACAAAGGAAGAGCCTACTTTAGGTCAACTATTATCACCCCTTGTCTCTTTAGCCAAGAAAATGAAGAAGAATGTGATACATTCATACTCCTTTTATGAAGATAGCAGTGATACTAAGTATACTGAATCAGAGTTTGAAGAGGAATAATATAGCAGATTCATACATGGAGGTAAAAGGCACAAGTATATTCCAAATCCCTACATCCAGAGACCTCACACCAGGCCTCAAAAAACTCATATTAACTAGAAATATTATTGCTAACCCTCCATTGAGAGAAGAGATTATAAACGTTGATGATAGTTCAGAAGATAAAACCAAGAAGAAACAGACACAACTAAAGGGTCAAATAATGAAAATGAGGTCATACAAAAGAGTGACTAAAGTTGAGGCCATCCAATTTTTTTCCTCCATATTATACCTCTGAAGAATGAAGAAACAGGGCCTTTGAAAAATATTTTCATTTTTTGGTTTATTTTCTATATTTTCAGATATAGCTACTTTGTTCAGTAGGGGTATCTATTATTTTCGAATATTAGTATATGATGGAAAGAAGCTGATTTTTGGTTTATTATCACAATGATGACATCAAAGTAGGTAAAGTGGAGGATATTTCTGTTATGGTGGATGTTTTCAGGTGTCAGATAAACCTCAGGGTGGTTAATCATTCCTATATTTCAACAGATATGCAAACATGTGTTCACAGGTACTTCCTTCAGTTGTTGAATTCCACCTTTTTTGGGAAACAATTTTGATGAGCTACGAGGGCACTACATTTATTTAGCCAGTTTAGCTCCATGATCTTACACCTTATATTGTTTCTATTTTCGGTTTTTCCTTTAATGTTTTAGATGAACTCTACCTTACATAGAGAATTGTAATAAATTCCTAAAACAAAGTTCTACTTTTTGTGTAGACTCCTACACAAAGCTCCTAATTTTTGTATAAGTATGATGTAATACAAAGAGAGGGGTTTGATGATTGTATATTTTTGAAAATATTGTGTTACACATTTTCATATATATAATATATCAGCAGTACTCTTGAGGACTTATGACAATTTGTTATGTGTATTGTTTTTCTTATCTCATGTATCTCCATACTTGAATTCTTTAGTTCTAGATTGTAGTGTGATCTCTGTTACATGTTTTTATGAGTCTCATTTTATACCTTTACATGATTATAAAATATTTTTAGTCTTTCTTGGAAATCATTCTTGATGAAATATGTGTATTGAATTAAATGTGAGCATTCCTTGTGGCAGATATTTTTAAAGTGTACAATGAGATTATTGTAAGACTTCTAGGAGATTTCTTTCATTGATACATTGTTAGTCTGAAATATGTGTTACTTTTCTATCTAGAAAATGGAATTCTATGTTTTAGACCCACTATCCATCTGCATGTCTTCCTAACCTTCATATTACCAATTACTCTTGCTACCATATCAAGCCTTAGTACCCTCATATGTGTTAGATATAGTTATATATTTGAAACATTTTCAGCAAATGTAAGATTCAGTCACTTTCCAAAATCTAATCCATATCATAAATATCCCTGAGCTTAATATGTGTCTGGTCAAGCACTTGTCACAATCCAAGTGCTGATTCCAGCGTTAACATCTTTTGGTGCGTCTGCCAAGAGACGAAGATTCTGAATTTTTGTATTCTGTCGAAATTATTGCATGAATTCTTAGTACTAGTTTTGAAGGTGAATAAAAACTAGTCATTGATTTTGATTATAAAAATTTCACCCGGTGACTCCACAAAGAGGATGAGGGGTTTCAAGACCACCTACCAGAAGAAGTCAGAGATCACCTCCTGTGATCCCAATTTCTGATCCAAAGAAGATAATAAAGGATTCTAGAGGGAAACAGAAATCAGCTGAAGTTTCATCTCATTCAATGAAAAAACTACGTGCAAAATACATTCCAAAAGAAAAGGTACCATCATCTGCTTTACAACCTAAATAAATTTCAGTTTCAAAGCAATCTCCTGAAAAAATTTCAAGTTGAAATTGTTTCCATTGAAGGCAAAGAAGATGATGTTAGTTTACGTTCAAATGAAAATATCACTTAGTATCAATTTGTAAATCATACACAAATATCATTCCGGTGAAAGAATAAGTTTTAGGTGTCAGTGAAGAAAATAAGAAATAAGAAACTTTTGCACTGACAGAATGGAAATTAGAACATGTGTTGGAAATTTCACCCTTTCTAGATAGATCTATTTTAACCGAGGAAGACAGAAAAAAAAATTTGAGTTTTCTCCAAACTCACCCAGAATATCAATCTTCTTTTAGTCCCCAACAGGATTATTTTCCTCTATCTTAGAACCCAACTGTTGGCTCATCTTCTTCTCACCAAAAAGGAGATGACCCTACTGAAAATTTGACTTTTAGTCTTTCTGAATTTTTAGCCCAGCAAAACAGAATTGAAGCTTCCCCAATCCTGCAAGAATCAACATTTGAAATCGATTCTCTTGGAGAAATTGAAATAAAACCTTATGTTGTCCATCTCTTTGAAAATTCATTAATTTATGCTCCACAAGCTTAAATTTCCAACAATCAAACTTTTGTGTTAGCAAGTTTACCATTTGTACCTCGGCAAGTCATGGCACATCTTGCCCCTAAAAGGATGTAGTATATTTTTGTTGCAAGGTATGCACCACTCATCCTTCCTCAGCCTTTGCATCCTCTCCCTCAAGGGGATTACTTGAAATATTTTCCTAAATATACAGGAGAGGGAGAAGGAGTGTCTATTGAAGAAAACCTATTTGCCTTCTACAGTTATGCTGATAACCAAAAATTTGAGCATGAAGATGTTTGGTTTAGAATTTTTGTGCAAAAGTTAGATGGTGAAGCTAGGAAGTGGTTCAGAAATTTTCCACCCAACTCAATAACAGGAATAGATGACTTGGAACAAGTGTTTACAAAACAATGGGGTGACAGAAAATATTATTTTTGTTATCTGACAAAATTTGGGGCTTTAAAGAAACAAATTGATGAGCCATTGGCAGATTTCACCAAGAGGTTTAAGAAAGTTTATCAAAAAATTCATGTAAAGGTTAAACTCCCTGAAACCACATCCATGATTACATTTGCCAATTCTTTAGACTCCAAATTTTCACTTTGGTTGAGATCTGAGAAGCCTCAAACATTGGTGGGGATGCAACAATCTACCATTGGAGTACAATCCAATATTATGACCTATAACAAGCTTAAAATTGAAGAAGGGAAGGGGGAAAAAGATAAAAAGAAAATGAAAGAGGAGAAACCATCTTCCTCCTCTAAAAACTTCATAGTTAAAGAAAATCTAGATCAAATGTGTAACTTGATAAAATATCTTGCATCTAAAATGACAAAACTGGAGTTAGAAAACAAGCTTGTTGTTAGGCCCATCCAAAATTAAGGAAACATGAATCAAACTCATTTTAGGATACCTTTTTCAGCCCCAAAAAATTTTACAACGCCTAAGGAGAAATCCTGATGATCAAAATGTATAGCCTCCATTGTACAATTTTGCTGAAGAAAATCAGCAAGAAGAAGAAGTAGAGGATGAAGAGATAAACCTTGTCAGAGAGACATCACAGTCAACTTGTTTGAATTTATAGGAATATGAAGATCATTCAAGAATAAATTTATTTTCAGATGATCAGGAAGCTCATATTCATGCTCAGAATGAGAAAATACAGTTTTAAAATTAGGTCAGAAATTATCCTTTGAGGTCAAAAGGGGTTGTCCAAAAGCCTCAACAAAAGCAAGATGCTAAAAAAATTGCTTCCAAGAAAAAAGAAAAGATGAATGATGTTACTTCATCATCTAAGCTTGCTCCAATCATTAAAAACAACTGTTGAAAACAAAGAGTCAACCCTGCTCAATTTTAGCTCTAAATCTGAATTGAATAAGATCAAGATTCCAGTCCCACTCTTAGAATTATTGAAAAATCCAGATTACATAGAATCATTTAAAATTCTGCTTCAGCCATCCATTTCTCCTGATTCTGTCAATCTTGAAGATGAACATCCTACTATATTTCTAGGCAGCCATGTCCAAGAAAAAAATGATGATAATTCTCCACCTTTTTACCTTTCTCTCAACATTCATAACAAATTGCTGCATAATTGTCTATTGGATTCTGGGGACTCTCACAATTCGATGCCTAAGTGATGGATGAATTAGGACTGGAAATTACTAACAATATCATAACCTTTATACTTTTGATTAAAAAAGGGTAAGTGTTTAGGGGTAATCAAAAACTTGGTAATTTCTCTTACTCAGCTTCCTATGATGATCTAAATGGAATGTATTGGTTTTGTAGTGCTAAGTATCCAAGCAATAATTAAATTGTTTGCATAACGTTCACTGAAGTTTGCAGGTAAAAAAAATGGTTTTAACTTAGTTAAACATATTTTTATGTGAGATTAAAGCATGTAAATTAGCTTGTATAACACTATTCAGTAGTAAATGATAGATAATAAAGCATCACATATGACAATACTCAGCAAATTGATGAAGCAGTTCACCCCTCCTGGGCTACATCTGTTGGTCCAGCTCCTAATGGCATGTCCATCATATCTTATTTCTAAAAAATGGTAATTAATGTGATAAAATGCCTCAAATGGATATTCTCTCTATAAAAACAGCTTCAAAATGCTTGAATTAGTCAAGAATGACTATTCATTTGCAGAAAACAAAGAATGGATGCTCAATACACTGAAAACACCCTAATGGCTCTAGTGGCTCCTTTACCTCCCCTGAAGAAAAACCTACATGAAATGACCTCTAATGGGTCTAAAAATTATTCCAATGAGTTTAGAATGTTGAAATTAGTCAAAAATGACTATTCAATCTCCAAAAATTGTCAAAATCTGCAAGAGTTATGACCCAAGCAGTAATTTTCCCAATCATGCCTAGGAAAGCTCCTCCAAACCTGGAGGAATTCTAGTTAGCGCCAATAAAATTGGCACTGGCTTCCGAATTTGGGGGTTCGCTAGCAGAACCATCGAGCATACTGTCGGTTAATTTAATGTTGTGGAACTGACGGTCACATTCCGGATTGATGGCGATTAAAATGGGTGGTTACCACCACGTGACCCTAGGTTAAATGCGTTGCAACCATGGTAAGGTCACGGGTTAATGGTTAAGAACAAGGTTCTCACTCCGTGTTCTCTTGACGTTTTTTGAAATGGGGGCTAGCCCTTGCCCCCACTGTCGGCAAACTTGATAAACTTCAAATATAACCATTAGCCAGGATATGTTAAGAATCAACTCACAGCTCGACTAGTCGGGTTGTGTGCACGCAGTGCGGGAGGTCCCGCGTTCAATTCCTGCAGCCTCCAATAATTTTTGAATGAACATTTCACCTTTGGCATGGGGACACGTGGCGGCCTTCGGGCTGGCCACATGTCACCCGATGATCGGCCCAAAAAAATATTATAATAAAAAATATTTCAAAATATTTATTTTTGTTGAAATTTTTTTATACAAGTCAAACTGAGTCAAATGTCATTTTTTTAGAGTTTACTGGGCTTTTCAAACCTTCATAACTTCTGCATATGACCTCTATTTTGGAAATCATTAATGGCGCCAGAATTTCAGCAACAAGACCTTTCCGGTTACTCAGGTTTGGAACACTTCTGAGCACTTTCATTTTTGAGATTTTTTGAGCAATGGACATGATCTCCTTATCACACCTCCCCATTGGGAGGATTTTGGACCCCAAAAGCCTTCAATTACATGTTCAGTAGATGAGGGTACAACTCCCCCACCTTTCCAGCCTCCATCCATTTAGCCTTGCTTGGCTTCGTGCCTTTGAGCCTAATGCAAAGGTAGTCTACACTTCCCGTCTTCGATGTTTGTGTCTTTCTGTCAAGAATGGTATCCTCCTTAAGCTCATCCAGAAATTCTAGCAAGAAATATTCAATAGAAGGCAGTTGAACATCACTACTTTGATCATCGATCAAAGGTGGCTCATACAAACGCAAATTCTCAACATTCACAGCGGAATACATTTGCATATAAGAAGGCAAGTCAAGCTGGAATGCATTGTTTCCAACTTTCTTAATAATTTTGAATGGACCATAACGAATAGGATTCAGCTTTTTACCTTTTCCTTGCGGCCTTTCTTTGCTAATGTGAAACCATACCTCATCACCTTCTTGAAACTTGTGATCAACTCTATGTTTGTCATGCCTCTCCTTGTGTTTGTTTTGGCTTTTTTCAAGCTGTTCTTGAACTTGTTGATGAAGAAGCCGAATTCGCTCAATGAACATGCGAGTTTTTTCAATGTCACTATGCCCATCAATGGAAACATCCTTCTCAAGAATGAAATCTAGAGGTGACTTTGGAAAATACCCAAAGCAGGCTTCAAAAGGTGAAGTATTTGTAGAAGAGTGCTTGGCCCGGTTGTAAGTGTGTTGAATGTAATGCAGATGCTCATCCCACAACTTAGGATGCTTGCTGCAATAACCTCTCAAAAGATGCAAAATGGTTCTGTTCACTACCTTGGTTTTGCCATTTGTTTGAAAATTAAAAGCAATACTCTTTTTCATCTTGGTGTCCATCGTCTTCCATAGATTGGACCAAAAATTCCCAACAAATTTGGAATCCCTGTCACTAAAAATAGAAGTAAGAAAACCATAATGAACCCATACATGTTGAAAATATAATTTAGCAATAATATATTTCTTACATGGCATAAGAATACACATCTTGCTAAATCTATCAACTACTACATAAAGATAATCATGCTGCTTTCTAGACATAGCTAGACCTCCAACAAAGTCCACAGAAACACTTTCCCATGGTCTTGATGGTACCGATAATGGCGTGTAAAACCCAAGCTTCTTATTTCTAGGCTTTATTGTAGCATACAATTAACAACCTCTAATGAAACGTGAAACACTATCTACCATGCGAGGCCAATAACAATACCTCTGTAAATGTGCCACCGTTTTTCTTACCCCGAAATGTCCAACAATAAGAGAAGAATGAGCTTCTCTCATGACACTTAGTCTCTCTCCTTGTGGTATAAACAAATTTCCCAAATGGAACATCAATTTTTTATGCATGTGATAATCATTCTCTTCAACTTGATTCCCTTCACTCAAGTTAGCATACACATCCTTAAAATCAACATTAGATGCATACTATTCTATGCAACTCTCATGTACTATAGAATCATTCTTAAGAAAAGTAGAAGCACTAATAATAGGCCTTGAAATCATATCAGAAAATTTATTAAAAATACCTTTCTTGTACCTTATTACCAAGTCAAATTGTTGTAGGAAACCCATCCATATGAAAAGACATGATTGCTGCAATTTACTTTGTGACGACAAGTACTGTAATGGTTGGTGATCGGTATGTACAATTGTCTCTTTACCCAGTGTTTCCAATTTTTGACACTTTGAAACAACACATACAACTCCTTATCATATGTACGATAATTAACTACAACGGCATTAAATGTCTCATAATGAAAAGCGATAAGCTTACCATGCTGCAAGAGAACTGCACCCATGGCATAATCACTAGCATCGATATGTATCTTGAATGGCTGTCTCAAATTCGGTAATGGAAGAATTGGAGCTGAACTGATCTTGTATTTTAAAGCTTGAAAATCTTGCTTCTATTTTCCTCCCCATTGGAAAGAACATTTCACACTTGTCATTGCATGGATAGGAGCTGCTATGGAAAAAAAGTTAGCAATAAACTTTCTCCAATATTGAGCTGCACCTAAAAAACTTCTTACCTCTGTAATGGATTTGGGATTAGGCCAATTCACAATGGCTTCTACCTTAGAAGGATCAATTCTTAATGCACCTCCTCCTACAATATGTCCCAAATAAACCAAATAAGTATTTCCAAATTCACATTTAGACATCTTAAGAAATAATTGATATTTCCTCAAAATGTCAAGTACTTTCTTAACATGCATGACGTGCTCTTCTTTAGTCTTGCTGAAAATCAAGATGTCATCTAAGTAGAATATAAAAAAATCATCAAGGAATGGACAAAAAAAATCATCCATAACACGCATGAAAGTTGCAAGTGCATTACACAAACCAAAAGGAATAACTAGCCACTCAAAGAGTCCTTGTTTGGTTTTGAATGCAGTCTTCCAAATATCACTTTCTGCAATTCTAACTTGATGGTATCCACTACGTAAGTCTAACTTAGTGAAAATTTGGCATCTTTCAGCTGATCTAACAAATCATCTATCCTTGGGAGTGGGTAATGATTTTTTACCGTAATATTGTTCAAAGCTCTGAAGTCCACACACATACGCCAAGTTCCATATTTCTTTGGAATCAACACTATCGGTGACTCACATGGAGAAGTGCTTGGTCTTATGATTCCCTTGTCCAACAAGTATTTAGTTTTCCTCTTTATTTTAGCATTATCCATGATAGACATGTGGTACATGCCTATGTTTGGAAGAGGACAATCTTGTTGCAATTGAATCTAATGTTGAATCTCCCTTTTAGGAGGCAATCACGTTGGCTCCTGAAACATCACATGATGTGCATCAACTACATCATATAAATCTGATTTTAACTTGGGATCATAATCTTCAAATGACTCATGATTCACATCAGCTTTAGGCTTAATCATAAGAAGTACGAAACTCTTACTAGAATTCACTAGTATTTTTACCTATCCAGCATTTACCATAACAATGTTTGTCTTCTTGTGATGTGCTCTAAAAATAAATTCCTTGCCATGTTTGAATAGATGATACTTGTTCTCATGGTGATAGAAGATATATTTCTTGTCATATAAATAAGGACTTCCCAAAACAATTCCTGTGATGTCAAGCGGAACAACATCTAATTCAACCGTGTCAATAAAATGTGCAGTAATTGCAAAGTGAAATATACACTTCTTTGAAACCTATAAGTTTGCATCCTTAAAAATCCAACCAAGTGGATATGGTTTTGGATGTGGAATGGTCTCAAGATTTGGTTTCTTGACTAAGTCTTCATAGTTAAGTTTTTCTTGTGACCCACTGTCAAACAATGTGTCAATCTTTGTATGTTCTGAAATAATCCTCACATGAAACAATTCAATTCTTTCTTCTTCATTTGGAGCTTGTACATGACAGTTTGAAGTGCTAGTACTTGGTTTAGTTTTAGTTTCTTTTCCCTTCATATTCTTCAAACCCATGGCTATAATTTTGGTTTCGTCACCTAAATCATCACCTAAGTCTTGTTGTGTAGTAGCTGTAGTTTTCTGCTTCCCTTTTTTTTGTTAAAATGGGTTCTTTTTTCAGGATGTAACTTCCAACCATTTTTCTCTTTGTGTCCTTCTCTTGAACAAAATTTTTTCTTCCTCTCTTTTGACAGACACATTTTTCTTTCATTTTCCTTTAGAGGTTTTGTCTTTGTTCTTCCCCTTGAAAGGCTTGTTCCTACCCTCTTCAAAAGTGCTTTTCCCTCTAGCCTCTAAATGTGTCACTTGAACACAAACCTCATCTAGACTAGTAGGATTGAACATAAGGATAGTGTGTTTTAGGTAGCTATGTAAGCCTCCTATATACTTCAACAAAGTTTCTTGACTCTGCAAATATACCCCTAATAAGAGAGCTCTTCTCCTAAATTCTTGGGTGTAGTCTTGTACATTTTGTCCTTTAAGTTGTCTGAAATTTTGCCAATTCATGATAGCTTTCTGTAAATGAGCTAATTGATAAAACTATTGTTTTATTGCAGTAATGAAATCAACTCATGATAAAATAATCTTACCATGTTTTTTTTATCTCCTCCTTTGTCTTGGATTCCCACCAAACAAGTGTTGCACCTTCCATTCTCAAAGAAGCTAACTGAATTTTAGTGTCTTCGTCATGAATATTCTGGATTCTCAAATAAACCTCCAATTTCATAATCCAATTGTCAAGCTTTTCTGCATTGACTTCACCATTAAACATTAGAAATTCAAACTTAACATCAAGTTTTAAGAAAGGACTTTTACTAGTGTTCTTTGACTTGTGAGATTGATTCACTGAAGTAGAGGATGATGATGATGAGGAGGAGGGTGAATATGGGGATGGTGGATCACCATTTCCTCCATTTCCTTCTTGACTTATCTATCTTTCTCTCCCTCCCTGAGATCCTTCTCCTTCCCTTGTGCTTATATCCTTCTCCCTTCATGTTGTTCATTTTCTCGGTAAAGAACTTCAGAAATTACCAATAACATCAATTATCCACCGAGACTATCCCGATCACATATCAATTCGAATTCATATGCAACACATAATCTCTTCCACTCAGATCATCACACATGCAGAAATAAAACAAGCGATAGCACATCAAATCATCATACACATTAACACAGTATGTATGGGGAAAGCTTATAGCTGAAAACCCCGCAACTATTGTGTATATTATAATGGAGAAAACATGTAACAAAATCAGTACAATACTCCTCACAAGTACTCAGTACTATCTCATGAAGTTACACACAAACTAGCTTGGTTTTGAACAAGTCACGGGTTCAAAACTCAACCACTAATTGCTTGCCTCTATTGCGCAATCATGGCCTGTCTAAATAGAGATCCAAGGTTTGAATCTCCTTGGCTTGACAGCGCAATCATCATGGGAAATTCCTCCAAGTTTGGTGCAAATCTCATGCACAACTGATGTCGCCACTGATAGCTAACTCCACCCTTTCATCTACCTCTTTCACTGGTCTCCACTGAACTGTCCATGCACTGTAGTGAACTGATGTGTTCTTGAGTTGAATAATGAGTTACTAATTAAATAATATTTAATTCACTCCACTCATTACTAGTTGATTAGCTAGTTAAACTAATCTCAACTAGTTCAACTAAGTTAAACCGAACACAACTCCACCAACTGTCTCATCAACTCCACCAAACTTCTGCCACTGAAGTCCTAACCGAAGTCAACCATGCATGAGCTCACCAAACCCTTAGGAATAGCATAATTCCTCTGTCGTATGCATGAGCCACTTCTGTAGCTCGAACTGAAGTGCTCCAAGAGAGTAACCTGAAGTTTAGAGTCCAAATATTATTAAGGGTAAATAATATTTGACTTCCCTATTTTTAGGATAGGCAGTCTAAAAATAGACTTCGACCTATAGGTCCAAAAAATAGAGGTCCATCTATTTTTACCAACATGACCAATACTCCAAGAATAACATACCGCAACCCCTCGGCCATGCTCCATATGTCTAAAAATAGACATAGTCTAAAAATAGATTTTTAAGCTAAATTTTCCTCTGGCCCACTTAGTGAAGGCGACTTCATTTCATCAAGTCGCATCATCTCGGCGGCATTTTCTACAGAGAACTCTCACCATTTCAGTCATGTCAAAGAATGCTTTCCTAAACACTCTTTCTTCCTCCTTGGGATCAACTTATTCATGGATTTCTTCCTCCCATTAAGTCATGCTTATGGATTCTTTTTCTTCTCTTTGAGGTGAAATTGAAGGTGGAGATAATGGTACTCTTGCCCTCCTTGGCTTAGGATTACTTTTAACTTTCACCAATTGACCTTCTCCTCTCTTAAGCTTCAACCTAGTAAGCATTAAAACTCTTGCAAACTATTAAACAAATCCTTGCACAAAGATTAAACAGAGAAAATTCTCTAGCTTAACTCAAGCTCTGATACCAACTTGATCTGAATGGAATGTATTAGTTTCTCGTTGCTAAGTATCCAACCAGTAATTAAATTGTGTGCATAAGGTTCACTGAAGTTTGTAGGTGAAACAAATGGTTTTGACTTAGTTAAACATATTTTTATGTGAGGTTAAAGCATGTAAATTAGCTTATATAACATTGTTAAACAGTAAATGAAAGAGAATAAAGCATTACATATGATAATACTTAGCAAATTGATGAAGCATTTTACCCCTCCTGGGCTACATCTGCTGGTCCAACTCCCAATGGCATTTCCCTCATATCTTATTGCTCAAAAATGGTAAGTACATGTGATAAAAAAGCCTCAAATGGTTGTTCTCTCTGTAAAAAAAACTTCATATTGCTTGAATTAGTCAAGAATGACTATTCATTTGCAGAAAATAGAGAATGGATGCTCAATACACTAAAAACACCCTAGTGGCCCTAGTGGCTCCTTTACCTCTCCTGAAGCAAAACCTGTGTGAAATTACCTTTAATGGCTCTAAAACCTATTCCAATAAGTTTATAATGTCGAAATTAGCCAAAAATGACTATTATTTCTCCAAAAATGGTCGAAATACCCAAGATTTATGACCCAAACAGTAATTTTCCCAATCACACCTAGGAAAGCTCCTCTAAAACTAGAGGAACTCCAGTTAGCACCGACAAAATTGGCACTGGCCGCTAAATTTGGGGGTCCACCAGTGGAACCACTGGGCAAACTGTCGGTTAAATTTAATGCTACGGAACTGACGGTCACAAATCGGATTGACGGCAGTTAAAACAGGTGGTTACTGCCATGTGACCCTGGGTTAAATGCATTGCAACCGTGGTAAGGTCGCGAGTTAATGGTTAAGCACAAGGTTCCTGCTCCATGGTCTCTTGACGTTGTTTGCAATGGGGGCTAGCCCTTAGGGGCTATCCCTTCCCCTCGCCGTCGACAAACTTAATAAACTTCAAATATAACCGTTAGCCATGATATGTTAAGAACCAACTCACAACCCGAGTGGTCGGGTCATGTGCATGCGGTGCGGGAGGTCCCGCTTTCGATTCATGCAGCCTCTAATAGATTTTGAATGACCATTTCACCTTTGGCTTGGGGACACGTGGCAGCCCTTGGGTTGACCACGTGTCACCCAATGATAGGCCCAAAAAAACATTATAATAAAAAATATTTCAAAAAATATATATTTTTTTGAATTTTTTTTATACAAGTCAAACTGAGTCAAATGTCATTTTTTTGGAGTATACTGGGATTTTCAAACCTTCATAACTTTTGCATACGACCTTTGTTTTATGAACCATTCACAGCACCAGAACTGCAGCGACGAGACCTTTTCAGTCGCTTAGGTTCAAAACACTTTTGAGCACTTTAATTTTTTAGCACTTTTTAGCAATGGACATGATCTCCTGATCATATGAAGAGTCTGGTAATGGATATAGTAGTTGTTGATATACCATCAAGATTTGGAATGCTCCTTTCCAAATCTTGGTCTAAAAATCTGGGAGGCACTCTTTAAATGGATATGACATATGCTACCATCCCAGTTTTTGGAGGAGAGTTTAGAAGGTCATATAGAGAAACACAGATGGCTCATATCATAACTACTGATCAGAAAAACCCATCAAATCATCCTATATATGCAGAAGAGAAGGAGTTGAGGTATTCTATTTTGCATCTTTTTTCCAATGATAGTTAGTTTTAGTTTGAAATTAATAAAATACAACAACTACTATCTTCAAAACAACAAAATTCAGAAGTTGAACAAATCTGGAAATTGTATTTTGATGGAGCTTTGTCAAGAGAAGGATCAAGGGCTGGTATAGTTCTTATTTCTCCCACTCAGCAGGTAGTGAATTTATCATATAAATTGCAATTTGTCACTACTAATAATACTGTTGAATATGAAGCACTAATCCTGGGAATGAAGGTTGCAAAAGATTTGGGAGCAGAGAAGTTGAGTGTTTTTGGTGATTCAGAGTTGGTGGTACGACAGGTGAGAGATAACTATCAAGTAAAAAATTCAAAGCTAAAAAACTACAGAAATTAAGTCTGGGATTTGATTGAACATTATTTTTCAGCATTCAATTTGAATTTTATTTCTAGAGAAGAAAATGAAATGGCAGATTCATTGGCCATTGCTGCAAGTAATTTCAAGGTCCCTCTTGATGTCAATGCTACTTATGATATTCAGATTAAAAATAGACCATCCATTCTCGAAAATATCAAACACTGGAAAGTGTTTGAAGATGATAAAGAAATTCATAAATTTATGGAATGTATGGAGGAGTTTTTAGAGATTTAGATTGACAATGAGAAAGACACAGCTGAAGATCGGGACAACAAGTCATTCAAAAAGTATTTGGATGGAAAATATATTATTGAGTTGAAAACAAATTTCATTCCTAAAGGCTTGGTCCCTTTAGAAATGTTGTTTGATAATAATGATGTATTTTTTAAGCCTGACAACAATATGGATGGAGAAAGTACAGTTGATTGTAACATTGGTACTGAAAATAAACCTAAATATGTAAAAGTTTCTAAATGTCTTCCCGAAGAATCTAGAACTAAGTATGTCAAGTTGTTGAAGAAGTATGCAGATATTTTTGTTTTTTCATACAATGATTTGAAAGCATATGATAGAAGCATAATGGAGCATAAAATCCCTCTCAAATCAAAATCTAAACCTGTGGCACAGAAGATAAGGCACCTCAATCCTATGTTTCTCCCTATTTTTTAGAAAGAGATCAGAAAAATGTGGGAATCTTAGACAATTTTTCCTTTAAGATTTTCCAATTGGGTAGCTAATATGTCCAAGTTCGAAAGAAGAATGGAGAAATCAGAATTCGTGTTTATTTTTTAAATCTGAACCGGTGTTCACTAAAGGATAATTATCCTTTACCCAAAATGGATCATATTTGCAGAAAGTTGTGGGTTCAAAGAGAATGTCAATGATAGATGGCTTTTCAGGATATAATCATATTTTAATTGACAAGAAGGACAGGGAAAAAACAACCTTTACTACACCATGGGGAACTTTCATGTACAAAAAGATTCCTTCCGGTTTGATGAATGCAGGTGCAAAATTTCAATGGGAAATGGATATTTCCTTTGCAGGAGAAAAGGACAGATTTGTTGTCATTTATTTAGATGATATAACAGTCTTTTCAAAATCCTATCATGATCATCTAAAACATTTGCAACAAGTGTTCAATAAGTGGGGGCATGTAGTAACAAAAAATGGAATTTTCATTGGCCGAGGGAGAGTTGAAGCCATTCAGAAAATTGGTTTTCCTAGAAATAAGAAAGAGTTGCAATCATTCTTGGGTAAGATTAATTTTCTGAGGCATTTTGTTCCAAATTTTTTTGTATTGATTAAGCACATAAATGTTTTGTGAAAGAAATATGCAGAGTTTAAGTGGCAAGATGAAGCAAAATAATCTTTATTGGAAATCAAATATGCTTTGACTGAAGCCCCATTATTACTCAACCCTGATTTTGAAAAGGATTTTCTAACTTTTTCATATGCTTATGAAGAAACTCTTGCAGTAGTATTACTTCAAAAGAACAAGGAAGGCTTGGAGCAACCAATTTCCTTTTTCAGTTGTGCATTGAGGGATGTTGAATTGAAATACAGCTTGGTTGAAAAAAAGCATATGCATTAGTGAAGGCTCTTAAGTCTTTTCAAATTTATGTGTTGCATTCCAAGGTTATTGCTTTTGTACCAGATAATACTGTCAAGGATGTGTTGTTATAGCTTGACACAGATGGTAGGAGAGGAAGATTTGAAAAAAATTATGGAGTTTGACATTGAAATCAGACCTACTAAGTTGATAAAAGGACAATTTTTGGCCCGCTTAATGGCAGAATCAAATTGTAAATCTATGAATTTAAATATGGAGGTAGCTGAAGAAACATATAAGGAAGGTACTACTGATTATCCTGACATCTTTTATTTTAATTGGTATAAGGATATAGTGTATTTCTTGTTAAATTTCAGTTTCCTCCAGAAATGGAAAATTCAAAGAAGAGAGCTTTTAAATTGAAGGCTGTTAAATATTGTATTTTGGAAAATCAACTTTATTGGAAAGACCTTGTATGAGTTTTATTGAGATGTCTAGATGAGCCTGAATCCCAGGAAGTTATAGCAGAAATACATGCAGGAGTATGTGGTGGACATTTGTACTAGAAGGCCATTGCAAACAAGATTTTAAGAGCTGGTTATTACTGGCCATCTCTTTTTTCTGATGTTTTTACTAAGGTCAGAGCTTGCAATGAATGTCAAAATTTCACTGGTAAGCAAAATCTACTTCCACTGCCTCTGATTCCCATTTCAGCAGATGCTCCTTTCCAGCACTGGGGGTTGGATTTCATTGGTGAAAATCATCCACCATCATCAGGACAACACAGGTGGATTCTTACTGCCACATATTATTTCACTAAGTGGATTGAGGCCATTCCAACTAGAAATTCTATCGACACAGTAATTATCAAATTTCTCTTGGGAAATATTATGTCTAGATTTGGTTATCCTGAGAGGTTAGTGATTGATAATGCAATGGCTTTCAAATCTGCCAATATGAATAATTTTTTTCAGAAGTATAATTTTGATTTGATTCATTATACACCTTATTATCCCCAGGGTAATGGGCTAGCCGAGTCATCAAATAAAAGTCTGGTGAGAATTATAAAAAATGTGATGAATGAAAATAAAAGAAATTGGAATACTCAACTAGTTCATGCTCTTTGGGCAGATAGAGTAAGTATCAAAAGACCAATTGATGCCTCTCCCTTTCAGCTTGCTTATGGTGCTGATGTTGTCATACCATTACATTTAGTTATGCCTGTCATGAAGTTTCTACAGGATAAATATGATAATTCAAACCCCATACAAAGAAGGATATTGCAATTGGTAGAAGTTTAGCAAAGCTGAGAATCTCTAATAGACAAAACAGAAAAATACAACGCCAAGGTAAAAAAAAATTTTGATAAGAGGGCGAAACAAAAAACATTTCAAGAAGATGATCTGGTATTGCACTAGGATGCAAGGAGAGATGACCATGGAAATCATGGTAAGTTTGATAATTTATGGTTTGGGCCATTCAAGGTTGCTCAAGCTCTGGAAAATAATACATTTCTTCTCAAAAATTTAGATGATGATCAATTAGTTGGAGGTCCACTTAATGGTCATTATCTCAAAAATTTCTTTGTTTTTTGAGTCATTCAGTCCCTCCATTGTAAATTCTGGAGTGATGTTTTTCATTAGACTCCATGCCCAATGGTGTTTATGTTTGTAAATAGAGTCAGTTTCATTACAGTCAATAAAATTCAGTTTCTTCCATTAGATTCTAAAATTTGAAAAGACCTAGAAGCTAAAGGCACTGAATCTACAGTCCTTGAAGCCTCACAGGGAGGACTCCATCCCCAATAGGAGCCGCTGTTAGCACTACAATTTTTTTTTTTTAATCTTGAAGTCTGGTTATCATTGTAAAGTTCTGGCTTTGATCCTCTTCTGTCTCCTAAATCATGGTGAAGAACATTGGAGGATTAAATTATGTGCGCCTTTGTTACTTTGTAATAAAATTCCAAAGGAGTTTTGAGTCAAATACTCTGTTTCTATTATAAAATTGATAGGGTAGAGTCTCTTTGAAATAGGTCCTCTAATTACTTTTAGTGGTTGAAGTCATAGGTTTCCATCTGAAAAAGAGTCTTATTATTTCACCATCATTTCTTTTCCAAGGTAAAAAACAGAGTGTTGAGATCATGAATTTTGTTAAGAATAACAAAAAAAATTAGTTGTTCTTTCCATGAAAGACAACTATCATTTTCAAAAGCCATGGTTTCATAGAAAAAATAGTCTTTTTCAGAAGGGTAGTAATTTCCTGCAAATTTATACAAAGGAGCAGAGGAAATATTATTTAACTGAAGATAGCATTGCTATTTGAAGATTAAGAAAATGTTCAAGTATAAGGTGTTGCATATCTGAAGGGTATTCATTTTTCATATAAGAGATGAATTAAAAGGTGATCATTTTATGCTAATGTTATGCCACTATATTTCTACGTACTAAAAGGTATAGATGCCACAAGAACAAGTATGAGTAGCAATAATGGAAATAATTGATAGAGTTGGTGAAGTAAGTGGCAGTGGTTTTAAATTATTATTGTGATTCATGTCATTCTTGTTTACCAATTCATATAGCATGTATCACCTGTTTTCATCTGCTTTTGTGAAAGTTGCATTGGTAGATCTTCATTTTCATTTAAAAATCATTCGTTATAGTTGCCAGCAGGTAGGGTTTCTTGATGAATTAGCCCTTGTTTCACAGTTGTGTCGAAGGTTAAGGTTAACAGGTGCCAGTAAGTCAGTAAGTAGGGTTTGGAGGTTAATCCTCGTTTTACAGCTATTTTTGAGGATAGGGTTAGCAAGTGAAATATGGGTAAAGGAGCTAAGGTAAATTGGTTAGAGCCAGCAAACACCCACTTTGTGGAGAGTCGAGCTAAATATGAGTTCAAGGCAGCTGGTTGGTATAAATTTTTAAAGAAATTCTCTGGAGAGAATATAGTCGTCGCTTAAGAATTTGAAGATAACTTTGATAGCAAGAAGGTTAAGATTGGATCTCAAACCTCCAACATCACGAAAAACATCATTTCCAAAGAAACTCAGACTTCTGCGATAGGTGAGTCTTGGCATAAAAACAATAAAAATATTCTTAAGGTTGATGAAAATTTTTATTTGAAGCCTGAACATGAGAAAATCGGGTGGAATCCTATCATACACATCTCTTACTTCAAACCCGAATGACAACATGTTATCACTACTGTCCAACACTACATAACCCGTGAAGGGATATTTTCGACTATTCATAAGTATCAAATGAGGTTCTTAGTCCATAATTTAGGTGTTAAACCAATGAAATTACCCTTTTTTCACCATAGGTCTTTTTTTTCAATGTCTCAGAGGTTAAAAAAGACCCCAGGTTACTCATTACATAACCTATACCATAGAGGTCTGATTAAGATATTGATATCTTATCATTTGAAAAGAAACAGGACTACCTAGGAGAAGTTCATAAAAAAAGAAGGGTTTAACATTGCTTATTCTAGAAGGAGGGTAGGGAGACATAGAAAACAAAGAGACTCAGAAAATCAGTAGCCAAACCCTATTCATTCATCAACTTTCTTGTAAGTTGACGCTCCTTCCATTTCAGTTAGAAGGAAAACTAGAAGCTCGACTAAGAAAACTAGAGACCCTATAACTATGCCAACAACACAACTAGTTAATGAAGCCCATATCAGCAGTTCACCAACCAAAATTTCACCCAAAGAACCTCAGACCTTAAGGTCATTCACGGAGAAATTTAAAAGGAAATTGAAGTAGAGAGATACCATGACTCATAAAAATATTGTGTCAAAAAGTAAGGAGGAGACAACTTCCTCTTCAAGAGGTAAACCTAGGAAAAGGCTCATCATGACAAAGGAACTTCTAGAGGAAGTCAACTCTGAAGTTCTAGCTTCCAATCCTGTACTACCTTCAGAGGAAGTCAAACCTAGAGCAACGAGATCAAAGCATGTTTTCAAAAATAATGAGGAAACTCAACCAAGCAGTGATACTTCATATATAAAAAATACTCTCTCACAGGTCTTTCTATCACTTAAGAAAGGGAAAAATAAAGTGTCAGAGGCTATTACAGAGGAAGAGCCTACTTTATATCAACTATTAACATGTAATTTCCCAAATGGGGAACTTTCTGCAATGCCGGGAATATCTTGAGATATTCCTATTTTTCCAACTCCGGGAGTATTAACAATCAACACTGAACTATTTCAAAGATTGACTGCTGGGGAATTTACTGGATATGTCATATTCACAAGGAAGAATGAGATCCAAAGGCTACATGGCCTGCTAGCATCTTATACAAACACCCTGTAGAATATAAGCCCAAATAAATAATCCTAAGGGAGTTATTCAAATCTCCCACCAACATGTGCACTGAAATAATGCTCAATGAGAAATCCTTTAGCAACATTAAAACTTCAACAAGTAGCACCAGTGAAATAATGTCTCACATAATAAAAGAAGAGTAAAATTATGATACAGAAAGTGTAGCAGCAAATTTTATATAAAATCCTTGAGGAAAATACCTCTCAAGGTGAGTACAAATCAACCTCAAAGGAAGATATACATGCAATGAAGGAAATACACTGCTACATGATCCAACTACTCTATAACTGCGCAGTATATAGGGGAAAATGACTGAAATATGATATACATGTGATGATACAACAATAAGAGCTCAAATAAATATGGGGGAGCAAGATCTCAACCCCAAAAAAATTTATTATAACAATCCTCCAAGGGATTGGCTAAAATATATAAAATTGGAAAATGCCAAAGTAGCTAGGCAGCTACTACAGCTCAAATATAATACAATATTGGAGAGGATGGGAAATGCTACAATGGATGTGAAAACCTCCTCCAATGTACTCAAAAGGGAAGGGGCTGACCCCCTTACTGAAAACTGCACTCACTAGTGCACCACATGAACTCCTTCTGCAAACCCTCTCAGCGAATAACGCTGTAGGAAAAGGGACTGCGCTGGACATGAGAAGAAACAATGGCCCAATGCCAATATCTAAAATAAAAGGTTCCAGAATCTCCTTTTCTGATCTCCTAGAGGAAGATATGGCTTCTCCTCTACAGAACAACTCCGGAAGTGAGATGGTGATGGTCCCTCACTGCAACACTAGCAACTCCAGCGTTCTCTTGCTGCAAGAATAATGCAGTAGCTGCAAATGACTACTTTGGCCTCAAGCCATGATGCGAGGAAGATGAATAACAATCTCTCCATGGCCTCCCATGGAAGAGAAAGGCATTCCTAAATAGGAATCCCTCTTGTGCTAAACAACAACAAGTTGAAGAGAGCTTCAACTTCGAATTCTATCTCCAAAACTAAACTCCGCAATGGCTCTCCTTCATCTTTTATGCAAAGCATGCATGGACCCCACTCACGTTAGGGTTTCTCTCATTTCAAATTTCCCTCCACTCCAGCTACGCAATCTTCTTGTGCAAGCTTCCCCTCTTAGGGTACATTGTTGACTTTGGTCAACCATGGTCTAGCTCACTTGCCTTTGGCCCTTTTCACACTTGGGGCTGCTATCTTAAGCCACTTAAGTGAATTTTTCACCTTAGGAATGTTTATTAAATTGCTACAATGGGTTCCCTCACCCATTTTATTCATTTTATTAAAATAAAAGCAAAATTAATGTTCCAAATACTTTATTGCAAAATTTGGAACATTACAGTCCTCCCCTCCCAAAACTTGCTTGTCCTCAAGCAGGAGAAAGGATGAACTGCAAAAAGTCCTCCACTCAAGGCATGAAGTCTGAAATATCATCATGTAGATCCTCCATCCTCAAGCAATCAACCAAGAAAAATTAGTCACCCTCCAACTAGGCAACTCCTGAAAGTACTCCTCCACCTTGTGCTCATGGGAAATAGGTGGGTTGAATTTCTGAACTTGGTGAGCTTCATATCCTACCCCACGCTGTCCTCTTCTCCACTCATGGTGAATGTGGAGTGAAAGCTGAACTTGGGCTGCAATAGTGTTGCCTTCAAGAGGCAAGATGAAGTCTAGATCCCCCAAGGACCTCTCCTCCCACATATGGCATCCAAACCATCCTATGGTTCACCTCATGAAAGTACACATGGCTGAACATGGTGACCATATCATCTCCCATACTCCTCTTGGAGCATGTGCTGCAAAAGAAATGGAGGTCTTCTCTCCCAAAGGGTGCATTCACCCAATGAGTCTCTCCCTCCTCATGATACATATGGGGCTGCTACTGATATATGGCTGAAATAAATGGCCTTCATGAGAGACCCAAGCCACCCCATCAATCATACAAACCATGAAATGCCTCCTCCAAAATTTTGAACTCTCGAAATAACTCCTCCCACATGAAGGAAAGAGATGAAGTTTGGCAATCATGGGCTGCCCATTGCTTCTCTTGAAACATGCAACATGCAAAGTAAAGAGAATCATACTCCCAATTGGCATCTTCAATTTATTTCCCTCCTTCAAAACAATGCTTCCTCTAAACATCGTTCCACTAGAAACATATGGAAGCATAAACTTATGAGAGAAAGGAGGTGAAATATGGTCCCATGCATGGAACCAGCGTGGGGAATCATTTTCCTGCATGAATATATGATGCAACAAGTGTCTTTTCAGCCACTTTTTTTCTGCCACATGCATCCTGCAAGATATGATCATGAAAATAAAATTTGGTGCCAAAGGTGCACACTAAAACTATGTGGCTTTGCCCCACAAGCCACCCATAAGATGGCCATATTTCTTGCTGCAATAGACCATAAGTATAGCTAAAAATAATGTGTAAGAAGGAAGGATCCCTCTTGATCTGAAGTACTGCTCATAAAGATAAGAGGGTGCAAAGCATGTCACAAAGAGTTACCTCCCTCATCATGTACTTTGACCTTTGAGCTAAAATGGCTCCAATGAAAAGTCCCCCTTACTGCAACATAGTAGGGGAGTGGTTGTGCCAACCATCTCATCATCTCTTGGGCTATGCATCTAGCCAAATGCTGATACACATCCATTAGGAATCCCTCCCAAGTGGACTCCTCCATCAATGAAGAGTATGCATGGAAATGCATGAAAGAAGAACCCAAAAATTTCTGCATGTAGATTCCTCTTCTTGTACTTGTCCAACCAAGCCAATAAAGTCAAAATGTAGTAGGAGTGCTCTCCTCCATTACTCCTTCATGCTCATCACCTACATGCCTCTAAAATGTATCACTTGTGAAGTGGCTCGGAAGACACTCCAACAAGTAACTCAAGCTCTCAAGTGACAGCATTGCTGGCCTTTGGAGTAGGGCCACTGTCAACTCAAATCTCCCCTCTTTGACATGAATCTTTGCCAAAGAATCCTCCCATGAAGAAGGTTCTGCTTTTCATCCAAGATCAAAGAGAAATCCTCTTGCACTATGCTAGTGCCTCCTCTTGCTCTCGCAACATCAAACAAAATATGAGCAACAAGAATATTTGCTGCTCCCTTATACTTCCACCTTTCTCAATCTGAAATGGGAACATAATGAATGGTAAGAGAAATTCCACCCCATCATGATGCACCCATACTCTCCTCTTCGCCCATCAAGAGCAACAATTGTGGAATGATCCTGGGAGCTATGGGTTATGGATCCTCCACATTTCCACTGGGCACACTCCATCCATAAGGCTCCGCTCTTTGGTATAAGTATCCTACCACTTGGTACCTCTTTCACAAGAGCTACCGTTTCCCCAAAACAGATTCCTCTTTTGAATTTCATGGGACATTGAAATGCAATCTCCTTCATGAAAAAATTTCAAACCCCACCCTCACATGTGATGCATGGCTCATCATTAGTGCATGAGGATGATGACAGTTTCTTTTCTCCAAAATGGCACAACGTAGTGAAAGTTCCCTCCTCAAGACAATCAGCATGCAATAATGTACAATCCTCCACGATAGATGCAAACTCATGCATACCTTGGAGATATTTTGAAGAATCTTATGTTGCTGCAAGAGTCTCCTCCTCAAGTGTACTGGCTGCCTCAATAGCTGAAGGTGGAGGCTACTCCTCCATGAATGTAACAGCACTGGCATGTGCCTTTGGTGGTGAGGGCTCCTCCCTCCTTTGGCCAAATATTCTAATCAAGATCTGAGAAAAATCAGCAAGAGTAGAAACCCTTGCATGCCTCCCATGGCTGAACCACCAAGTTCTTTCTTCTTCCTGTTGAACAAGTGTGAAAAAGACAGAGTCCTTTGGAATACTCTAGGGTTTGCTCCATATTCAGAAATATAATCACTTATAATTCGAATTCCAAGTGTTCTCCATGCTTCTACTCTGCTTCTATGTGAGAATAGGAAGTGCATGGTCCTTCCTCTTCTCCTTCTTCTATCTCCTCAACCTCCTTGGAGAGGTTGTTGCTGGACCCAAAACTAATGAGATCAATCTCATCCTCTGCATCATTCTGGCCTCTTCTTCTCTGAAATTAAAACTTCACAAGCTGAGCCAAGTTTCAAGCTCCGATACCACTGTAATGTCCCAAATGGGGAAATTTCTGCAATGCCGGGAATGTTTTGAGATATCCCTATTTTTCCAACTCCAGGAGTATTAACAATCAACACTGAACTATTTCAGAGATTGAATACTGGGGAATTTACTGGATATTTCATCTTCACAAGGAAGAATGAGATCCAGAGGCTACCTGGCCTGCTAGCAGACTCTGCCAATAGAACTTGTCAAGAGCTAATAATTCCCTTCAAGGAATTTCTGCACCAGCTGTCCATGAGGACGCTGTATAAGGAAGCCATGTGAAAATAAGGCAATCCAATGTTGGAATGCCTTGGTATACATCTGATACAAACTCCCTACAGAATATAAGCCCAAAGAAATAACCCTAAGGGGGTTATTCAGATCTCCCACCAACATGTGCACTGAAATAATGCTCAATGAGAAATCCTTCAACACCATTAAAACTTCAACAAGTAGCAACAGTGAAATAATGTATCACATAATACAAGAAGAGTACAAATTTGATATAGAAAGTGTAGCAGCAAATTTTATATAAAATCCTTGAGGAAAATACCTCTCAAGGTGAGTACAAATAAGCCTCAAAGGAAGATATACATGCAATGAAGGAAATACACTGTTACATGATCCAGCTACTCTACAACTGCGCAGTCTATAGGGGAAAATGACTGCAATATGATATACATGTGATGATACAACAATAAGAGCTCAAATAAAGATGGGGGATCAAGATCTCAACCCCAGAAAACATTATTATAACAATCCTCTAAGGGATTGACTAAAATACATAAAACTAGAAAATGCCGAAGTAGCTGGGCAGCGACTGCAGCTCAAGTATAATACAACATTAGAGAGGATGTGAAATGCTACAATGGATGTGAAAACCTCCTCCAATGTACTCAAAATGGAAGGGGCTGATCCCCTTACTGAAAACTGCACTCACTAGTGCACCACATGAACTCCTTCTGCAAACCCTCTCAGAGAATAATGTTGTAGGAAAAGGGAATGCACTGGACATGAGAAGAAACAATGGCCCAATGCCAAGATCTGCAATAAAAGGCTCCGAAATCTCGTTTTCTGATCTCCTAGAGGAAGATATGGCTTCTCCTCTACAGAACAACTCTGAAAGTGAGATGGTGATGGTCCCTCACTGCAACACCAGCAACTCCAGCGTTCTCTTGCTACAAGAATAACGCAGTAGCTGCAAATGACTGCTTTGGCCTCAAGCCATGATGTGAGGAAGAAGAAGAACAATCTCTCCATGGCCTCCCATGGAAGAGAATGGCATTCCTAAACAGGAATCCGTCTTGTGCTAAACAACAACAAGTTGAAGAGAGCTTCAACTTCGAATTCTATCTCCAAAAATAAACTCCACAATGGCTCTCCTTCATCTTTTATGCAAAGCATGCATGGACCCCACTCACATTAGGGTTTCTCTCATTTCAAATTTCCTTCCACTCCAGCTACGCGATCTTCTTGTGCAAGCTTCCCCTCTTAGGGTACGTTGTTGACTTTGGTCAACCATGGTCTAGCTCACTTGCCTTTGGCCCTTTTCACACTTGGGGCTACTATCTTAAGCCACTTAACTGACTTTTTCACATTAGGAGTGTTTATTAAATTGCTACAATGGGTTCCCTCACCCATTTATTCCTTTTATTAAAATAAAAGCAAAATTAATGTTCCAAATACTTTATTGCAAAATTTGGAACATTACATATCATCTCTTGGCTCTGCAACCAAGAAAAGGAAGAAGATTGTGATACATTCAAACTCATGTTATGAAGATAGCAGTGATACTAAGTATACTAAATCAAGAGTTTGAAGAGGGAGAATCTAGAAGATTCATACATGGAGATAAAAGGCAAAAGTATATTCTAAATCCCTACATCTAGAGACCTCACACTAGGCCTAAAAAAAAACTCAGATTAACCAGCAAGCTTATTGTTAACCCTACCTTGAGAGATGAGATTATAAATATTGATGATGGTCCAGAAGATAAAACCAAGAAGAAAAAGGCTCAACTAAAGGGTCAAACATTGAAAAGGAGGTCAGACATAAGATTGACTAAAGCTAAGGCCATCAGAATTTTTGCCTCCATATTAGACCTTTGAAGAATGAAGAAACTTGGCCTTTGAAAAATATTTTCATTTTTGGGTTTATTTTCTATATTTTCAGATATGCTACTTTGTTCTGTAGGGATAGATATTATTTTCGAATATTAGTATATGATGGAAAGAAACTACTTTTTGGTTTATTATCACAATGATGACATCAAAGTAGGTAAAGTAGAGGAGATTTTTTTTATGGTGGATGTTTTCAGGTGTTAGATAAACCTCAGGGTGGTTAATCATTCCTATATTTCAGTAGATATGAAAACAGGTGTTCACAGGTACTTCCTTTAGTTGTTGAATTCCACCTTTTTTGGGAAATAGTTTTGATGAGCTACGAGGGCACTCAGCTACATTTATTCAGCCAGTTTAGATCCATGATGTTACACCTTATATTGTTTCTATTTTCGGTTTTTCCTTTAATGTTTTATATGAACTCTACCTTACGTAGAGAATTGTAATAAATTCCTAAAACAAAGTTCTACTTTTTGGGGAGACTCCTACATAGAGCTCCTAATTTTTGTATAAATATGATGTAATACAAAGATAGAGGGGTTTGATGATTATATCTTGTTGAGAATATTGTGTTACACATTTTCATATATATATAATATATCAACAGTACTCTTGAGGACTTATGACAGTTTGTTATGTGTATTTTTTTTCTTATCTCATGTGTCTCCATACTTGAATTCTTCATTTCTAGATTGTAGTGTGATCTCTGTTACATGTTTTTATCAGTCTCATGTTATACCCGTACATGATTATCAAATCTTGTTATTCTTGCTTCGAAATCATTCTTGATGAAATATGTGTAGTGAATTAAATGTGAGCATTCCTTGTGGCAGATATTTTTAAAGTGTACAATGAGATTATTGTAAGACTTATAGGAGATTTCTTTCATTGATACACTGTCCGTCTGAACTCTGTGTTATTTTTCTGTCTAGAAAATGGATTTTTATGTTATAGACCCACTGTCCATCTGCATGTCTTCCTAACCTTCATATTACCATTCACTCTTGCTACCACATCAAGCCTTAGTACCCTCATATGTGTTAGAGATAGTTATATATTTGAAACATTTTCGGCAGATGTAAGATTCAGTCACTTTCCACAATCTAATCCAAATCATAAATAGCCCTGAGCTTAAGATATGTCTGGTCAAGCACTTGTCACAATCCAATTGCTAATTCTAGTGCTAATAGTACCCATCAACACCTAAGCAACATAGCCAAACCATGTATGACAAATATTGTTCTAAAGGTTGACCCATAGATTTTATGACAGCAAGATCCATGCACATTTGTATAGAGATAAACTTGCGTATATACGTGAATATGCTTCATGCAACCTACGTACTGAATTTAATATTCTGAAATCAAAGAGGAAGAGACAATTCCCAGCTTTTGTCTAAGATATTCAAATGCTTCCATGGGAAGAGTTTTAGTAAATATCTTAGCAACTTTTTCTTTGGAGGGAACATACTCCAATTTAACCTTTTTCTCAAGCAATTGTTCTCGTAAAAAGTGATATTTGATAGGAATGTGCTTCATTTTGGAATGCATAACATGAATTTTTGAGATACTGATGGCACTTGTATCATCACTCAGGATAGAGATGGGAGGAGAACATTTAATTTGAGTATCTTGTAATGTATGCATCATCCAAAGAAGTTGTGTGCAACATGATGCAGCAACCACATATTCTGCTTCTGTTGTAGATAAGGCAATGGAACTTTGTTTCTTGCTTAATCAGGATACTAATCAGGGCCCCATATAAAATGCACCACCACTAGTGCATTTATAGCCATCAAAATTGCCAGCCCATTCTGCATCCTTGTAAGCATGAAGAGTAATATCAACACTCTTGGGATACCATAGACCAAACTATTGAGTTCCTTGTAGATATTTGAATATTCTTTTTACGGCCAGAAGATGTAACTCTTTTGGATTTTCTTGGAATTGTCTAACAATCCCAACTACATGCATGATATCCAGTCTAGTCCCTGTTAGATAAATCAGAATTCCAATCATATATCTATACTCTAGTTGGTTTACCATGGGAGAATAATTATGAGAACTGAGGTTACATCCGGTCACCATTGGAGTGCTCACAGGTTTGCAGTCTTCCATCCCATACTTCTTCAGGATTTGTTTGAGATATTTTTCTTGTGAGAGAAAGATGTCATCTTTTGCTTGTTGCACTTGTAAGCCAAGAAAATATGTTAGTTCCCCAAGTAAAGACATTTCAAATTCATGTTGCATAGCAGAAGAAAATTTTTGACTCATGGATTCTTCATGACTCCCAAAAATGATGTCATCAACATAAACAACAATAATTAGCAATTTATCTTTCTCAAATTTTGTGTATAAGTTATTGTCTATAGATCCTTTTGTGAAACCTTGTTGACGAAGATATTTGTCAAGACGATAGTACCATGCCGTAGGAGCTTTTTTTAGACCATATATGAAATTTTTAAGTTTGCAAACAAGTATTTCATCATTTCCTAGAATGAATCCTTCTGGTTGTTCTATATAAAATTATTCTTCCATATCACCATTGAGGAAAGAACATTTTACATCTATTTGATAAACCTTGAATTTTTGAAAACTTGAAAATGCAAGAAAAATTCTTATGGCTTCAAGTCTGGCTATTAGTGTAGATGTTTCTTCAAAGTCTATACTTTCTTATTGATAATACCCTTTACAAACAAGTATAGCTTTGTTTCTAATTACATCACCATTTTCATTTAACTTGTTTTTGAATATCCACTTTGTTCCAATAAATTTTTATCATGAGGTCTTGGAACCAATTCCCAAGTATTATTATTTTCAATTTCATCAAGTTTTTCATTCATGGCTTGAATTCAACTTTCATCTTTCTAGCTTGATATACATTTTTTGGTTCAATGGTGGATAAAAATGCTAGATAATTGGGAGATCCTACAATAGTTCTTCTTGTTTGTACTCCTGATTCCTTTTCTCCCAAAATTTGAGATTCTCGATGATTCTTTTGAACATACCTGGATGGAGCCTTTTCTCTTTCTGATGTATTTTCTTCTGGTGCTTCATTAAGTTCTCCTTCTATATTGTTGTTATTTTATGAGGGAAAAAATTATTCGTCATCATCCTCATTTTATTTTATTTCCCTTTTGGGAGCTATGAGAGATTCATCAATCACAACATCAATACATTCAACAATCTTCTGAAGTCTCTTATTGTAGCATTTGTATGCTTTACTTCTAGAAGAGTAACCAAGAAATATTCCTTCATCTACTCTAGGTTCAAACTTACCAAGTTTTTCTTCCTTATTTTTTATATAACATTTTCCTCCAAAAAATTTAAAGTGCTTCACAGTGGGAGTATTGCCATACCGAAGTTCATAAGGAGTTTTATCACTGTTTACAAGAACATGAGCCTTGTTTAGAATATTTACTATAGTATGTGCAGCTTCACCCAAAAAGTTGTTAGGAGTCCCAGATTCATCAAGCATAGCATGATCCATTTGCTGAACTGTTCTATTCATTCTTTCTTCCATGCCATTTTGTTGTGGAGTTCCAACTACATAAAACTGTCTTTTTATGCCATATTGTTCACAAAAATCAAAGAATTCATCTGATATGTATTCTCCTCCTCAGTCAGATCTAAGACATTTGATTTTTAGACCTAATTAATTTTCAACTAAAGCTTTGAAGACCTTCAATTTTTCAAATGCTTCATCTTTATGTTTCAATAAATCAATCCAACACATTCTAGAAAATTCATCAATGAATAAGATATAGTATTGTTCTCCACGAGGTGAATTTTTCCTTACATGTCCACATAAATCAGTATTTATAAGTTCAAGAGGCTTACTTGCTGATCCTTCTTTGGCATTGAATTCAACCCTGGTTTGCTTACCGAATTGGCATGATTTGCATATGGTACTTTTGGGTAGAGTGATGTTGGGTAGATCACGAACATATTTGAGCCTGCTTGATTTTCTTATTTGATAAAAGCTTAGATGTCCCAATAATCTATGCCATAACCATTTTTCTGTAGATTTACCTAGATAACATTTCTCTTTTCCACCTTTAAATATATCCATATTGTTTGGTGTTCTTGTTCCTTTTATTATGGTCTTACCTATGTCAAGTTCACTAACCACACACTCTTTTGATTGAAAGACAACTTCATTTCCTTGATCACACATTTGATTAACACTCAAAAAGTGATGCTTTAATCCATCAACATGCATAACATTGTAAGCTTTAACCTTTTATTTTAGAAAAATAGATCCTTTACCCTTAATGATAGCAGGAGAGTCATTTCCAAAAGTAACATTATTTTCCTTCTCTAATGCATTGTATGAAATAAGTTTCTCTATCACCTGTCATGTTTGTTGAACATCCGCTCAGTCAATGTACCATTTATTTTATTCTCTTTCGGTAAATAATTCTATGCCGCAACTTTCAAACTGTAAGTCCTTCTTTCTCCACACCTTGGAACTTGTGGATATCTATTTTTTTGGTTGAAGTTTGCTCCTGCATTCAAATTCTTCATGTCCAAAGTTATTGCAAAATGAACATTCAATTTGTCTTGAAGAAGAGAAAAATTGTTAATAAGTATTCTTATTTATTCATGTCTCATTTCTTTGCTTTCTCGCTTCTCTGGTCATGATGGTTTTATATGCAACACATTGAGCAACTTTGTGACCAAAATTATGAAATGAGAAATATTTTCCATTAAAAAATAAATTTATGCGATCATGGGACATTCTAGTGCTGGTTACCTTTTGATTGATATTTATGTTATTGTTCATCCTTGAATTTGAATGATCATGCTTTACCTAGAGATTGTCTTTTTTCTTTTGCTGAGTGACGAAGATTTGCTGGCTGGCTTTTGCTGCATTTAGATACCTTGTAGCTGAGGAATTTTCTGACTGAGAAGATTCACTAATATATCCAATACCTGTCTTCACAATAGGAGAGTGTTGAACATTGATAATTTCATCTAAGGTTTCAGATCCTTTAACAAATCTAAGATTTAGAGTTTTTACTTTCTCAATTTCCTTTCTTAGACTTACTATTTAACATTCTAATTTCTCATTGTGCTTCTCCTTTTCTATGAGTTGATTATTTAGAGTATCTATGGCTATTTTTTTCTCTTCCAAGCATATTTTGAGTTGAGTGACTTCTTCAAGAAAATCATTTTCTTCTAAATAATCCATAAAAGTATCTTTAGCCTCACTAGTGTCTTTTTCAAATGCCACGAGTAGTCTAATATCTTTATTAGACTCCCTGTCTTCATTATTTAACAAGCCATCACTATCTTCATGAGTATAGTGACTTTTTATATTGACAAATTGTCTCCTATTCCATTTTGCTAAATCCTTTCCCTTATCATGATTATCTTTATGGGGAAATTTAGAAATATAACGACCCACTCTTCCACAAGAAAAAAAATTTGAAAGGAAGCTTACCTCTGAACCTTCCAATGCCAAGTTGAAGTTTCTTTTCAAAATTTACCTCATCTTCTTCTGATACATACCCTGATTATTTTTGCTCTTCCTTATCCTTTCCTTATGCATTAGCTCTAAAATTTGCTTCTTTGACTTCATACGAACCTCCTTTTATCATTTCAAAAGAAGTCATGATCCCATGAAGTTGAACAACAATAAGAGCCTATAGATCCTACTTAACCTCAATAGCAAACACTTTTGACTTGAATTTAGGAGTTAGATATCTTTATATTTTCTCTATTAAAGTTGTGTCTCTTATGTCTTCACCCAGATGTCTCATACGATTTACGATCTCATCTAGACGTAAAAAGAAACTAGCAATACTTTCATCATTATGCATTCTGAGATTTTCATATTGAATTCTAAGAGATTGGAGTCAAGGAAAATTTTAAGAACCCCCCTAAATTTATATATATAATAAATGGGTGAATCCCCATGATACATAGGAAAAATGGAAGGCGATTTTATTAATAATATAATATGTATATATAATTTTTTGGCGAATCTCTCACGAGATTATATTATCCTATAAAATCATGGCGAATCACCAGTACAAATGGTGAATCACTACTACAAAATGGTGAATCGTTGTCTAATGGACTTTGGGGTGTTGGTTCCAATGAAGATATGGTAGTTGAACCAGGAGTAGAAGGAAGAGAACCACCGAGACCAAGCATGGTACATGGTGACTCGTGAGGGAAGTAGTTCTCGTGCAGTTTGGAAAACGTGTTCTTCTAGTTCTGCTAAGCGTAGTGTTGTTGCTCATGCTACTACTAGCACTGATATTGAGGTTGGAGAGGAGTTTGAGGAAGCATGGAAGGTAGTAGTGGTGGAGAATTACAAAGAGTACCCCATGATGGGATCCATTTTCCCTTTGGTATTTGTGCCTACAAGATCTTATGTCCATTGAACCAACAATTAACCGTTCAACCAACAATCAACTTGACTAAGTTGATTAGGTACGCGTCAACTTAGACTAATCTTAAAAACTATGCTTTGCACTATCCCATATTTATCACACTAATGCTACACAACATTGTGCATTTGCACCCAACTCTCATGCATGCACACAAAATTTTCATTAACATCTATAACCCTAACCAAGTGAGAATTGATCAAAAATTTGCACCAAAGTTTGTTAGTGTTGAAATTTCATAAGAAATTTAGATATCTCAGAATAATTTTGTCCCATATCTCCTTTATTGTATACATAACCTTGACAAATTCTGATTCAGTCAGGCTTCCCAATAATGCATTGATAGCTTTTGCAATAGTTTCATAGTTCTTCCTTGCTACTAGATCTGTGGGAACTACATCTGTATATTGGTAACCTCCTTCCACAATTTCCCAAACATCTGCTCCAAGAGGCTGTGTTATGAAACCAGCTCCAAAATAGAAGAAAAGAGATATCAACGCCTTAGAAATAAGCCACTTCGAGGGGGCCGCAACCTCCAATACATTACATAAATGAACAATTCTTGGATGATACAAATGACAAAACCTCCTTTCTATATATAGGAGTCCATGGGGCCACAATGTAATCCTAGCTGACCTAAAAATAATAATGTAAGGGCATAATAATAACAATATGGGGGTTACATGGGCACAACAATAACAATAAGGGGTTTACACTAACTGTTGGAACAGGGTCTTCTACAAAGCTGTGAAACTGGTCCATTTTGTATATTTCTAATTATAATTAGTATAGCGCAGGGGTTTTGGGGTGGGTAAAAGCCCCTAAAGCATTGTAAATGGGTCAAGGGTAGATCAAGAATCTGCAAACCACAATTTTTGAACCATTGGATGCATAGGCTAAAATAGTATAAGTAATTGAACCTTTTTGAGTTGTAGGACAAGCTAAGAATGATAAGAGATTGATGTTTGTTGTGTAACTAGCTCCAAAAATAGAAGAAAAAAGATATCAACGCCTTAGAAATAAGCCACTTCGAGGGGGCAACCTCCAATACATTACATAAATGAACAATTCTTGGATGATACAATTTACAAAACCTCCTTTCTATATATAGGGGTCCATGGGGCCATAATGTAATCCTAGTGGGCCACAATGTAATCCTAGCCGACCTAACAATAATAATTTAAGGGCACAATAATAACAAAATGGGGGTTACAAGGGTACAATAATAACAATAAGGGGGTTACACTAACAATAATAAGGGACTATAATAGTAATATAGGGACCTAACATGCCCCTCTCCTTCAAAAAAAGTGTTGTCCTCAACGCTTGAGTAGCTCTGGGTGCTTTTGTATAAAATTCTCATCCTCCCATGTAGAATCTTCAGTGGGTAAGTTCTTCCACTTGATGAGATATTATGAAATTGATCGATTCCGTAGTTGTCGAGTTCTTGTTTCTGTGACCGCTTCTGGTTCCAATATGATTTTTCCTTCCTCATCAAGTTCTGGCAATATTGTTTGAGCTGGGAGATTTTCACCTATAACCTTCTTTAAGCACGGAACATGGAAAACTGGATGTACTCGCGAAGAAGCAGGAAGCTCCAATTTGTATGCCATAGTACCAATCTTTTGCAACACCTTGTAAGGACCATAGTACTTTGGCTATAATTTATTATCCTTCTTAGCTTGCTTGAGGGACATTTGTTTATATGGTTGTAGCCGTAAAAATACCCAATCTCCTATATCAAAACTTCTCTCGCTGCGATGTTGATCTGCCTGTTGTTTCATTCGATTTTGTGCCAAATTCGGGTTATCCTTTAAGAGTTGGAGAACTTCTTGCTGATGCTCGACGTGATCTTCCACTGCTTGAACCTTCGAATTTTCCCTTAAAGATGATGTGATCGATGGTGGATGATATCCATAAAGTGCCATAAATGGGGTCATTTTTGCTGCGGTATGGAAGGAAGTGTTATACCACCATTCAACGAGAGGTAACCACTTGACCCATTGTGTTTGTTTATCAGATACAAAACAACGAAGATATCCTTCAAAACATTTATTTACTATCTCAGTTTGACCATCAGATTGAGGATGATAAGATGAGCTATGAGCTAATTGAGTACCCAAACAAGAAAATAACTCCGTCCAAAAATTTCCCGTAAAAATGGGATCTCTATCGCTCACAATAACCCTTGGGCTTCCATGTAGCTTTTGAATTCTATCCACAAATGTAGTAGCAATTGTAATTGCTTTAAATGGATGAGATAATGCACAAAAGTGTGCATACTTGGTAAGTCTATCAACTACCACCATGATGACATTATTGCCTTCGGACTTCGGTAAACCTGTGATAAAATCCATTGAAATCTCCTCCCAACGTTGACTTGGAATGGATAAAGGTTGTATAAGTCCCGGGGTCTTAATTGTCTCCACTTTATTCTATTGGCAAACCAAACATTCCGCCACAAACTTTTGAATATCAGATTTAAGGCCATCCCAAAAAAAATCTTTCTTCACCCTGTGGTAAGTTTTTAAAAATTCTGAGTGTCCTCCTAAAGGAGAAGTGTGCAATTCCAGAAGAATCTTTTGTTTTAGTTGGGAATTCTTACAAAGATATAAGCGATCTTTGTACCATAAGGAATCATTTTTCCAACTAAATGTATCGGATGTACTAGGATCTTGCTGCAACTTTTGAATGAGTGTCCATACATCTTTGTCCTTCTTCCATTCATCTCTTGCTTCGGTTATCCAATCTGGTTGGATAATAGAAATGGCACAAAGCAATGCTTCCACCTCTTCATTCTTTCTTGAGAGTGCAACTGCAACAACATTAAGCTTTCCTTTTTTGTAGATTATTTCAAAGTCATAACCCAACATCTTTGTGACCCATTTTTGCTGCTCTTCTGAAGATAGTCTTTGTTCCAAAAGTGTTTAAGACTATCATGATCAGTTTTTACCTTGAAGTGTCTTCCCATTAGGTAAGTTCGCCATTTCTTTAGTGCATGTAGTATTGCTAACATTTCCTTCTCATAAATAGGTTTCTGTAAATACTTTCCTTTGATTGGACGACTTTCAAAAGCAATGTGTCTTCCTTCCTGCATTAAAACTGCACCAATTCCATTTCCTGAGGCATCACATTCCACAATAAAGGTTTTTGTGAAGTCTGGCGTAGCTAAGGCCGGTGCTAGGCACATTGCCTCTTTAAGATGTTCAAAGGCCTTAGTTGCTTCAGGAGTCCATGAAAATGCATCTTTCTTCAATAATGTTGTTAGAGGTGATGCTATTCTCCCATAATTCTTAACAAACTTGCGATAATAGCCTGTTAACCCGAGAAATCCTCGCAACTGCTTTATTGTCTTGGGGACTTTCCATTCCTTAATGGCTTTAATTTTGTTAGGGTCTACTTTCACACCCTTGTGAGATATAATATGACCTAGATATTCCACCTCTTGTACTCCAAAGAAACATTTGGATGTTTTTGCATATAATTGTTTCTCCTGCAATAGTTTGAGCACACTGTCAACATGTTCAACATGATCCTTCCAAGACCTGCTATAGATTAGTATATCATCAAAAAATACTAGCACAAATTTTCTAAGGAAGGGTTTGAAAATGGAATTCATCAACCCTTGAAATGTAGAGGTGCATTGGTAAGGCCAAAAGGCATGACCAAAAATTCATAATGACCCTCATGAGTTCGAAATGTTGTTTTTGGAATATCTTCAGTCTTCATTCTAATTTGATGATATCCTGAGCGAAGATCCAACTTGGTAAAATAAATTGCTCCATGTAATTCATCCAATAATTCATCAATCACAGGAATGGGAAATTTATCTTTAATGGTGAGCTTATTTAGCTCCATATAATTCGGACGCATTCGTCATGATCCATCCTTCTTGTGTACCAATACTACAGGAGCAGGGAAAGAACTTTGACTAGGTTGAATTATACCCGCCTCCAACATTTCTGCAATCATACATTCAATTTTGCTCTTTTGGAAGTAAGGATATCTATAAGGCCTGATGTTTGGAGGAACACTTCCTGGAATCAAATGAATAGCATGATCATGATCACGAATAGGTGGGAGTCCTTTGGGAGTTTCAAACACCTTGGAATGATTGTCCAAGACTTATTGGAGATCTACAGAAATAGATGATTTTGATGTCGGAACTTCTAGTGAGCATAATTGTGCAATTACGCCTCGTTGTTCTTTCTTTAGAATCTTTGTCATGACATTAGAGCTTATTATCCTTCTCGGCTTCCCTTCAATACCCCGTAATTCGACTTCCTTTCCTTCTGAAAAAAATTTCAAGAAAATTTCTTTAAAATTAAAAGCTACCGTCCCCAAAGATTGTAACCATTGTACTCCTAGTACAACATCAGCACCTCCCATAGGAATGGAAAGCATTGGACTATTCAATACATATTCTCCCATGGTTAGCTTGATATTGTGGCATTTTCCAGAGCAATTTATAGTTCCTCCATTTGCAACCATCACTTGACATTCTGGTGCTGGGTATAGGAAACAATTTAATTCCTTGGCTACCTTACAATGAATAAAATTATGGGTGCTACCTGAATCAATCAACACTATTACCTTTTCTTCTTGATTTGTCCTTGTATCTTGAGAGTTTGAGGAGTGGTAATTCCTGCCAGTGCATTACACGATATGGTCGGATTCATTTCTTCCTCTTATAGGGTTGGTTCCTGGTGTATATCCTCTTCTTGTTCATTTTCTTCTTCCTCTTCACAATCTATGTAAAATAATTTCTTCTCAGCACACTTATGACCTTTAGTGTATTTTCTATCACAACTGTAGCAAAGCCCTTTTGCTCTTTTTTCTTCAAATTGTTGTGGTGTCAACCTTGTAGGTTGTGCAAATCTAGGTGTAGCAACACTTCCTTCTTTATAGAATTGAGTGGTAGGCTTCCTTGTCGCCATAATTTTACATTCAACTTTTCTTGCCAACCTGAATGCCTTCTCCAATGAATCAGGTTCCAGAACGCGAACTTCATGTTGTATGTTATCCTTTAAAGTGCATATGAAGAGATCAATCTTGTGTTCCTCTGGAATATCAGTTACCCTTATATTCAATTTTTGGAAGTCCTCAATGTGCTGCCCCACTAAACCCTTTTGTTTGAGATTTATCAATTGGCTAAAGAAGGTGTTGCTCTTTGTATCCTCATAATGTACTATCATTTCCTCCGTAAAAATTGACCAAGTGACAATTTTTTTACGGGAGCAAAGCCATCGATACCATACAAATGTATTTTGTTCTAAATGCAAAGTTGCAATGCGTACCTTTTGTGTGTTTTGTACATTATGGAGATCAAAATATTGCTCCATCTGTAGTATCCATGTTACAGGATCCTTTCCATCAAACTTCCTCATATCCATTTTTGGAATATGGTGGTTCTTCCCGCCAACATTAGAATTTATGAAATCACGATTAACATTTATTTTGTTCTCATAATGAGGTTCTTCTACTATCTTTTCACCATTAGGAAACCTTTCTTGTATCAACTTTGTCAAATATTCGATGTTTGATTTTAGATCATTCATCTTAGCTTCCATGCCAGCTTCCATTCCATCCATCTTAGCTTCCACGCCATCCATCTTAGCTTCCACGTCTTTCTTCAAACCGTCCATCTTCACTTCCATGCCATCCATCTTAGCTTCCATGCCTTTCTTCAAACCGTCCATCTTCACTTCCACTCCTTTCTTCAAAACTTCCATTTCATTTTTTGTTGCTCTTTGCGAGAGTGAAATTTGTTGCACTTGCTCTTGTAATTTTGATAGATCATGTTGCAATTCTTCATCTTCATGAGTCATGGTAGAGCCTTATAAAGGCTTAATGGGTGTTGAATTATTTTTAGGTGCCATTTTAGAATCCAATATTGATACCTATTCTACAATATTCCCTTGGAATCAATTCAACTTGATTCTTCAAACAAGACTTATGCAATTCGGAAAAAAAAATACACACCTTTAACTTGCTTTGAGGAGCTCGATATTGAAATTGAATTATCTCTGTAATTGAAAATCTTCAATATCTAAAATTCATCCCTATAGTAGCCCTCTGAAGCTTCTTTCAAATTCCACAGGTCTAATCTAATTTGGATTCCCCAAGACAAAGTTGTGTCCAATCTCCCACAATGACCTAATTTTGGACTGGTTCAGTAGAGCAAACTTGTAGGACTTGCCACGTGTCACTGTTTCATTCTTTGTCTCTGAAATTGATAGCGAAGAAACTAAAGTCTGTGTACTTGCGACCATTTTTTACGGCACTCAAATCCACTGCCCAGAGAGAGAGTTATTGAAATTTTCCCGCGATCACCTCTTTGAGATGAAATTTATGAGCCTGAAAAAGCACTACCTTCCACAGATCATATCTCCAAAAATATTGCGAACCAAGCTCTGAAATATTTTGAAAAATTTCCTCAGGATTTCAGTTTCGCACCATATGAATTTTAGATTCTGAACCTTCGTAGAAAAAAATTTATAGCGAAAATGCCACGATGACCTGTTTAGGAGCTTGAAAAAAGACCTAACTTCCATAGATGATATCTCCGAAAATATTGCGAACCAAGCTCTAAAATTTTCAGACAATATTCCTCCGGATTTCAGCTTCGCACCCTAAAAATTTCAGCTTCTGAAACTTCGTAGAAAACAATTTATAGCGAAAATTCCACGATGACCTGTTTGGAGCAGCGAAACCCTATAATCCAAAGATCTGATACCAAATGTTGTGTAACCAGCTCCAAAAATAGAAGAAAAAATATATCAACGCCTTAGAAATAAGCCACTTCGAGGGGGCAACCTCCAATACATTACATAAATGAACAATTCTTGGATGATACAATTTACAAAACCTCCTTTCTATATATAGGAGTCCATGGGGCCATAATGTAATCCTAGTGGGCCATAATGCAATCCTAGCCGACCTAGCAATAATAATTTAAGGGCAAAATAATAACAAAATGGGGGTTACAAGGGTACAATAATAACAATAAGGGGGTTACACTAACAATAATAAGGGACTATACTAGTAATATAGGGACCTAACAATGTTAAGTGTGAATCGATATATCTGGTTAGGGTTGTTGGGTAAGGACTCCTACTGTTGTGTGTGCAAAGGGCCTCTGTCCTGCTATGTGCGGACCCTGCTGTTGTGTGCGCAGGTCGGGTTTTTGGGGTTTTCTAAGTAGATCTGAAATATTAATGAATGCGGAAGTATTGTTCCCTATCTGAATCCACTAGAATTACTTGATATGAATCTGTGATGTCTTGATTACTTAATATATGTTGTTGTGTTATTGGTTTACGTTGAGAACATACTTGTGTACTTATTTATGTTGCAATCTGGGTTTGTTTTGCTTGCTTCATACAAGAATATCTGGAATAGCTGCCTATTTTTATATGAATTCATGATCTGTTGATTTCTGTGAGTAATATTTTGTTGTGCACATGGATGCGAAGGGAATCTAGGCTTTATGATACTGGACCGGGTCAACATAAGGGTGGACACATCTCTGCTTGACTTACCTACCCTCTCCCAGGGTGCAGAAACCTGGCTCCAGTACTCACCCATACTACTTCAAGTGATACTTTGGCCTGCGCAAGCAGGTCACTACCGAAAGGGCCAGTAGTATATGGGTTTGTTGGCAAACCTTGAACATCCGAACTTGGGTCAGGACCCCTCGAGCCAAAAAATGGTTCTGTTGTCGAGACCTAGAGAATTTTGGGAGAGGGATTGGGTAATTCCAAGGCTGTACTGAAAGCTGCAGAGAAAGGAAATTGATGAACGATTTGAACAACAAGTTCAGGAATTTTCCTTAAAATAAAAACGTAGTGAGAGGTTGACCACTGAAGAGTGGAAGAATAAGTACATTTTCATAGAGATCTACGAGATCTTCTTTGTAACGATTGCGATCGAGCTCTAGGAGTGGCTGTTGAGTCTCAAAAGTGTTCTCCATATTCATACATATTTCCATTATGTCATAACCATTTAGCTCTTATTTCATAGCCATTTGACCTAAAACCCTACATCAAGTAACCATTTTCATAAATATATGGGTTAGGATCCTTGTTTTCTAAAGTTATTTATTTTATGTATTTTAAGTGAATTTATGATTAGAAACTAGAAAATTAACATAGTTTCATATATCTATATATGTGTTATGAGTTTTGTGACATGTGTAGGTCAAAAGGAGACTTCTAGAAGACCCTTATGTGGCACTCTAAAGCCAAATTCGAATTTGGTTGGAGAAGATTATGGGATCAAGAGGATATGTGTCTTACTTCCTTGTTGTATTGAAACTCTAAGAGGATATGTGTCTCACTTCATTGTTGTATTGAAACTCTAAGAGGATATGTGTCTCATTCCTCAAGTTGTGTTGAAACTCTAGAAAGACATGTGTCTTATCATTTCCTATTTTGATTATAACGCTAGAGATGGAGGGAGAGATTCATGGACTCCCATTAATGAGATGACTCATCATATTTTGTATAAATAAGAGAAGCTTTCTCCTATCATAGGTAATGAGAAAGTAATGAGGAAGTAATGAAAAATTAGTAGAGAAGTCTTTTGTAACAAAGTTAAAGATGGAATGGGATGTAGATTTGTGAGTTCTTTTTAATAGAGAAATTCAGTTCTTTGATGTTGTTTTGATTACAACTTTAAGGAGCTGAAGGACTTCACCAAATTGGTAGCAGAGGGCCCCTGCTATCCAAGGAGGCTTTTACAAGTTTTCTAGATAAGTTGCTTTCAATTCTGTTTTGTCATATTTCCTTACTTAGATTGCTTTTTGAAATCATAGCTTTTAGCATAATTTTTCATGGCAGCCCAGGCATTTGCACATAGTTTTATAATGACTAATGACATGGAATCCATCTTGTCCTTCTGCTAATTTACTTTTCTTAGTTTTTGTTTAATTCCAGCACTATTTTTTTATTTCAATCTTGCACATTTGCTTTAGTAGTTAGATTTAGATATTAAGTTGCTCATGTCATTTTCAGTTACCTCCGAAAGCCACAGCTGGACTGATGGTGAGGGATTGAAGTATGAGTGTGTAGTTTGATATTAGTTTACTTTCTGCAAGTTAGATATATTAAATTGCTCATGTCATTTTCAGTTACCTCAGAAAGCCACAGCTGGACTGATGGTGAGGGATTGAAGTATGAGTGTGTAGTTTGATATTAGTTTACTTTCTGCAAGTTAGATATATTAAATTGCTCATGTCATTTTCAGTTATCTCCGAAAGCCACAGCTGGACTGATGGTGAGGGATTGAAGTATGAGTGTGTAGTTTGATATTAGTTTACTTTCTGCAAGTTAGATATATTAAATTGATCATGTCATTTTCAGTTACCTCCGAAAGCCACAGCTGGACTGATGGTGAGGGATTGAAGTATGAGTGTGTAGTTTGATATTAGTTTCTTTTTCTGCAAATTAGATATCAGATTGCTCAAGTTGTTTATGATTACCTCCGAAAGCCATAGCTAGACTAATGGTGAGGGGTCAAAATATGAGTTGATGTAATTTTATTTTAGTTTTACTTTACTTGCAATCTTTTCTTTGAGTACAGTTTCTTTTGTGTTTAGACAGCAGCAAGGATAATGAGTTTCATGATCAATAGTTCACTGTTTGCTTGATTAGAATAGTGATGCAATTTTCATTTACTTTTAGGAATTAATTTTGTCATTGATTGTTTTAAAATTCTTTTGAAGTTTGGAAAACCATTAGAAAGACATCATTCTCTTGAATATTTGTCTCCATACTTGTCTTTTAGAATTTCATAAAAATCCCAACGACAAAAGTAAAGACGTGGAGATACATCGCCACGCTATGATGCGCCGCCGTCAACCTGCGAATCACTGGTTGATAATTTATGTTAACGGTGAGACACACTAAATTATTGAAAGCGATGTACAGAAGCGACGCGGAGACTGAAAGTGTTGGAAAAGACGGCGAACCCGCAATGAACCCCAAAGCATAATCAACAGCCAGAAAAAGGCCATTAACACCCATCACTACTTACGATGAACCATTTGGTAAACAGCGTGTTGAAAGTTGTGGCGGGTACTACATCGCACGTCCAGGCGCAATATCTATAAAGCGATGAAAATTCTTCATGAAAATTTCGGTAATTTTGCAGAAACTTGTCGTGGCGATGTATACTGGTATTATTATGCCAAAAAAACCTGATACCGCCTGGCCGTGACAGCATCACCGTGAATGACTTTACTCGATCACAAGATGCAGGCTCCCTGGCTGCAGAAGGTAACAATACTATAAGTCAACTCCCGAAAGGGGAATCAATTGATGCTATAATCTGCAACCAATAAGAGGCGGCCGCGCCAATTCATCCACTGCCACAGCTTTCGTGTGTAATGACCAAGTAGGTGCAGGCCTGCCACCTCAAAGCACATGGGAGAAGCCGACACGGCAGCCTCCCTTTGCGGAAATTTCTGGGGCACCTTTGGGGTGTGAGGGGATGAAACCATGGATCAGGTACCGAACAATCAGGGCCAGCCAGTGCCTAGAAGGTAACAATGATGTAGTGAAACCTGACATATCCTTGCCTTCGAAGAAGAATTTGGTGGTACATGGGATACATTTGGTGGAAAGCAAGACCAGCCATTGAAGAAGGAAGACAGAAACATACCTTCGGAAAACTAACAGTTTTCAAACACAAATCCTTTCACTCACTAGTGCCATGGTTGATCTAAGGATTCAAAACAGGGACAACCACGAGAATACACACATGTGTAGGATGTTAAAAGATCAACAACTTAAGGAAGACAATCGAAAGATTAATATGATAACTTTCAACACTGCTGCACCAAAGAATGGATTTGTGCTATGTTTTACACTTATCACTTACACGTACCGCCTAGCCAGAACTTTTCAAACTTTCCAAATACTTGAAAACTGAAAAGTGGTACCATGGTCAAAATCGCACCTAAGACGAAGACTGGTAGAAGATACAACGAATCCCGAAGAAGGGCAGTACAGAAACTGGAGTATGTAGAGATGCGGGAGAACTGCAAGAAAGGAAACGAAGAGAAGGCTATGCCAAAATGAGTGCAAATACATTAACGATGAATGCTGCCTTTATGCTACGAGATGGCACATGCTCTATTATGAACCCATGTCAGTGGGGGACACAACCGCGGTAATTAACCGGAAAACAGCGAAAACAGTGGATACAAGCTGCGGCATTCCTGATGCGATAATTCTCCTTTGTTTGCCGTCAAAGCGAAATTTACTGATACTAACCACTATTACTGCTCGCATCTAATGCGTTGAAGGTAAGCTGGCAATGGTGTAGGATTATGAATCAATGAGACATGATGAAGCGAGAAGCTGCAACCGGACATATTTTATTGGTGTCGAAAACAACTCGAGTATTGAATACTACGTCTAGAAGAAGCCGCGCATCGTTATGGCTTCCCATGAAGGAGGCGAAGACACTGCGGTGAGAATAAGTGAGAGGGCAAATCGCTAATCACTATGTTAATGAATAGTAGGACATTTTACAGAAGACTTTAGACACAAACATCCATTAAATGTGGAAGCAAGCTGGAACTATCACAATTAATTGCAAATGTGTCATGGGAAATGCGGGAAAAACCATGTCAGAAACTTTCTACGCAAAATATTGCAAAAGTTAAATTTGTTTGTGAGACAAAATCCCAAGTGTAAATGTGTGGTGACACGCGATGGGATGACACGAGGCAGGGAAGGCTACGATCGAACCTGCGATCACGTCGAAATAACATAAGCAGAAAACCTGGACAAGAAGAAAAGGCTACATTTTATCATGAGCACTGCTGAGAAAGCACTGCTGATGTAAGCAGCTGCGACGACTGCAAGGCCTCAAGGTAGAATGAGGTTGAGCCATTTTCAGGCATGTGAAATTCTTGTGCAAGCCAAAGCATGGGGGAGCAACACAAAATTAGTAAGATAGTTTATGAAGCATGACCCAATCTAACCCCGAAATTCAAGTTTTAAGCTACACAGTATAAAATGCATGGAAAAGAAAATCAGGCATACCAACGGATACGGTATTAAGAAATAGAGCTGGGATTATTTTGGGCTATGGTCGAGATGCAAATGTGTTACCTAAACTGGAACTTGGGCAGATAGGAGGCAAGTTGGAATGGTCCATGACCAATGGCTGACAGTTAATCGTCAAAAAATCGTCTGCATTAGGAAAGTTAGGAAAATTTCAGAAAAAATTGGGGTGGATATCCAACGAGGTAAAGAACTAATTTAAGATTTGAAGTAATAGAAATTGTAGAAAATCGGACCTACCCTACGCTCTTGAGGATTTAAAAATTTTAGGGCCATAGAATACTCGTGATATCATCGGCCCTCAGGCATGATTGCTGAAATATTATTTCAAAGAATTTAAGTAAGTACCTTTAAGATCTGGGAAGTGAGCTTGATATACGAAAGGCAGTGCGTGATGAAGAGGGGGGAGACGGATCACATTTACAAGTTTTGCCAGGATGAAGAATTGGATCCTTTGGTCTCTTTTTTTTTTTTTTTTTTTTACTCTGCGGGAAGGGCAGTGATATTCCTACGACTGCGGCAGAGATGAAATTCCATTGACTCAGTTCATGAGATGTCTTCTGAAGTCACCAGGGACTTCCTTTCACCGGAGTAGAGACCTGCCTACTTTGATGGTTCTGGTAAATTTTGTAGGAACATTCAAGGCGGGGTTCTGACAGAGGATATGGGCCTTAAATCTAGCAACTGTGCAATGCTTGCAGAGATGATGAGAACATGAAAAGGCATTCAGGAGGCGGGAGGGGCTGTGGGGACATGATGCTCTCCGATTTGAGCCTAGAGTAAAGGTAGGTGGTGTTCCTTGGCCAGAGGCTACAGCATGCTAACCTTTCTTTGGATCAAGGCATGGAATTGGCTAGGACTGTGGAAGAATGGGTTCCTTGTTGGATTTCACCGTTGAGTTCGAATGCTGACTCACCATTAGTGCACTGAATCACGGAGCTACATCAACCTGCCCCACCCTTATTTAAGAGGCTTTGAGGGATAATTCATAGGCATTTGGACTCATAGGGAGGTGCCAAGAAGTGTGAGTAAACTCTGCAAAGTGAATACACATTTGTGTTCAAGGAGCTATTGCAGAAGCATTCATGGTGCCAACATGAATGTGAGATGCTGAGATGTTGTTATGTAGCACACAGCTTGGTGGGGAAGAAAGTGAAGAAGACACTGATGCGGCCTCTATGCTATCTCGGAATCACAAGGAGAGCGCCCGTTGCGGGACCCCACTGCCGAGAGGTGGATTTCCGTAAGCCCTTAGGCATGAAGTCAGCAGCCAAGGAAGAAGAACATCACTACGTTGGCTAAGATTGGGGACTATTAGATGAAAATACGGTAGCAAAGTGGTGATTTATAAAGTACTAGGACTTATTCACAACAGTTTCGGAACTAAAAGGGATCACGGGGGACTTAGAAGTCATGCATATCACTCTGAAGCTGGATGCTAGGCTTGTCAAAAAACAACCCTATGAGTTGAACCCCAAGTATAAATTCAGGGAAACACAGATAAAACAGACATTAGTATCATCAAACCATCGAATGTTGGTTATTTGATGGTGGTTCGGGGAAAAAAATGCTAAAGTTCAGTTTGCATGGACTACTGCCAAGCTAAATGACGCTTGTGAGTTCATGACCCATTCCCACCATTCTCGGGTTGAAGATTTTTGGATGAGTGGGGGGACAAGGAAGCATAAACAAACTGGACGGATTAATAGGGTGCTTTAAATGGATTATAATTTCTCCTGAGGACAGCAGAAAAAACCATATTTTGCCATGGATTGGGGCTCTTTTCAATATCTTGTCATGCCTTTTGGTCTCAGAATTCCCTTGCTATTTTTCACGGGTAGTGATTTCGTGTTGAGAATTCATCATAGGATTCCTAGAAGTATACTTAGTGATTGTCAAAGTCTTGGCTGGTAGAAGCCCTTGCGTATCTAACTAGCGCATGATGTTGGATGCTAAACATGACTGTGTCATGGCAGTGTATCTTATTTGTACCTTCAGTCCTTAGTCATATAGTTTGCAGCAAAGGGGCGGTGGTGGACCATGATGAAATAATCATCAAATTTCCGGTAACAACAACGGAGAGAAACAATTATTTCGATCCTTGTGAACTCATGGGGCTACTGAAAGGAAGTTAATTCCAGACTTACACACAAATATAGCTATATGAAGAAAAATTTGTTCAAGAAAATGATGTTTTTTTTAGGATTTTCTTTTTGGGTGTGAGTGTCAAAAAGAGCTTTAGAGTTACTTAAAGAAAATAAGGTCTGAAGCACCTATTCATCTTTCCTAATTGGGAGAAGGTATTTCATGTCCACATCTAATTACATCAGATTACTCTCAGAGACTATCATATATACATGGGAAAGACATTGATAAATCCGTTTCCTTTTTCAAGTGGGCTCTAGAGCACTAAACATGATACTCCTCTGACGAGGTTGACAGACATACACTTTCATAAAAATCATCTGACATTACTTATTAGAGACACTTAAAATTTTTACAAACCCATTCAATACCTTGAAGTACATTAAATGTTACATTTTTGGGGAGAAAATCTATTGATGATTCTGTTATTTCAGAGCAAGATTTAAAAATTGTCGTTAAACCCAGGAAAATTTAGATATCTTTGGAGCCAGTTCTGCATCATGAATAAGTGGCAAAGCCAACCAACCTAAGTGTTGGATTGCAGTCATGATTTATTTGCTATTAAGTGTGATTCTACTTCTTGATATCATTCAATTTCTTGACCTCTCTTGAGATGACACACACGGTGTTTTTGGTGCAGAAGAGCAGGAAGAGAAGGAGAGCTGATAAAACTTCATATACAGACATGTTACCTTCTTGCCTACAATCAGCTATGCGGATCGGTTATATAAGATGGGGATGGATGAAGTATTATGAATATGTTACAAAGACGCCGAAAGGCATGATATATTGTAAAGCTCATGGAGTAGCGGGATGTCACTCACGCGGAAAACAACGTGTATGCAAAATGTTTTGAGGAGTGACACCTGGTACGGCTACCGCTGCATTGTGATTTCTCATGATCATTGCAAACCACTGCGACCGGCATTATTACTTGAATAGGAGGCCATCCCTTTGAAGGTAAATGCCAACAAGCGCAAATGGCTATACGGTTTTGATAATGCAGACCATCGATTTAACGTGGGGCCACTATCGACCCTGAGAAGAAGGCGAGTGCACTACATTATTCTTGCCATGAATTACGTAACTAGGTGAAGCTGACTTACAGCGGTAAAGGATTGTATTGTGGATACCATTGTGCATTTATTTTTTGAATGAATCGAGGCGGATTTGGTGTAGAAGATCCTCATGATTGATGAATTATACGCCGTTAAAAGCGGAAGAATAAATTGGGCTTTGACCCGCAGGAGTTACGGATCCATCATGCAAAAATCACGCAGCTATCACTGGAAGAATGAATTAACGGTTGAAGCCTTTGAAAAATCTTGGAGCAAATCTTGAAACCACGCTGAAAAGGCCTCGGTGCAGTATGATGATTGGGGCGTATCGTCGTGGAGTTCTTTGGAGGCTTATTGAACCACTTTCAAAATCACTGGCTTTAGAAGACTCCTTTTAGGATGGTCACTGCAACAGGAGGCCGTTATGCCAGTAGATTGCATTATTCCTAGTCTCGATACAATCACATGATACCGTATAAGCGGACACTAACATCATGGAGTATACCAGCCATGACCAACAACTGGATGAAGTGTGATTTCACAGATAAATTTCCCTTCAAAGAGTCTGAAAGGCCCATGACTAAAGCTGGCATGATGAACATATTTTCACAAAATACCTTAACCTTTTGAGGATAACCTGGTCCCTCTTATACAATAAACTGGTTACTGCAAAACATCGAGGATTTCCGGCAACCTTTGGCTTGGCCCCTACTATTAAGGGAGAATCACGGATGGTGGAGAAGTTGCATTTCGTAGGTACCACAACGATGACGATATGCGTAAGGTCTCTTGTGTTGATGACTCAAGCCATATCGGATCAAATGACTCGCCGTCGGAAGCCATTGTGAAAGTCCGGATGGTGGACACTACCATCGCGGTAACTTAGACAGTCTAAGGTGTGTTAGAGAGCTGATGGGAAACAGACTCTTACAAAAGCTGTAGCCAGTCCATTTACAATATATTTTCATACATAATTCAGTATGTATGAGGTTTTTAGGAAGGATGGTTAGCCCCTAAACGTATGCATCAGATCGAGGTAAGGGCAAAGATGGTTTTAGAACCATTGAATTCTGAGCTAAAATAGTATAAGTAAGTTGAACACTTTTTGGTAGCAGAACAGCTGAAGAATAAATGTCAAAAATTCTTTGTGAGTACAATTAAAATAGATACGAGATTTAGGGTTTTCGTGCACAGGACTCTTCACTATGTTGCGCGGAGGCTGTCCTACGTGTGTGAACCTTTCTTCTTGTGATAACGTAGGTTGGTTTTGGGGTTTTTGTAAGTAGATGCGAAGGATTAATGAATGCGAGGAGAGTGACCAATTGCCTATCTCAATCCCACCAGGATGCTGATATGAATACTTTGTGATAATATTGGTCTACTTAATAATATTTTTGTTATATTGTTAGTTTAAGTTGGCATACCAATAGCTTGTGTACTGTTTATGTTTTAACGTACGGGTTTTGTTAAGCACTTCATGCAAGAATATCTTTCAGAATGATTGTGTATTGCTGTGGAGTTCATATTCTGTTTAGTTTATGCTGAGCAATATTGTTGTTGTGCACGTGGATCACTTGCCGAAGGGAATCTAGGCTCACTGTGATCTCGGATGGGGTCACTAACAAGGGGTGGACATGGCTGCAGCCAGCTTCTCTACCTCTCCCGGGGTGTAGAAACCTGGTTCCAGCGACACCTGCCTGCTCGGGTGATATTTTTGCCTCACATAAGCAGTCCTTGCCGAAAGGGCCGGTGAATTGTGGGGTTTTAGAAACCAGACCTTGAACATCCCAAGCACAGGTTTAGGACCCTCAAAATAACACTAACAAAGGAAATAAAGGGACTATAAAACTAAGTAATATGGGGACCTAACATGCTTACTCTCCTTCAAAGATGCTGCTAACACTTGAGTAGCTCACAGGTGCTTCTATACCAGAGTCCTCATCCTCCATGCAGAATCTTCCATTCGTCGTTCTTCCTTTGATGAGGTACTATGAGATGATGTTCATCATTGTGAGTTCTTGTTTTCGTGGTAGCAGGTTTCTGATATGGTTTTCACGCTATCATCAAGGATTTGGAAATGTTTTACAAGGCGGAAGTTTTGTCCCTATAACCCTTCTTTAAGCACTAGAAAAATGGAAAGCTGGATGCACTGAAAAATGAGCTCTGTTCATGCCATAGTACCAATATTTACTGACACAACATAACTTTTCCTGAAAAATTGTTTGAAATAAATTTATTATCCTTCTTAGCTTTAGCAGAGGGACATTTGTTGTATGGGTGTAATAGTAAATATACCACGGTCTCTTTCATCAAACTTCTCTCACTTTCTGATGTTGATTTGCTTGTTTGTTTCATTCGATTTTGTGCCAAATTTAGGTTATCCTTTTAAAGTTGGAGAACTTCTTGTTGATTCTCGATGTGATATTACAACTTGCTTGAACCCTAGAATTTTCCCCTTAAATAAGATGTGATGGATGGTGGATGATATCCATAGAAATTGCCATAAAAATGGGGTCATTTTCTTGCGATATGGAAGGAAGTGTTATACCACCATTCGACGATAACCCTTATTACATTGTGCTTTCTTATTAGATACAAAAAAGCAGATAATAATCTTCCAAACATTTATTCACTATCTTCCGGTTTGACCATCGGATTGAGGATAGATAGATGAGCTATGAGCTAGTTGAGTACCATTGAAACAAGAAAATAATTTCTTCCCAGAATTTTCCTATAAAAATAGGATCTGTCACCCCACAATAATCTTGAGGTTTCATGCTTAGCTTTACAATTGTTTCCATAAAATGTGATAGGCATGCTTTCTTTTAAATGGATGAGATAATACACAAAAGTGTGCATACTTTAGTAAGTATCAATATCACCATGATACAGCACTCTTTCCTTTGGAATTAAGGTAAACTGTGATAAAATCAGTGAAATCTCCTCCCGACATTGACTTGGAATGGATAAGGTTGTAGAAGACCCGGGGTCTTAATTGTCTCAATTTTTATTTTATTTTAATGAAGAAACCAAACATTCCATACAAACTTTGAATATAAGATTTAAGACCCCATCCCAAAAAAAAACTTTTGTCACCTGACAGTAAGTTTTAAAAATCTCGATTGTCCTCTAAGGAAGAGAAGTGTGCAATTCAAAAATAATATTTTATTTTAGTTGGGTCTTGCAAATATATAAGCGATATATGTGCCATAGAGTCATTTTCCAACTAGAATGGTATCATATGTAATAGGATATTGCTGCAAATTTTGAATAGTGTCACACTTCTTCTTCATCTATTCCATTCATCCCTTTCCAGTTATCAGCTCGGTTGAATAATAGAAATGGCACAAAGCAATGCTTACCTCTGATCAGCTTTCTTGAGAGTGCATCTGCAACAACATTGCTTCCCTTTTTATATGATTTCCAAAGTCACGTAGCTTAACATCTTTGTGTTCATTTTCTGCTCTTAGAAGATAGTCTTTGTTCCAAAAGGGATGTTTAAGACTATCATGATGGGTTTTACCACAGTGTCTTCCCATTGAGTGGTCTCCATTTCTTTAGTGCATGTGTCTTGCTGACATTTCCTTCTCGAAATAGCTGTGTAAATGCTTTCCTTTGGTTGGGCAATTTTAAAAGCAATGGGTCTTCCTTCTTGCGGTAAAACAACACCAATTCCATTTCACGAATACATTCCATGATAAAGGTTTTTGTGAAAGTCTGCTGCATAGCTATCCACTAGTGCTAGAAAATTTCTCTTCAAGATGTTCAAAATTTCCCAGTTTGGCTTCAGAGTCAAGCAAATAGATCTTCTTCAATAATCATTATTAGAGATGCTACTATTCTCCATAATTCTTAAAAAACTTTAACGATAATACTGTTAACAGAGAATCCTTGTGGCCCCTTTGTAGTTTGTGAGAACTTTCAGTCTATTATTAATAGCTTTAATTTTTTTGGGGTCTACCTTGAAGCCCTCGTTGGATGCAATACTGACCTTCTATGTTCACCTCTTGTGCTCCAAAAACATTGGAATTTTGCATATAATTGTTTCTCCTCCGATAGTTTGGGCTTGTGCTGTCAACATGTTGAACAACAGTCATTGCAAGACACCTTTGTAGATTAGTATATCAAAAAAATACTAACACCAATTTTCCTAAGAAGGGTTTGAAAATGGAACTCATCAGCAGCAAATGTAAGAGGTGCGTTGGTAAGGCCAAAAAGCATGACCAGAAATTTCATAATGACCCTCATGAGTTCGAAATTCTATTTTGAGTATCTTAGAGTCTTCATTCTAATTTGATGATATCACGAACGAAGATCCAACTTGGTAAAATAGAATTTGCTCCATGTATTTTATCCAATAATTAAATGGAGAGTCAGAGATGGGAAATTTAGCTTTAATAGTGAGCTTATTGAGCTCCACATATTCCGATTTCGTGCGCCATGATCAATACTTCTTATGCACCAATAATACTCGAGTAGAGAAGAACTTTGACCTGGGTGAATTATGACCTCTAGCCTTTAAATCATCATTTAATTATCTTTTGGGAAATAAAGGATGTCACCTTGAGCCTAATGTTTGAACACTTCACAGAATCAAATGAATAGCATAGTCATGATCTCACGAATAGGTGCAGAGTTCATTGCAGAGTTTCAAACACCTTGGTGGAACATGGGAATTTTGGAGACTTACGAAGAAATAGATGATTTTGATAGTACAGGAACTTCCTGGTAGGCATGCACTTGTGCAATTACCGCCTTGTTGTTCTTTCTTGACTTTGTCATGAAATTGGAGCTTATTATCTTTACGCTTCCTGTGATACCGCGTAATTCGATTTCTTTTCCTTTGAAAAAAAATTCAGAAAAATTTCTTGAAAATTAAAAGCTACCATCCCAAAGATTGTAACCATTGTACTCACTGTTTTATCATAAACTCATTAGGATGAAAGCATTGGACTATTCAATACATATTCCCCCATGGCTGGCTTGATATTATGGCATGTTGAATAAATTTATAGTTCCTCCATTTGCAACCATCACCACGACGTGCAGTGTGGGTACTAGGAAAAGAGATTCAATTCCTTGGCTACCTTCTGATAGATAAATTATGGGTACTACAGATCAATCAGCTATTACCATTTATTGCGGTAAACAATATGTCACATCTTGAAGTTTGAAGGGAGTGGTAATTCCTTTGTTAATGCATTACACGGTCTAATGTTCCTTACCTTCTTCTTCTTCTGAGGTTGGAAGTTCACAGGTGTATATCCTCTTCTTTTGAATTTTCTTGTTTTCATTTCTTCCTCTCTTCTGCATCTATGTAAAAATAATTTCCTTTACATAAGGCACACTTATGACCTTTAGTGTATTTGCTATCTAGGTTGTAGCAAACCCTTGTCTCTTTTCTTCAAATTTGCTGTGGTGTCAAACGCCGCAGGTTATGGAAGTTTAGGAGTAGCAACACTTCCATCTTTATAGATGACAGTGGTAGAGCTAGCCGTAACCATAGTTTTGCATTGATTTTCTTGCTAACTTTGAATACCTTCTCAATGGATGGGGAGTTCCCAAACACGAACTTCATGTTGGATGTTATCCTTTTAGAGTCCTATGAAGACATCATCATGTTCTATGGAATATCATTTTACCATATGTTAATTTTTGAAGTCTCAATGTGCTCCACTACCTTTTGAACCCTTTTGTTTGACCTTTATCGGTGGCTAAGAAAATTGTTGCTCAGCTTTAGCCAATCAACCTCACGCAATATTATATCATTTCCTCATTAAAATTGACCAAGTGACAATTTTTTATATGGACTAAAAGCCATTGATGCGGTAGAAATGTATTTTGTTCATATAGATGAAATATTTGCAACGTATGTTTTTGCACATTAGAGATCAAAATATAGTAGCACATAACCACGATTTTTTACAACAGAAAGCACAGGAAAACTGAAAACCCCAACTATATATTATGTAACATGGATATCATATGACAATCTCATACAAACATACAAAGCTTATCACAGCTCATACATTACAATACAATCTTCACACTAATCGGGCCTAATATTACCGTCAATACCCGATCTATGCCACTGTGACACTACCTCTTACTATAGCAATCTCTGTGAAGAAATAGCCTCTGAATGAATTCAAATTACTCCATCCTTGACTACATGATATCATTGGAATATCCGGTCATGTGATATAATCAATGCATCACTATAGTCACAATAGATAGTCTATCTTTGCCTTTCATATATCTCTCAACACAAGGTCTCCATTAGAGCAGCATACCTTTGTAGTTAAACTGATGTATTATTGATTGATTCATGGGATTTTATTATTTTAGGATTAATTAACTAATTAATTCCTCCACTCTCACTAGTGTATCATCGATTCAGACTAGATACCTTCAAAATATTGAGTCATGAGTAAAGCGAATACAACTCCCATAAATACTTCTTCAATTGTGTCTTAGCTACGCCGCGGAGTTCTAATTGAGTCCTCCATGCATTAACTCCACGATACTTCTTCCTTGAAGGGCCAACGTAATTCATACGTAAAACACGTGCCACGTAAATGCTTGTTGAAGTGCTCAAAGAATAATTTGTTTTCTGAAGTCGGTGTATTAGAGCTAATAATAAATGCGACATGCATCTATTTTTAGATTGACGATCTATAAATAGACCCTTGATATTCTAAAAATGAATTTCATCTATTTTTCCAACTTGATAAACAAATAAAATAATCGCAGCAAAATAACAGTCATCATGTCTATTAAAACTAGACATAGTCTAAAAATAAGACTTCGCCAAAATAACTGCGGGCCCACTTAGTAAAAGGTGACTCTTTCACTAAAGCTCATCATGTATTCCCGATCAAAAACCTCATACAAGATAGGGATTATCAGCTACTTAGATCCTTCTTCTATGGTATTTTAATTTTGCTCTTTAGTGGCGCCCAATACAACGATGGGAAAATATCTGGCATCCCTGATCCTCTGCCGTGGAGATATCTTTAAACAACATGATCTTCCCCTTTAATCTGCAGTCACGATGATCTGGATATCAATATGTTTAGATCTATCATGAAGAACACTGGTCGGCCAGGAGTTTGATACCGCTTTGATTATCACAATGAATCACCATGGGATAAATGTGAAGCAGAACAAACCAACCAGGAATCTTCCTCATCCGGATAGCCTCATAACATCAGCTTCACCATGTATTACGCTGTGCTATTTCTAATACCGTTGGGCTTCTGCCATCATCACATCATGAAACCATCTGAGAGTGCATCATCCATCACATGCGTACCGCAAACCATGTCGGATACTGAATATCTACCGAGGACTTGCTTACCTCTTCCAAAAGAACGGTAGGCAGCATCGCTTGTGAAAAACTGGTTCGCACACCGCATAGCATATGTCACAGTATTGTATTGAATAATTACATGAAGGAACCACTGTTGTCGATAAACGGTGGATACTACCTCTACGCGTCATAACATCCTCTTTCTTCAATTTCACGGAAGAAGATGCGGGCATACGGCCTTGCGCATATGAAACCTCGGTATCTCCAGGATCCGCTGCCCAGAACTAAACAGTTCACACGCAGCGCCTGCGATCAGGAAATAATGAAGGAGGCCAGAATCAATATGCAAACTCGCTGCAAGATCTTCCTTCCCGTAGGGTGTATCAGCCTCATCACTGCTAGTATTAATTCATCAACATAAATTACAATGATTAAAGCTTTACCCTCGACGCAATCTGATACGAAGGTTTGCATGTACTCACTCTTGAAGTGAAGCCAAGTCGATTGAAATAACATTGTCGATACGGAGTGTACCCAACACGGGGTGCTTGTTTGGTATACAATGCTCTTTTGAGCACACGCCGGCACATTTCTTGAAGATCTCAAAATCCTTGAGGCTACTCAATGCACTGTTCCTCAATGATCCATTAAGGAAAGCCGGTCTTCACATGCATCGATGAATGTACTTAACCCATATCTTTTTTGAAGGCAAGGATGTTCTATATGGAAGAATATCATGCGGCAGGTGCAAGTTTTCTTCCATAGTCAATCTCCTCAATACGCTGAAGCCCTGGGAAATCTTGTATAAACCTGCGTGCTCCCATCCTGACTTTCTTTACCTTGTAGATCCATCTTGATCACCACAATTGATTTTCCCACTAGCCTTGGGTACAAATCTCCCCGAAGCCTTTGTTCCCGACAATGAGTCTGCTCCTCCCACATAGCATTTACCCATGTGGTCTCATTTAACTTCTTCAAAGAAGATGGCTATCACAATACACTTGCTCATAAGAGCCATGTATCAGTATATCAATACGGAGTGGCTAATGCCTTCTGCATTTTAGTCGCAAGGACTCTACACATTAAATGTAAATATCACCTTAAGTCTGCAACCATGATGCTTTACACTAATAAATGTTTGTTCACCGTGAATACTCCACTCCATAGAATCTCCTCTTTATTCTTCTTGGAATCCACATCAGCTCATCTTTGAAGGTAAAGTTTCCTCTTCTTTTGTAGGAGTGGCTCCGTCTCTGACAACAACTTCATGGCTTTCACTCATTGAATTTTATATCAGTCTCTACTTGATCCTTCGAATTTTTGGAAAAACCACGATAGTTATGGTGTTTCTGTGTACTTACAAATATCCAACACGCAGTGGCTCCACGACTTCTTCTTGGAGTCTTCGTCTGAATGTAAACTCAAGTAGACAAAAGTCATAATGAAAATATAGAACTAAGCATTAAAACTTCTCAGTGTACTCATGTAGTCACTCTCTCAGTTGGGGTTTTTGCCCTCAGCCAGCAGTGTTTAAATAGCTTCCACTTCTAGGAGAGGTCATTGTTAGGCCATAGTCATGCCAGCAGCTAACAAATTTTGCTGCCCACTTATGATCATTTGGTTTTCTTTCTCTCATGACTCCATTATGTTGTGGGTCATGAGGCGCTATGAGTTCTCTTGAATTCCTTCTTTGCTAGAAGTCTTTGAATTCCTGCGAAATTATTCACCACCAACCAGCTCAGTAGAGCTGCTGCTTCCCAGCTCTTCTCACTGGCCCTTGAACTCCAGAACTTTGAAGGTTTCTCTTCTTAAAACGGAAAGTCCATCATCTACGAAGGAGATTAAACCGAAAAATATCATAATGCACTGTGTTTCTTTGTTGAATCAGCGAAATGGTCCACACGTCGTGGCGGATTCTCTCCATGATCCAAAAGCTGAAACACGGTTCTCCTTCTCATGAAAGGTGGTCTTGAAGTACCCATTGTATCCTTTGCACCTAGTCACATTTCTTTTAGTACCCTTGGGAAGTGTGAAAATGCTTTAGATCTTCAAAGCACCATGAATTTGAGATGGCCACACAGTCTTGTGCCAGCAATTCGCCCTCATCAAATAACACCACTTCTTCTACTTTGCCGTTGCAGCCATGACCATCTTCCTCCATCTTGAGTTTCTTAGGTGAACCCTTATCTTCTTAGTTTGACCCATTGTTTTATGTGGAAGGATTTTCCCTCCCCTTAAAAGATAACTTGTCATAACCTCGTCTTCAAGCATTGCGACCGAGACCAAGTTATTCTTCAGACCTAGAACATACATGGCGTTCTTCAACAAGGAGGCGGATTAATGGAACTCTCAAGGTAATGGTCCTAATTCGTTAGCTTGTACGCGATAACGAATATGCTGATACAAAACCCCGCTCTATCTATATGCATGTCTGGAGGTCCTTCTCCTCCGATTCATAAAGAATAACGTCTCCCATCATATGGAAAGACACCAGCATCGAATACCACACCGAATCCCATGCAACTTGAAACCAGGCATGAGATCAAGAGAAAAATTTAGCTCAAATTGTGACTAAGGCCTCTCTAGCGAGCTAGCGACACCTTATTCTTCTTCTTCTAAAGTTAGTGGCGAAATGTCCATGCTCGCAACCGGTGAAAGCACTTCACTGAACCAAATCACCTTTGCCACTTTGCCTGCCAAATTTACGAAAGATTTCTTCCCATTGCGCCTCCTTGCTGGCGGCCAAAGTGCAATTCTCTTCATCTTCATTCTTGATGAAGATCCGTCTACTGATACCAAAACCTTATCTCGCCATGCCTGAATCCGTCCAAAGTCGCTCCCATCCTTGCTTGGAGTTCTCGTCCATTGACAGGTATTGTCTTCTCATGACCTAATTGACAGAAGAGGAGTCAAACTCACCAGTCTTCTTCATCCATGATAACCCCAAACTTCAGTTCATCGGCACCCGCATGAGCACGGGGTATTTGGAATATTAAGCCTCTCCATTTTATTTTGAGGCTTGTCTTTAGAAATTCTCCAACTCCTCTGAGTCACTTAAGCACGGAACAAATGCATCCGTGACAGCATCCTCCCTTTTTTTTTTTCAATCATCAAAACTTTCCCCTTGAAGGTTGGACATGACTATGGTCTTTTTTTGCCTTCCGAATCCTTCTGTTCTTTGTTGTCTTCTTTTCGCCATCAGAGATGAATTCCAACATGCAGCTAGATCAGAGCCCAAGGAACATACATGATGAACTCCTTGACCCATTATCCTCCATTACCTCCTCCTCCCAGGCTGTGGTGGAAGGCTCCCATCCCAAAGTACTCCAATCTCAACCGTTGAAGACATTTCAATGTATACTCAATTCTGCACCAAAGTAATGCAGCCGCAAATTAGTGTCCACAACCTAAACTCACTTCATAAGTACAATTTCAATCAACAATACTCTGATAACACTTAAATTATATTGCACTTCAAGCATGCATATGTCTAAAGATCTGATCCTCACACTATTTAAATTTATGTAAAGATGTGGATCTATTCACTTGTTAATATTTTGCTGAAATATTAATTACTTTTACATGTGGAGAAGCATAAACAAAATGTGTCGCACATAATACCGATTTTTAACAGAATCTAGTTTAGACACATTTATTATCGTTATAACATGGAGATCTTTATGACAATCTCATACAAACATACAAAGCTTATCTGAGCTCTCACATGCATTTTGAAATGGTCATACACTTCAATGGGGCCACAATCTTCGATCCGCGTGCTGCCGATCTTATACACGCTGACCCCTCACCTCCCTTCTTTTTGTAATCCTCTCTTGAAGAATAACTATGGACCAATTTGAATTATAAATATGAAACTGTTCAATCCTCATTGGCATCTCAGGTGTGTGATGCAGTGTGCATCACTATGAATACTGTAGCAGATAAAATGCCGTATCTTGCCACCTATCTACTCCAGCAGATGTCCATTGAAACTACCGTAACATTTATGGTTCGTGCGATGATATTCTACACGGATACGATTATTGGTTGGCCTATTTGTACGAAGGTGTTCTTCAATTATTCACTCATATACTAGTGTATGTCAGTTAGACTACATACAACTAGCTCAATAGAGATCTCATACGATTAAATTGAATAAACTCCGCTACTTCTTCCAATTGTGTCATAACTCTTGTAGTTCTAACTAAATCCTCATGTAATGCAACTCCGTTAACCTTAGAATAGTGTATTCGCTTAGTAAAACCACATTATACATCATTATTTTGATGCTCAGAAGAATAAGTTGTTTCTGATGCGATTATATTTAAAACATTAAACAATGGCGTATCAACCACAGATTGATCTATATTGAACAACTGACATCATTCTAAAAATGAATTTCGTGGCACTTACAAAGCAATCAAATGTCACTATTCATCTGCTGAAAACGAAATGTAGTCCATCAAACTGTCTAAAAAATGGGCTTTACACGCCAAAAGCGCTATGGGCTGCCAAAGTGAAGGCGACTCCTTTCACCAGCTATTAATATTATTTGAATCCTATGGATCCTTATCAACTATATCCATCACGGAATCATTGGTTGCTAATCCAACATTACGGTTGCTTATGAAATCATGATTAACATTTATTTTTCTCATCATGGTTTTATCCTGTCTTTTCAAGTAGGAATCATTTCTTGTATCAACTTTGACAAACCCTTCCTTCAATACTTCTCCTCTTCCATCAAACCTTCAGCCTTTTCTTTCATACCACCTTCTTCAAAGCCTTCCATTTTCCTGCCATTCTCTTCAAACCATCCATCACCAGCTTCATGCTTCTTCCAGCCATCCTGTTAGCTTCCATGCTTTCTTCTTGGAAACACATCCAGCCCATATTTTATTCCCTCTTTGCCATTGAGGTGGGCACCTTGCTCTTGTTGATATGTCTAACGACCATTAACTGGCAGCGCATGGTAGAGCCTTGAAGGCTTAATGGTTATTGGAGTATTTTTGGGGGATTTTAGAACTAAAATGCCCGATGCCATAATTACTGCAGTGTCTGCCCTTAGGAATCAATTCAAATTGATTCTTCAAAACAAGACTTATTACATTCAAGAAAAATAAATTCTTTTTTCTTTCTTTGAGGGCTAGTGTGGAAATTGAAACACCTCACACAGCGTTTAACATATCTTAAATATAAATTCCCAGCCATGTAATGGCACTTTGAATCTTCTTTAGATACCACGGAGATCGACTTTGATTTAAGTTCAGCAGGCTGGAAAATTTTATAAATCTCCACAATGACCTAAATGCCGGACTCGTTAGGTAAGTGAAAAAAAAAAAAAAAAAAGGCTTTTGTAAGTCAGGCCCGTATCATTGTTTCCATCCTTTGCTCTGAAATTGATACAAAGGAGACTATAGTACATGTATGGCCCTTTTTATAGAGTTAATGAGTCTTTGAAGAGAACAACAGCGGTTACTGCACGGTGATCACACTCTTTGAGGATAGAAGTCCAGTTTGACCTAACTTTAGGATGCATATAGAAAATATTGTGAAACAAGATCTAAAAGAATTTTATGCTGAGGAAGTTCAGGACACGTTTTACTGCAGCCTAAAATTCCAGCTAAACTTCGTAGAAAAAGAAGGTTATAGTGTAAATTCACGATGACTGTGTTTAGAGTGGAATTCGAGAGCTAAAAACCAGACTTTACATATCATATAAATTTTAGAATGAGATCTTGGTACACACACAGCGTTTCGGAGATGTTAGCTTCACTCGCTGTAAATATTTCAACTTTTGAACCTTAAAATGTAAAAATTTTATGTGAAAATCTGCGATGACATGTTTAGTCAATGAAACCCTGTAATCAAGCCGATACAAATGTTATGGAAAACCAACTCCAAAATGAAAGGAAAAGAGATATCAAACATAGCAAAATAAAAATACCACTTGAGGAAACCTCAAATACATTAAACAAATAATTTAATTCTTGGATGTTACAAATGACAAAAACATAACCTCTTAACTAGCAAGGTCACGACGATTTGATACTAATAATGTGGTGACCTAACAATAATAAACGTGGAGCACAATAATAACAATAGAAGTTCATGAAGTTGCTACTTAATAATAAGTGGATTTACATAACAACAATGAGTAATATACTAGTAATATAGGGACCTAACTCTAAGCCCAGAATCTTTTAGATCGTTTTAACATCTTGATAAGATTAAGTTATTCCATTAAAGTGGTAGTCTGATAGATGTTGCTTCATCTTGATTGCTCATCTTGGATTATCTTCCTTCTAACAAAATTAGATTATTGAAGAACTTGCTCACGTTAATTGTTGAAGGCTCTTTCAGGAGGGAGGGGGGTAGATCAGTATTTACAAGAATCTTGCACAATCTTTTCCATTCTTTTTTTCAATTTTCATCTAGCATTCTAGTTAAGTCCCGACAAATTATTTTTGGCTATCTGGTATTCTATGTATACTTTTAAAATAACTTAGTAACTGATAAATATTTAGAAACATTATAACGGATTCATCTAGGATTATGCGCATGGAGACATTTAAGTATTATTAAAGGTATCAATTAATAACGCAAATAAATCCTTATTCAGGCATGCACATAAGACACCAAGATTTTAAGGTGGAGGCTTAAGTGGGGATAAAACCAGCGGTATTTGTTGTCTTTGTCTTCAATATTTATTAAATATATTAGACAACTACCTGGAAGTTTTTATTAAATTATAGCTAAACATCTTTGTGTCTGAGCCCTTTGCTGAAGGTTGCAGCAACCCTCTCATCATTCTCTGTTGCTGAAAGAGATATCCTTGCTGATCTCATTGCTGGAAGCCAATCACACCCCAAGGAAGGAGATTCCTTGGTCATTCAACTTCTCTTGGAGGAGCTTGAAACTTCCCTGTGAGGATTCAAGCTCACCACCTCTGGGTTTAGAACCTTATTCATTTCGTTTTTACCACCTGAATCCATAAACCCAACACAACACAACCCCGTATGGAATCAGCCTAATAGCGTCAGACTTGATATTAAACAGACAATGAGATCACTATAACTAGATCATTTCCAATAAGCCTAGACTTATGATTGGCGCAGTCTTCAACCTTGACCATTTATATAAAAACCAAATGCCCTTTCTTTACTTGCCTTTGCATACTACCTTTTTGCCTCACATAACTGGGCCAGACATAAGATCTTCTTTTCCAGATTCTACAGAATCCCGGATTGGACACTACGAATGGATAAAGAGCTGAGCATTGGTATACTTTGTCCATATTTATATGAAACCTGTTAGGTAACCATATCAATATCTTTCAATGCCCCAATACTTGCAAGTCATTACACATATATAATCAACTAACCATACTTATTATTCAAAAAATCCACATCACATTAGTGACAAAAAATAGAAATATAAATGAAAATGATGAGACATTTCAAACGTCATAAAAAACTATTTTTTCTCACTTTTTATTGAAAAAAACCCGCGTGTATACACATTTCACAGTAATGAGCTGAAATTGTATAGTCTTAATAAATATTTAGGTTCCCATAAATTTCAAATCCTTATTCGCCCCAACAGACTTATGTACTTAATCTGAATCTAAACATCTCAAAAAGATCAGAAAATACAGTCATTTAGATTAAAAGTCAAATCCATCATTAACACATGAATTTATCATTATTTCAGATCATTAATACATTAACATATATGAATGTATGATAGAAGTGTTAATCAACTCTATACACTTTGCATTATTGCACTATGATTTTATTCTCATTATTAGTTTGACCTTATTGTGCAAGCCAGCTCACAGATGCCGATGGTATTAACTTGATGAAATCAAATAGATGACACATCACTCAAACAACCCTAAAACCGTGGACTTGTAATGTCCATAAAGAAACACAGGTATTAACAAAAATACATATGTGACTTGCTTCTTATTTTTATGCGTATATCATGACTTCTCTTACCAATTGTTGCCTTTTAATTTCATGATTAACATAGTTTCTTCTTGACACCAAGTATGTGGGTTTCCTTATCAAACCTAGCTATGGGAATTTTGAAACATTACCTTTATCAACACCATCATAGTGATTGCTCTCATCATATCGTTTCTTTTTTGTAAATCGCATCATGTTTATCTTTAATAAGTTTAAATAAAATACACTCGCCAGTGAGTTGCCATCAAGGAAAACATATTCCATCATAATTCTTCTGTTTGGTCAGCATAAGACTTTGATTCTTCTAATATTATCTTTGTTGACACCAATCCCTTTTAGTTCTAAATACCTTAAAATTCTTCTGTTCAGCATCTGAACTTGCATCCATATGATATGATTTTTTCTGTATTTGAAGAAAAGAAAATTATGATAACTAGTCTTGCTATTAAGTGCCAAATGTTTCTTAAAATATACATTCCCCAGACATACCCTTTACTGAAACCAATGTTGCTTGTTCGACTGTTCTACTCATTGTACAAACATTTTTTAAAACCATTTTAGTCCAATGGCTGGTAATTTTTTCTCTCTAGATGTAAGAAACAATGTCCCAAGTATCTTTATTTTTTCTAAGGTGATGCAAAGTTCTTTATTCTCATTATTGAAATCTTGAAGAGAGATGATAAATTATTTCTTCAAATTGACTTCTTCGTTATGTTAAAAAATGCAATACAACAATTATTTGTTTAATGATAGTGTTCGTCATCAATATTTTTTTATATAAATGACTAAATTTTGGTTCTAGATTTATAACAAAGATTCCACTGAATATTAGGGCTGCCAATCTCACTTGCCTTCATTATCCTTATACAAAATTTTCACAATTCTACCATTTTCCAATTTCATGACTTTTCTTCCTCCTGAAAACAGGAGCTTGTATCACTCATTTCTATCCTATTTTTCCACACCTATAACCTCCATCTACCATTTTTTCAACACCCAAATGCCTCTCACTTTCCATCACTGCGGGGTTACCAGTGAGCCTACTTCTTCTTGGGTTCATCAACATTTAGATACTTTCTCAAATATCTCTGTGAGATCTTTAGATAAAATAAGTGGCAATTGGATTTTGATATTTAATACACCTACATTTCAAACTCTTGTTTTTTTATACTTGGAAGACTCAGCCAATTTTAGGTCAAGAACCACTCTTACCACACTAGATCATTAGGGTTTCTACAGTTGTCAAGTCATCATCGACGTTTTCGCACTATTTTTTATGTGTTGAAAGATGTTTCATTCATGAAGATCAACACATAGTTGTCGAAACATCTGTAAAATCTCCAAGAGGACTGCTTTATCAAGTTCAGTTACAAAGGTAAATGTGAATTTTGATAAACACTGCTGCAAGAGTGTTAAAATGACTATCGATGAGAATTTGGTAGGGTAGGGATGCTGCTCCTCATCAATCGTTTATAAGCGGGATAGGAGACGGTTTTGGTTTCAAGGATAACTAAGGTTTTGAGCTCAATGGGGTCAATAAAGTGTCAAACATTGGTCAAGGATGACATAACCATGGAGGAGGTACCTTAGGAAAACCAAACATGAGAAGAGGAAGTTTTGAGAAGCTATAGATGAAATAGGGAAAAAGGTAGAAGTGAGCTGGGCCAATGGAATAAACTTAAAAAGACAGAGAACAGGAGCAACAGCGTATTGTTTCCAAGCATTCAGGACACCTGGGTTTGGGAAAGTGTTGAAGAAGGTGGGAAGCCATGGTTTTGGACTCCATGGTGGTTAAAAAAGGGATCACGAAGGTGTCAACATTTTAAATATTTGAAACTTGTCCAAAGAGTTTTTCTGTATACAGAAAATAATCCAAAATATGAAGGTTGGCTCCCTTAATTAAGGTAAGGAAGATTTAGCTGCCACTATGAAAACATCCCAAAACTTTTTCCAGGTAAATTTCTACTACCTGAAAAATGTGTAAATAAATATATCGATGACAGAGTCAAAGGTTTAATCACTTGAAAAAAATATGTGTTAAGGCTTTAGGTTGGAGATACTGAGGTAATATGGAAGCATCTAAAATGTTCACTGTGACTCATGCGCATCGCATGCACTCAAGATCGGTAGAGAAAGGGAAAATTGACTTTGTTGATGTTTGCTGATGGTGGCATTAAAAACATGTTTTGAGCTCAGAGACAGAAACCAAAGGTGATTTTAGGTTGCTTTGTATAAAATAAATGTAATAAAGCAGAATAAAAGGAAGAATAAAAGCCAGTGTTTATGGAACATGCAAAATCGGAAATTGACGTGGAAGATAAAGGACTGATGCTTTTGAATTCCATGGTCACCTTGTCAAGGAGAGTTTTGAAGGTATTTAATGTATTAAGAATCACAGGAGATGTTTAAATAGGCTTCTTCTTCTTCAAGGAGAAAACAAAGAGAGGTCAAATTGTCATCTCGGTAACACCACGGAAGAAAACGGTGCAACATGGTTAGTAAAGAAAGGTGAAAATGATACAGTTTAGTATTGTGAAGGGAAACACGGAAATTTTGAATATGCCTACGTACGGCCCTCCGAAACATCAAATGAACAACCTGTCAAACTCTCAACGGCGAGAAAAAGGAAGAGTCCATTTGAAAGGTTTTATGTCCTGTGAAACAGAGTTCAAAAATATCGGTGAAATAAGAGGTAAGAAGAGTCTTTAAGACATTAGGAAATGGGTTTACCTACAAAAAGGATTGAATTTAAGTCAGGCATATAAAAGTTGGTATGTTTCGTTTGACTCATTTTTCCCTTGAAAAAGAGTTAGGAAATGCTTTCAGGAGTGAAAATTCAGTTTTCAAGTCAATTTTTTTCTAAAAGTGTTGAGGTAACCTTTGCATGTTGAGTCGGTCTTTGCATCGCACCAGGTGGAGGCGGCTGCGCCACTTTGGGGAAGTTTTCCCCATCCCAATTTCTTCTACGTTGCCGCTGAAACATTGCTGGCGCTTGCCCAACGCACCACGACATGCAGGAAAAAGACTTTGGCGCTGGCACCGCCTGGTGTTGCGCCTTTCTGAGCACGACTCACTCATGACTTGTGTCTGTGCGTTTGGCGAGGCTCCCTTGTAGACCTCAAATCAGCTCAAGTTTCTTCCAAACTACCTCGAAGTGTTTTTCAAAATTCTTTAAGGGGTAAATGCAAAGACAACACCGCTATACTCAAGTTTTTGTTATCATTTGATTAAAGGATGGATCCCTAGGGAGATAAACTAAATTTCATCGCTTGGCATGATTAAGCCTCCTCATACATAACAAAATATAGGTCAACAGGGGTAAGTGGTGGTTTGATTGGTTGGATTGGTCATCATTAGAAATAAACATGTACTCGGTCATACTCTTGCAAAACATTGAAATTACAGCTTTTGCCCTCATCTCATTTCCATCGGTGATAATTGTTGTCAAAGAATAATTGTAACAAAACATTGAGGTTGTCCTTGATTTTTGCTTCTCACTCCTGTCTTTCTATACACATACACCCTCACTCACCCATCCACTCCATCATTCACCCCAAATGCTATCTCCCATCCCCACTTCGTCTCATTTTATTGTGCAATCCTAGGTTTTGTTCAAACGGAGTGATCAAAATGTTATTAGGGAATAGGTAGCAGTCAGTGAGTGAGTGAGGAGGCCAAAGTGCAGGCATGCAGGTGGGGGATGGGAAGTAGAGTTTGGTCACTAAACCTGAAATGGAGATAAATGCATCTCCTTCTTTCTCTAGCCTTCCAAAATGTAGGCATTATGAATTTTTTGGTAAACGGTGTAGAATCACCCCAGTGATAGGCATCTTCATTATATTCACATGAGAAGCAAGTAAACCTTTGAGGTAAACATTGTCTTCAAATCTCATTACTATTGCATTGAGATACCTAGTGTGGGTAGAAAATGGTTCAAGAAAGCCAATTTATACATGAGCTACTACTTAGGCCATACCTTAAGCCTGAATCTCTAGGGGCTACAATGAAATCCATATTTCTTGCTTTCTCATTTTCTTGGAAGGTATTACACCCATTTAGCAATATCCCAAAATCGAGACGGATAACAGGCATGAAGTGGAAAGAAAACATTTTTCACACATTGCGCCAAATTTTCCTCTGAGAATTGAAACCGAGGACCCTGGTCATAGATGTTGTTCTGGACACCCAGTCCAAGAGGAGGCTCCAAATAAATCCTTTAGGTGGTTAAACGGATCTCCCCCAAACTTAGATGTCCTCACAGGAAATGCGATGAAATTGCAACAATTAACAGCACAGTAGTGGAATGACAACGTTATTATTATAGTTGTGAACACATGGAGAGATATACTGACCAAAAAATATGTTATATAACAACAAATGTATACAATATGTGGAGAATAAATCACTCCAGCTGAGCAATGGAAGCCTAAATAGAACATGTACAAATAAATGAATCAGACTTGCTACATGAGAAAATAAAACTCAAATAACTGTGATTATAAAGAACCCTTTACAACAAATACATAGATACAATAATAAAGGATAGATAAAATAAATAAGGGGGAGCAGACTCTTAACCCATGACACTATTACAACAATAATACACAATCCTCGGGAGGATTGGCTAAAATATCATCAAAATGTAATCTGTTTGCCAGAAATGTCGGAGTTGCTGGGTTGCGACTACAACTCGGAAAATAGAAATGGATGAAGATGTTGCCGAAGATGTTGTGGATGATGCATAGATCTCATCCAATGGATCTCTTGAGTGAAAGGGCGATCCCAATCCAGAAGATCCTTATCCAAAGTATTGGTGCAACCCCTCATGAAGGTATGTAACATCTAAGCAGCGGTCAGGTGGACGTAACTATCTATGATGAGGAAAGCTTGGCCTTAACGATGCCAGATGTGTCAGTAGATCTGAAACCATCCTTCTGCCCGATCTCACTGGGAGAATAGGAACTCCCTCCTCACTGAAATATCGGAGCCAAGGAAAGGTGTTGGCCGGAACCCTCCAGCACCTTTTAACAACACTACATTATACTTCGTGAAATAACGTAGTGACGGTAGTAGTGGCAACGCCAGCCAAGATGCGAGAAGTGAAGTGCAATCCCCTTCAATAAGCCTCTCAAGAAGGAGAAATCCTAAACGAGAATCCTCATACTTCATGACAACGCAACTACGGTAGAACCGATCGGGACTACAAACAAATATGTCTAGCGGACAAATGATCAAATGCTCCAGATATCTCACTATGGCTGCCCCTTCCTCCACAGTGAGACTACAAATATGTCTAAGGAGACAAATGATCAAATGCTCAAGATATCTCACTATGGCTGCTGACTTCCTCTCAAAATTTTCTTGTCTTCTCATCCCAAAGTTACCTCTTAAGCCACGGTAACATTGGTTGGTCAAACGACCTTGTCCTCAATCACATTGCCCAACACACCTTTTACTTTGCTTCAGAATTCCCAAAGTAAGGCTGGCTCCATTGATCATTTCCACTATGAAGGATCTTATTCCTACTCCTTAGGCATTTCACCATTTTATTACCTCTTTAAGTGAAGGGAGATCTGAAAATAATATTCCAATTTTACCACATACAAATTTTGGAATATTACACCATAGATGAGGGTCATTGTAGAAATAATTTCACCTTTTAAAAATAATGAAGGAAGATTCTCTGACTTATTCCTATCACATCCAGGTTTTTTTCTCAATAAAAACTTTTAGGAGATTTAAGCTATACATACCCTACTACCTCTATGGCAGTATTGAGGAAAAATGTATATTTATTACCATAGAAGAGATTACCCTCTGAATCATGAGCTTATTTTCACTGCCTCTTTTCATTTCCCCTTTGAAGTGTTAACAAACCCAGGCCCCATCATAAAAACAAAATATACATGCAATCTAATCCTCATGTCCCTACTCTCCATCATCTCACGATAAACATGTTTCTGCATTTACATATCCCTTCACCTGAAACCCTCCTTCATCACTCTCTCACAATGCATCGGAAAATTAAGTGACAATGAGCGGTCAACGATAATCAGGAGATGGTAATGATGAATCGAGCAATAATTAAAAATAATATAGTGAAGAGAAAAATTAAGAGCGAAGTGATGTAGAAGATAATAGAACATAAAGCTGATGGTAATGATATTAAATGAATGGAAGCACATAACGATGAAAAAATGACGATTGGCTCAAAAATCGCCAGTGAAGCGGAAATAATAGCAACACAAATGCAGTAGAAGAAAGATGAAAGTCACAGAAGAGTAGTGAAAAAACATAAGCAGTGGGGAAACAACAGACCATAGTAATAATAAAATGATGAGACAAATAGTAATGAAAATGATCTGAAAAAGAAGGTAATGAAAGATAATGAAAATAAATGATATCAACATGGAGGATATAAATGAGCGAAGGCTTATGGAGAAGTAGAAGAAGGAAAGTAGTAATTAGTGATGACCAAGCAGTGGCATTGGTCACATAAATTTTTTGACAACAAATAGGAGCTAATTTTTGAGCACATGACCGGCACCCCAACCACATCATCCTTAGAGTATCACTTGCATGCCTTTGTCTTACCTTTGGAATGAAATCCTCCTGGCGATTCCATTTTAAGCCACTCTATGATTGCAAATTTGTGCTCCTAAAAAATTTCATGTGGCAGCAATGCCTACAAATCTACTACCCACTTTTTCCTCTTCAAAGTTCCCTTTGTTCCCTAAGGCCAACAGTATATATAAAACTGCAATCCACTCATTCCCCTATAGTTACCCTTGACAGCCTTAAAATTCTTTAAAAGCGGTAACCATAACGCTGTTCACTCCAGCAGAGGCTTGAAAACTCACCGCATTTTCATTGCCGCTTCCCTTAATACTGTACAGCGAAAAGGACAGCGCTTAGGCAGGCGCTAATTACGTGAAGCAGACGCATTAAAGATTCCTTTGTAATCGCAGAAACTCGATGTAGTACTGTTTTTGACCGATGAAAAAGTCCTGCGCATTGTGTTTAAGCAGTTGATCTTCCACGGAGATGGAGCGGCAGTCACGCCACCACTGCGGCTTTCTGCCGTGCAACCGATACCGCCTTCAATGCCATCTCCACCCGTTAGGGTGGTCGCGAGATCAATAGTCCCACCGATTCATCCATATGCGGTAGCGTTTTCAGCCATTTATCTGCTCTGGAGATCCGATGATGTAGAATGCGCCAATCCGGTGGTCACAGCGCCAGCGTTAAAGACCATCACGGTTTTCCATTGCTGCTTCTTCGAGGTAGTGATGTTACCGATAAAGCCAGCGATTCCATACCGTAAATTAAACCGTCACGCAATACACCTTTTCGAAAACGAAGTAATCCTCACGGGTAAAGCTGCCGTCCATACGCGCATTATTCCAGGGCAACCCCAGGTGCCAGCAGTAATGTGCCAGTAGCAGACGTCCGGTCACGAGGCGGGCCATCAAACTGTCGCTCAGAGAATGCAATGGTGCTGAATACACCGCGACCTTTCAGGGGCGAAAACGCGCGCCATCAGATAATCTCACCGTCAATCCCGATCTGCTGCGAATCGATAGTCCCATTCAATCACCCTCGTAGTTTTTCACCATCAATCTCCTCCAGGTCAGATGATCGCATTTGTTGCCCCATGAAACCTTTTTGTCGCCATTGCTACGTCCACGCCCGTCACCTCACGTCATCACCGTACATTCGCCCCTCTGGCCCCTATATCTATTCAGGCGCTTTCCAAAGTCAAGTTTAAGGTTTTACATTAAATTTCTCTTGTTGTCGCTGACCTTCCAATGAGCATTTACTCCACCCGCATTCCTCTGCGTTTTTGCTTTTCGTCATTAGTCGCTGTCATCCTGCGTAGTCATCGCATCCTCTGACCCCATGCATGTTTTTCTTGACAATTTTCGTATTTTGCGGGGTTATGGGGCGGAAAACGTCGCATGATTCATAGGAATCATTGTAAGCAGCGTTGGCGGAGAAGGTTGAAAGATTTGGAAAGTTTGGCGGTACCTCGCGGGGAGGTAATGCAGAGGGGTAGTAGTGGCATAAATATTATCAAAACAATTCAATATCCACAACCTATATCACGGGCATTAAAGCCCGGATTTTTGCGAATCGAACATTTATGGGCGGTGGAAGAACCAACTTATATTCAGGTTTTGAGCGTTAATGATAGGGATTTTAGGGCTATCTTGCAGCTGGCGTGATTTAAGAAGGCAACACAAATCCCGGTGACATCATAGATGAAAGGTGTATGCACCCCAGGGGAATTCATGTATATGGGATTTATTGCAGTAGATGTTTTCCCGCAAGAGTGAGAATACGCAGGCTTTATTTGTGCCATGTATTTCCTGGAGGTTTACGCATAACCACAATCCAAAACTACCCAGGGAATTTGTTTCGCACAACATGGCGTACATTCCAGGTCTTTGTTTATGCACTAAATTACTACCGCGATGCCTCTGATCAAGTACATCAAGAATCATATGAGTATCCCGAAGCGATGAAGAAGAGCATTAGTTACCCAAAGAACACGATTAATGCTGCTGAGTTTACATATAGAATGGGCTTCAGCTCTTTCTTTTCGGAAGTTTATCTTTGCATTTAGTTCTTCACCTACCTCTACACTTCCCTTCATCTATAAAACTCATGAAAGATAATATTGTAAGGTTGTTGACCAGTCATGAGGCCTGAAAGTAGTTTCTTTTGAGATTTCAGTCTGTGTACAAGAAAAGTTATGGTCGGTTGAAGGAAGATGTTTTTGAGGCCCAGAGTATTCTGACTATTGAGAAACCATTGTACTTGATTGGTATTCTGCTATTTGAAAATATGATAAACACTGTTTCTAATGCTGGATCGATATGAGCGGTGATTTTCTTATCTTTGTGTTTACATTCATTTCATTTCATTTCTCTTTGACACGTGAGAATATTGGCACCGGATTTACTTGCTTATTGGTACTATGTTTCTTCTCCCCTTCATTGATGTTTCTCTTCTATATGTATTATCTAAGTAGTTGATTTTTGGTTTAACAGTGTAGTGGAAGATATTTCTTGCTCTCTAGATGTATGAATTAATTGAATTCAGTTCTTGGAATCTTTCAACAATTTATAGATTTTGGTTGGAAAGATTTGGGAACCTTGGGGATTAGAGTTGTACCCAGGATCACTTGTCGACCATTGTTGGCAACTTTGTGCTTTGAATTTGTGTTATCTCCTCCCCTCACAGTTTCCATATCCATAATCCATCATGAAGATCCTGTCTCGGATGATGGCCATTGAAGGCCTGCCTGTTGTGCTGGTAAATCCTTTCATTCAAAACCACAATGGTTTTGAATATTTCTTGGGTAACACCTCTTCACTTATTCCTCTTTTCTCATTGTGATGCATTTTCTGAATCCTTCTTTCCGTTTGCTTCTGACCCCGAACAAAAAAAAATCAAACAAACAAACAACATGCCTATAACTAGCCTAAGAATTTGTAGTTGAGCTTCATGGAACATAAAACCTCTCTTGCTCTGTATAGAGATCCTCACTCTGGACAGAGGAGCTGAGTCCACGGCGAGGTTTGAGAAATGGATTACGATGTTGTCTCATCTTTTGTTATTTCAACTAACTGCCCAAAACATGAACTGCAAAAGCGACTTCCAAGAGCCAAAATGTTCCAAAGTAGATCTCATAAAAATTGATGGAAGACAATATGGGAAGAAAGCTATGAATGTGATACAAGGTTAACATCAGTGAGAGGAAAGTCAGGTAAGAGAGGGAAAGCAGTGATGCAAAAACAAGTGAAGCAAAAACCAATAATGAAGAAACTGCTGAAGAGGAAAGTGGGAGGCTGATGTTAAGTAAGGAGGATATTAGTAAAAGGAAACCTTTGAAAAGCGAGTAGTAGTAGTAGTGTTGAGAGCCATGTTAAAGCCATGAGACCAGCCAAGAATGCGGTGATGATGATGGCATTAGATCTAAAAACGACAAAGAAAGTGACAGAGATCAATGAAGCGAGAGGAAACTAGAGACAGTGACAAAGGCCATGATAAGCCCAGTGAATCAAAGAGACACTAGAAACCTTGAAAATGAGAGGAGGCATCTACAGAGGATGATCCTAATCATTCTTGATGGGCAAACAGTGAGCACAAATGATGATGTGAACCTTTTCCTTTAAACACGAAGGGGGGAAGTAGACGTGTGTTCTTGCCTCTAAGAGGCAAGGCTGCCTTCCACCTCAACCAAACAGACAGTTGTACAAAAACAAAGGAAGGTCATGGAGGAAGAAAGATCAAACAGAGGCCCCGAGCAAGAATTTGAACTCATTCATGTTTGAAAGTGATGATTAAAATGAGGCGAGGGTCTCGGGGCATGTTTGCTCAAAGGTAAAGATACCCAATCAAATATTTGCAAGCCAACCTGCTTCAAAGACAAGATAATAAATACATAATGGTGAAAACAGAAGGTTGGAGGCACAAGAGCCATTTGTAGGGGTTAGGGGCAATCGAGGAGGCAGAAGAGACTGAAAGGACCAGTGCCCCAAGGCTGAATGGATCTTAGAGTGTTTGAGTAAAAGTGAAAGATGAAGAAGGACAATTTTCAAGGAAGGCCAGGAATATAATGGAGGCAGGGAAGACGCAAAAGCCAAGGAAGAAGGAGGAGGAAAAGAAGCGGTGTGGAAAACTGCCTCCAAGTGAGTTGGCTTTCCATGGAGATGAAGTATGATTGGGAACCTTGGTTTAGAGAGGGTTGGTCTGCACGGAGGATCAGCACGGAAAAACACTAAAAGAGACTGGCCTTCGGAAAATGGCAAGCACTATGCCTTGAGAACAAAGTGCAAAGACCAATCTCAAAAAGAGCCACTGCTAAAATTCAAACCCTCAAGGAAGGAAAAAACTGAAAAGAACACCCAAGGGACCTAGTTGATGCTTCCTACGAACGTCTGCAGAAGCCTGTAAGAGACGTTTAAATTTTGACAGAGGAGAGTTTTTGAAAATTTTGATTTTTGGCTGATTTAAGGTGCCACAGGGGCGCAGTGCTGCCTAGCCAATGCTTTTTTTTGGAAATTTCTTAGAAGTTGGTTTGCACTTTTTGTTTCATACTAGAGGAATTTCACATCTCTACAAATTTCAGAATCATTTGGAGCGGATTTGGTCCTCCAAAAGTCAAAACAGCCAAAAAAATTCACCATTACCTTTTTCTATGAGATAAAGGCGTTACATGCATACAGATGTTGAACATAGTTAAAGCGAGAGGGGGGTAGTCAGTTTAACTCATTCATATAATTTTAAAATTTTTCATTAAAATTTATTAACACCTTCATTTCATGATCTGTATGTGTGTGGAAGTATGTTTATTTGTGAAAAGTGACAGTTACATGTGATTCTAGATTAATTAATACACAAACAGAAAGATTAATATGTGAGAAACAAGTATTAGCCAGAATAGATATACCATATCCAACACTAGAAATCATGCACATAGACACGAGATATAAGTGGAAACCCATGAAGGAGGCCACATCTTATTATTGTTGTGATGCAAAGGCAAACAAACTCCCTCTGTATTTTGATTTTTGTAGACGCCGCCTCTGAGCTCCTACCTCAATTCTACAAGCTACAACTTTGAGCTCCATGCCCATCAATTTTGCGAGGTCACCAGCTTATAAGGCTCCAACCTCGATCGGCTAGCTTGACATTTTATCAACCTACAACTTGATGTGGAAGCACCAACTACCATCTATTTTCTGCAGAACCAACCTATGAGGCTCTACCTTAGTCGACTATTTGAGAATCACTATCAAACTAAAAATTGATAGGAAGCTCAACTACTCTTTCAAAGAAAACACTTGCTATTTTACCTTGGATATACGGCTCACTGTTACGGTTCTGTCTGTTGCGTTGTTCATCAGCCTACATTCTCTGTCTTACCTTAATCATCTTTGCGGCTTCTTGAATTCTCTGATAGCTTCTCTGACACCTATTTCTGCTGGGCTCATCATTCTTCTCTGCCTCCCACTACTTCATTTAAAAAAATTCTCTTCCTCACTCTCTCTAACCTCTTGCTTTCTTATTTCTTCCAACTCTCTGTTCATTTGCACTCTTTCTTCTTCTCTCACTCTCTTTGGTCTAGGCTGTAGCTATTACTTTTTTAAATAGCTCCATGGCTATTTGTATTTCTCTGAAGGTCGAAGTAGATAAACTATGTCTCTTTACTTGTCTGCATTCTCATCTCTTTTATCTCATTCAGAAAAGCAACAAATGTGAGTACAATTTATCATTACGGTGGGATATTTTCTGTTCTCTTACGGAGACACAATGCATCACACAACAATATAAATCAATGCAAGTATTACATTTAATTACAATGAGAGCTCAGCTCACTCATTTTTACCCCTTTTAGATCGTTGTATTGTCTTTTCTTTTCTTTGTGTTTGTCACTCTCTCTCTGTATGCCTTTCTTTATAGTTGTTGCGCTATCACTGTATTTAATAACCAAGCACTTTTTTAAAATCATGCGACTTTCTTTATGTAGCATACTTTAAATATAACGATGCCTTTTATATATATATAAGAAAGCACTGACTTTAAATGCGGGCAAATTCCAACCCTTTACATAGCAAGTGTCTTACATTGATGTGGTGAGTTCATGGCAGAACATACATACACCACGACTGTTTTGTTTTTATTTTAGATGCAATTCACACATAACAATCATATTTATATTAATAATCATTATCCACAATAGCATGGGCAGTGAGTCCGGACCCGCACGTGGCACGTTTCATCGCAGACGGGAAGCCGCTTATCGACTTTAATCGCTCTAGGTGTAATGAAAATAGAAAAATGCGTTTAAACATATAAAATCCCTTTAGAAAATTTTTAGCCCACGTTATCAGGTAAATTATGATACTCATCCCGAATTTTCATTTTAGATTGATCGCGATTATAACTTTTAGTTGCAAGTCACACTGCCTGCTCACTCGATGTGATTGACTTGATCATTAACGATTATAAGATTAGATCAATGCATAATCGCAAATACTAGTTGCAGGCAGATTTGCCACCTTTCGTGCGTTTGATTGACCAAACTGTTAAGTGCATTTTGATCTGATTGGGAAGGCGGAACTCAAACATATTAAACATGATTTATGAACCCATCAGTTTGGAACTCATCGCAATTGCAATCCTTTATTTTCATTTCCGATGTCACTCCTTCTACGATCACGATTGACGCTGTTCTCAATTTTCGATCACGATGAAAGGAATTTTAGCATTTGAGAACTTAACCTATATAAATCATAGTTTATAATTCTATACGAATTAGGAGCAATATAATGTCGCAACTTCCTATTTGCATATTCGCTTCCTTTGTTTTTCTCTGATGCGATTTGGTCACGGCAACAGGTACGCTTTGGATTTATTTGTTTATCTTAGGCGCTCCTTATAAATATATATATTTATGCTTTGAACAACTGATTATAGCAGTCGGGCTTCATCGCAATTGAGATTATTTTAGTTGCACATTTAAACACATATCTACATTGTATGTTTTTTAAACCCATCGGGTCAGGCTTCATGTGATAAATTTTATTTATATGTTCCTTTACGCCCTTACAATCTCGTCGATTGGGAAAGATTTTATGATACTTTTGATTCTTTGATAATAGCCGCTCCATGTAGATTAATACATATGCTTTGGACCTTTGTGCATACGCGCTATTATATGTAAATGCGCTCACATATGTATACGATTATTGAGTAGAATTCCCGGAATGATATTTATATATATAATTTGCTACTTGGGTTATACGATTCCACGGAGTTGTGTTTATGTATCATCAGTAGGGTGAGTACATTCTCGGAATTAAAAATATGGCTGCCTTTCTGGCAATCTAACGGCTACGCCTCTGCCTCTGCCTACGTGCAGGCTCTTTTGCCTGCTGTGATAATGGCTTTCTGCCTCTATATTTGCTACCTCCTTTATGTAAATCTCTGTCTTCTTGCCTCCATTACCTTATTGTTAGTTCGGGTACTTTTCCTTTGCCTGAGGTTTATTGACTTCTGTTTATATTGAGCCCCTCATTTTGTCCTTACTACTACGCACCTTGAATAGCTCTGTCTGCCTGCTTTGCTATCCTGCATCTTATTTTGATGTTGCTCCTTACTTCTCTTTGCATTGCCTCTGCTACCTCTCTGCTTTGCCTCTTTTCCCTATCTTCTACTTTTCCTTATGGATAGTTGGATGTGCTCTTTATCCTTTACCTTTGCCATCAACGCCAACATTCCATGATCTCCCCTTTTGGCATTGATGGCAACACATGTCTTTTTCCTTTTAAAGAGGCTCCTCCTTTTGATTTTCCTCCCCTTTGACATCAGGCAGCAAAGGGTTGCTGTTCCCTCTTCGTTTGCTTTTACGCATTTCCTCTCTGCGGGATTATGTTTAGACACACTCTACCTTTTTTCTTCTTTCTTTCTTTTCACTCCCGGAAATTATATCTGAGACTTGTTGAGGAAAACACTTTGAGGATTATTGATCTTGAATGCCCTGTGAGTTCGATACAATCCCAAGGCAACATTTCCTTTCTCACTTGTATAAGGGGCAAAGTGAGGATAATGACACTTCATAGAACCATTGTACCGGCTTTAATACGACTCTGCATGCATCAACAAACAGTTCAGCTTTAAAGTTGCTGAATGCCCACTGACATACCCTGCAACCTTTAGCTGTACTGATCTATTACATAATCTTCATTTTCTCTGAGAAGGTTGTGAGTTAAATCTGTCTTCTGCTTGTCATCATCTTGATGTACTTTTCCATAATCTTTTTGATCCACAAAGGACTTTCTTTTATCTTACCTGTTGGTTGATCTCCCTGCGGAATGAAATATTCTGCGTTTAACATTTCTCCCACGACAACGTGCTTTCTCTTTATATGGGAGATACACCCTAGTCTATCCATTTTGTGTCATACATGTATCGGCAATAAAAATTTGTTATCGCATCAACAGATCTAGTCCCCATATTTCTAGGAGTCTTGACTTCACAATACGTAATTACCTGGCCTATAAACCAATATTTAAATCTTGGCTATGAATAATCTTTCTTGGAAGCGTGCGTTCAAACCATATGGCATACTCTTTGTTATGTAAACCCTTAATAATGATCAACACACACGTACGCATGGGCCCCCAACGCTGACAACCTTCCATATCCAACGGCGGACAAGCTGTCGCACCGGCCTTGACGATCCAACGGATATCGCATGGTGAAGATGCACAGACGATAATGCGCGATGGCGTGCTGTGGAAGCGGTTTTGCGAATTCACTCAGGGCCACGTGTCGCCCACTCTATGGAATCGCTCCGATTTCTTGAATACCGCTTGCCCGTCGAAAGCGATGCGATGAAAACCGGAATCCCGCCTTTACTGTTCACTCCGCTCGTAAGGTTCCGCTCTTCTCCTTTAATGTATTATTATAATTAAGCTCTTCTTTAATGTTTTGCCTTTTATTACGGTTCCATCGTGAAGTTTATCGCTTTGTTCACAATTTCGTTTGATTCTTTTAACACACATTCTTTACACCGGTTGCTGCCTTCCGACCTTGACGAAACACAATGCCATTCTGTCTTCAATTCTACTATGACATATAATATATCAACCTTCCATTGCATGTCCGGGGTTCTACCCTGTCACAGTTCCGCTTCTAACTGCACATTCAAGTTCTTGATTCTGTGGACCTGTATCATACTGCTGCTCCACTGATAATGCTTGGTAATCTGTTGATAAGCATGTTGCTTGTACCTAAACACCAATTGATATTACTTTGATAAACCATGCAGAGATTTTACTTTAGCTTGCATATTTACCCGTAATTAAGACATCCTTCATAAATTCTATTATTGAGCTCTCCATTGTTTTCAACAACAATCATCAATATACTGAGTTTGATCTTGACATCATTAATCTTTTGCTTTTTCTGTCATTTTATTCAGAGGAAGTCACAACGTTTTCTTTTCTATGACAGTTCCAGAATCATTGCTGCTTTATATATTGCTTTATATACCAATTCGATTGTTCTGACATGATGATCTTCGGGAAGACATTTTCAATTTCTTGGCTTAGGATCTTCATGGGCAGATCATTCACTTAACTGTACTCCTCCAAGGGGACTTTTCATAGATGAGTGATGTAATGATATTAGTGATGACAAGCAATTTTCTTACTCATTCTTCTTAATGTGCTTCATTGTCAATTCTAGCAATATGATACACAATGTGATCATCATTTAAGGTGCTGATGTTTTCTTTCTATTACCATGGCTTCTTGTTGCCTTCTCTTCTTCCATCAATCTGTCAGCTAATTAAAACATCAGATAGTCTTCTTCCTCTATAGTTCTTTGTCAGAGGAATTTCCTTTCACTTCCTGATCTCATAGCTGTTCTCATTTCAAGGAGCTCTTCTTAGACTACTTTTTGTGGGGACTACATATGAACTGCTCTCCCCCTGGGATGTTGCTTCATATTTGTCACTAGATGGATTTTTTCTTTGCTTCCTAGAGCAGCTCCCCCTGAGACTATGGAGGACTCATTATGTTATTGAGATAATAGGCTCCCCCTTTCTCTTTTCTTTCCATACTTTATTGGGGTTCTTCATAATGTCTGCACTTCTTTTAAATTCATAGTTTTGTTTGATTTGATTGGACTTCATCATCTGTCTGGAGTTCTTTAATATATATGGTAGTTTACAGTCTTTTGCTTTGTGACCACGCTTGAGACATACATAGCATCTTATTTGAGCTGATGTATAATAATTTGTTCCCCTTTTTGAACATAATTTACAATCAACAGATTTATGTCCAAATTCATTGCATGCATAACAGTAGCCATGGAAATGTTTTGTGTACCTGGTGGAAGATTGTCCTTTCCATTTGCTTGCTTGAGGTAGTCTTCTCTTTTGCTGTATCTTTTGCTGGTTGAAGTTGATAGGCCTTCTCTTACATTTTGCTGCATTATGTCCTGGTTTATGACAAGAGAAACATGTGCTATTTTTCATATGAGGGAAGAACCTCCTTTGACAACTTCCAAATTTATTCACTTCATCTTCAGGAGCATATGAGCCTTTAGCAGTTGAATGTTTCATCTTCTCATTCTCTGTCCTACCATGTTGCTGCTTGATTCTATTTGTTTCTTCACAAGTCCTATTCTTGCTGGCTTCTATTTTTGTAGTAATCTGTTGAGTTGCTTCACTGTCCTTTACAGCTTTTACAAAGATGATTTTCTTGTTATCTTCTGCCTTGGGCTTACTAGTTTCTCCTTCATATCCTATCCCAGCCTTTATGAGAGGAGATCTTTGAGCATTGAGAATTTGGTCCAACTGTCCAGAGCTTTTCATTAGAGGTGTATTCATTAATAGTTCTCTTTGGGCTTTTTCTAAATTCTTTCTTAGGCTCACTACTTCTTCTTCCAATCTTTTACATTCCTGACTTTTCTCTCTCATTTGTTGCAGCAGAGTGTCTTCTACTTTCTTTGCCTCCTCAAGCTGTGTCTTTAGACCAATAATTTCTTTCCTATCTTCATATTCTCTCTCATCACATATTTGCACTACTGTCTTAAGGTCTTTGTTTTCCTTCTTCAATCTTTCTATTTCAGTCAAAGCAGTGTCAAGTCTAGCATTTTCTTCAACTATAATTTCTTCATGGTTCTTATCTCCATTCACATTGGTAGGTACCTCATTTTATTGAATATTTTCCTGTTGACATGAATTTTTCTTCTTCTTGATTTTCTTCTCCTTCTTGACAATGCAATCCTCAGTGTCTACTCCATGGATGAAATGCAATCTGTCCCAGATTTCTTTTGCAAAGTCTAGATCCATTATCAACTCAAGGTCCTCGTTATGAAGATTGTCATATATCACACATTTTTCCATGGCATTCCTCCATTGTTCTTTCATCGTGGGGGAGTCTGTGCAATAACCATCACATACAAGCTTCCATACTTCAGGTTCATAAGCCAATAATCCTGTTTTAACCTTATCTCTCCATTCAGGAAAGTTTGTTGTATTTAACACAGATACATTTTCATAGTCCATGACTTAACCAGATCTCCTTCAAGCTATTAAGCTTACACCAAAGGAACTGGCTCTGATACCAATTGTTGAACCCTTAGTTAAACTAAGAGGGGGGGGTGAATTAGTTTAACACATTCATGGACTTTTAAAACTTTTCATTAAACTTTATTAAAACCTTCATTTCATGATCAACATAATGTGTGAGCAATCTTTATTTGTGAGCAACAATTAATCAGCGGATTAGATAATGTACCAACAGCCTTAATATGTTAGCAGCAAGTATTAGCTGAATAGATATACCATATCAACACATAGACATCATGCACATAGACACCATATATAAGTGGAAACCCATAAAGGGAGAAAACCACATCTTATTATTGTTGTGATGCAAAGGAAAGCTCCTACTCCCTCTCACCACTGATTTTCCATAGGCACCAACCTACGTGAGGCTCCTACCTCAATTCTGCAAGTTACAACTTGCAAGGAAGATCCAACTCCCATCAATTTTCTGCAGGCACCAGCATACAGGAGGATCCAACCTCAGTCAGCTACAAATGACATTTTATCAAGCTACAACTTGATGTGGAAGCACCAACTCCCATCTATTTTCTGCAGGCTACAACCTACAGGAGGGTCCTACCTCAATCAACTACAACTGACATCTATCAAGCTACAACTTGATAGGGAAGCTCCAACTTCCTTAATCTTTCAAAAGAAAACACTTTCTGATTTACCTTGGATATCAGCTCTGTTCCATACCATTTTCACTGTTGTGCATCAGTCTTCATATCTATCTTATATTATCTCTGCATCTTCTTGGATTCTATATCAGCTTCATCTTCTTCTCTACTCAGTTCCTTCTTCTTCTCTGCTTTACTGCTTTATTTCAACACTCTCTAACTTCTCTGCATCTCATTCTGCTCCTCCTTCTTCTTATCTTTTCTGCCTTAATATTCTGTACTCTGCATTCTCTAACTTCACTCTCTCCAACCTCTTGCAGCTTTCTTATTTTCTTCAACTCTCTTCAATTTTGTTGCACACTCTCTTCTTCTCTCACTCTATTTTCATCAACCTTCTCCCTTTGGATATTACCCTGTTTTATACAAAATAGCTTCATGGTTGTTTGTATTCTACTAGGAATTTGAAATGGACAGCCATGTCTCTTTGCCTTCTGCCTTCTCATTTCTTTTCCAGCTCACTCAGAAAAATGTAACTGTAGGTGCTTATTTTAATCTAACAGTGGGATTTTGTTTTCTTCCTTCGGAGACTTGCCAATGCATCACACACAATAAAAAATAAAAATAAAAACATTTACATTCAAATTACAATGAGAATTACAGCTCAACTCATTCAGCCTCTTGGCTAGCTGCGCATTTGTCTTTTCTTTGACTGTGTTTGTCCCTTTCTTTCCTTTGTATGCCTTTCTGTCCTCTGCTGTGGTGTAACTGCTGCCTTTTAAATCTGGGCATATTCCAACGCCTTTCATACAATAAGTGTCTTGTTGATGTGGAAGTTCCGCAAGCGGAACATACATACATCGCAATTGTTTTATATAGATAATCGCCCTCTACCTTGAGCCGAGGCCCGTGGGTCCACAGACCACGTGGCATATTTTAATACCATTGCAACCATCGTTTTATATTTATGATAGCTCTTTTATATATATATAACCCAACTTTCATTACACTAACTTCCTTTTAATATGTTTTTAAATCAATTCTCGGCGTATATAATAAAACCTATTTAGAACATATAAAAACTCCTTTTGGGCCCACTTGCCACTCTTTCCGATGCAATATATTTCTCCTGCTCCTGCGATTGATTTCTCCTGCTCCGATTGCGATTGACCACTATTCATTTTGAAATGCCGATGCGATGAATCACAATTGAAATCTTCCGATTGCGATTAGGTCCTTTGTGATTGTTCCGATTGCGATTGATCGCAATCGCGACTCGAATACTCTGATGCGATTGACCACTCCTGCTCCGATTGCGATTGGTCACTGTTCACTGTTCTTTGTCGATGCGATTGGAACTCAAACACTTATTAATCATAGTTCATAATCCCATCGGGTCCGGGCTTCAATTGCAATCGCAAGTCTTTTAATATATGTTCCGATGGTCTGTTTCTTTCCGATGCGATTGACCACTGTTCAATAAGATTTGCCGATGCGATTAGAACTGGAACTCAAGCTATATATGAGTTGTGATTTATATACCCATCGGGTCCGGACTTCCAATCGCAATCGCAACTCTTATATTCTCCGATGCGATCATCACTCTTCACCGGAACTCACGGTATGTATGAGTTGTAGTTTATATACCCATCGGGTCTGGACTTCCAATTGCAATCGCAACTCTTATATTCTCTGATGCGATCATCACTGTTCACCGGAACTCATGGTATGTATGAGTTGTAGTTTATATACCCATCGGGTCCGGGCTTTCAATCGCAATCACAATTTTTTGTTGTTTACATATTCCGCTGCTTTGTTTTTCTCCAATGCGATTTGGTCCCACCTTATGGTACTTTGTACTTTGGTTATTTGTTTATAAAATACTCCACTTATATATATTTATGATTTGACCTTTGTTTATATGATGCGCTGCACATATATGTAATGCGCTGCATATGTACTCCAGCGTGGATATCGATTCCCGGAATGAGATTTATACGTATATTTTGTTGCTGGGTTATACGATTCCCAGAATTTGTGTTTATGTTACATGTAACGCCCGGCTGGGTAATGGTTCTTGGAATAGGGTTTGTATCTATATATATATATATATATATGCCTGCCGCTTGGGTTAAGATTTCTGGAATTTATGTGCCTTTGCTGTGCTAACGCCTCCACTGCTCGACCGTTTCACTCTACTTCTGTATTTGACTGTTACACTTTAGCAGTGTTCTTCCGCCTGTCTCCTTTGCCTGTTTCTGCTTCAGTGCTGCTCGACCTTTGCCTTATTGCTGGTTCAGGTACTTCTCCTTTGCCACAGGGTTTATTCAACTCTGTTTATAAACCCTGATAGACTCACAATCATCCATGCACAGTCAATTGTACATAGGAGCCATTTATACTCCCAATTATCTTCTTCTCTTAACTCTGCCCGTTTCAAAATCCAATGGCCCTCATTTTGTCCTTACTACTCTGCACCTTGAATAGCTCTCTGCTTCTTTGCTATCCTCTGCTCCTTGACTGATGCTACTCCTTACTTCTCTTTTTGCTGCCTCTGCTACCTCTCTGCTGCCTCTGTTCCCTGTCTTCTACTTTGCCTTATGGATAGTTTAGGTGCTGCCCCTGTCTTTACCTTTGCCATCAATGCCAACATTTCCAACACTAAACACATTTTTTCTTTAAGCTAATCAACCCCGTGTCATATTCCAAGCATGAATGTGGAATTCACAACAGGACCAATCAAGACTTCCTTAGACTTTATTATGTATCCCGTCAAGGGATTCCTAGGCCCAAATAATAAACATACACTACAAGATTTACAACAATCCCTCCATATACCGGTCAAGGGATCATTAGGCTCTAAACAAGCATGGATGCCTCCAGATCTTTCCACCTAAACCATGAGGAATTCGTGCGTCTCCACCTCTAGGCTTTACCGTGTATACCGCCATTCCTGGTCAAGAGATTCCTAGGCCCAACAAGGCTCCACCCTCTAGGATTTACCATGTATCCTACCATTACTGGTTAAGGGATTCCTAGGCCCAAAAAGAGAGTTCACAACCAAGATTTACCATATATCCTACCATTACCGGTCAAGGGATCCCTATGCCTTGTGATTTTCTTGAGATCGCCCACTCAGTTTTGAAACCATATGACAATCCAACTCAACCAAGTAAGATAACCCCATCACACCATGGCTATTCGGAAATAGAAAGGCAAGGTTGAACCCACTGTCATACCCAAAAAACCCCATGTCAATGACAACAAGAGAACTAAATACACACATGCATGTACTATGCATGCCAAAACTAGGAAGGAAATCATACATGCAACTCAATACCTGCAAGTAATCCCGATGTAGCCACTTGATCCAACTATTCATTGTTTGATATTTTATTTCCTTTGCCTTCTTTTTCCTTCCTTTTCATTCCTTGCTCCAATGCTAGAGTGTTCCAGGAATGCTCTAAGCGTGTGAGAATATAAGAAAGGAGAGAGAATAGAACGAGAGCTCCAAAACTGAACTGAGCAAAAGATATGAACTGATCCTCAGAAGCCTTTTTATTAATGAAGCCTCTAATTTATTCAATTTTCCATTATTTCCTTCATTTTCCTCCTCACATGTAACCTGTGACCTTTCACTTTCCTTTTCTCCTAATTTCCTTTATTCTCATAAAGAAAAATTCAATTAATGTCTCTTTCTTTTCCAAATTCCTTGCCAATGCCCCTGCTAATTTCCCTGGGCCATAATAAACCAAATGAACACCCACACTAGGATGATTTTCCCAACATTCATCTTGGAATACGTGTCCCATGACCTTTGTTGGTAATTTAATTGATCTTAAATTACTTCATAAATTATCGACCAGGGCTTGTAAACTCATGAAGTATATATGCACCAATTGTGCTAGAATTCCTTATCATGTGAGTAACTTTTAAATTGAATTAGGATGTTTTCATGCACTTATCTTATCTAAGAACCACTCAAACTAAAAATATTGTCAGTGTTGCAGGAAGGGAAAATATCACACTGACATAAATAAAGCCAATCTGAAGTGCAGAAATAAATATCACACTCAGCAAAATTGAATTTAAATCTACTTCACACTAACATAAAGGAAAAGTAATCTTTAAGTGTAGAAATAAATGTCACATTTGGCAAAATTAAATCTTCACTCTTGATAGAAAAGTAAACTAATCTTAAAATGCAGAAATAAACAAAATCTACTTCTAATTGCAAAATTTAAAATTAAATGGTTATACTTCCTACACATCAATCAAAATATATATGTACATAATAAATTATCCCTTTAATTATTTTCTACATCATTCACACAATGAGATTAAATCTATGAACATCTTCACACAACGAAATTAAATCTATGAAAGAAATTGTGCAACAAATTTGATCATAAAATATATAACAAATTCTACAAACATTCTCTGAAAAGCGAAGTTATAATTATTGTGATGACTTAATTCTATAAAACGGAAAGCTTAATTAGAAATAAAATCAAAACCATACAAATCCTAGGGGGACCTCTCATGAGTGCAGGTATACAGAGGTCAACAAAGATTAACCACCCATATAAACGCACAACACAATGGATTAAGAAGCTTTAATTAAAAGAGTGCAAAGAGTATTTCAAACAATAACCAATCATGTGTTTTATCGTGTCGAGAGGCAGGTTTTATAATCTAATTCGCTAATTTTTTTGGATATTTCTAAGCCTATATTCCTCGACAGAATGTCTTAAAATAACATTGTTTAAATAAGATAAATATTCTCCATGATTTTCTACCAAAGAAGAAAATCATGAGGCAAAATAACAACTTCAATCCTTTTCTCACTCTCTTGATCTATCTTTGGGCTCCTTTTCTGTTGGGTTGACTTCCACGTTGACATGCTCATATGGGCATCCTTATCACTTTCCTAGAACAAAGGAATAATTGGGAAACCTTGTGCTAGCTTCTAGTTACCTGTTCATATTCTTCGTTCCTCAACTGTTGTTTCGAAACCTATAGATCCTTCAAGTAAGTTGTAGAATTGATGCAATTCGGTACCTTGTGCAAATATTAAACTAGATAATAAAGAACAATGAAACTATGAATAAAATATGATTAAATACATTTTTTTCCAATAACCTTGCAAGCTAATACTTAATTGGAGTTATTATGGTAAAAAAGGAAGAGAATGGAGTTTAAGGATGGTGTAAAAAAGGAACAACTTTGGTCTTCAACGTTCCCTGATCTGAAATGGGTGGATAACTTGTTATTCTTTTCAAGCACCTCCCACTCAGTTAAACAAAATAAGATCTAGCTTATACTTGACTGTGCATAATTGAATTCTTGATTCAGGTGTATGTGTTTTAAATTGTTTTAATGCTTTAAGTGCGAGGAATTACACATTTTTTTTTTGTTGATATTAGCATGTACAAAAACCATAAAGTGCAGCAAATAAGCATCAACGCATAACAAAAAATTTAATAAATGAGTTCACCCAAATATCGTGGGCTACGTCTCCTTGAGCCTATGTCAATTGACTTGGCTCTTTGGGATTAGAATGGAAAAATTTCTTTTACGAGTAAATACCTAACTCTAACAGTTATTTCTACTATACCATTGGGTTTAGAATACCATCATACCCCTAGAATGGCTTTTATCTCTCTGAAGATAGACCTATGTTCCCTTAGACTTGACCTCTTCTACTGACACCCTTAAGCTTCCCTGAGCTTATCTGTGGCACTAATCTGTGGCACTAAATCCTTAAGAAATCATTTTCTGTCCCTGAAACTTCGCCTACTATCTCCAACACATATCAGACATCCAAAATAGACTGATTATTTGCTCAAAATGAGCTCTGGCTCGCCAATCTAGGCCTCCATCCACTGTTGGCCCTAGGCTGCCCGAAACTTCCCTGTGGATTCTCGACCTTCAGAAGTATCCAAATGGCTCTAAAAATCCCTTAAATGGATTCAAAATGTCCAAAATAGTCAGAATAGACTATTCATTTACTGAAATTGGCTGGCCTCTGGCTGCTCCAGTTATGCCTCCAACACCTAGTGGCACCCCTTGGCTTTGGGTTCACTGAAAAATTCTCTGAAGCATCTCGACTTTCAAAAGTTTTCAAAAGATTTTTCCAATCCCTCCATTGGATTCATAAGGTTCAAAATAGTCATAATAGACTATTGGTTTGTTGAGAATGGTTACCAGTTGCCTTGGCTAAGCCTCATTCCCCTGGTGGCCCCTAGTGGCCCTTGGAACTTCTCTGAAGCATACCGGCCTTCATAAGTCATCTACTGGCTCTGAAAACCTCACCATTAGATCCATAATTTCTAAGATATCCAAAATTGACTATTTGTTTCCTGAGTAAGGCCTCTAACTTCCCTGGCTAGGCTTCATACTGCTGCTGGCTCCTGGTGGCCCTAGTGGCCCCTATAACTTCTCTGAAGCAAAATCATGCTAAGAAGTTCTCTGATGGCTCTTCAAACCTCAAAAATGAGTGTGGAATGTCCAAGAAAGTTGAAATTGACTATTTATACTCTCAGAATGATCGAATAATTCTCAAGATAGAGCATAAACATTTTTTGTCTAGTAACCCCTAAAACAGCTCCACTAATTTTGGAGCACTTCAGTTAGTTGGATTTTAAAATGGTGACTCCTCTCCAAAAGGCATGTTTGGCCAAAATAACCACCAGGATAACCATAAATTTTAATGTGGGCGGTTAGGGGTGTTGGGCACATGTCACCATAAACCCGTGGTGTTCATTAACTATCAGCGTAACTGAAGACTTGAACTGTGGTAAAGTTTTTTAAAACCTGCATTGAAGTCAAGTTATCTAAAACCGTCGGATAAGCTATCGAAGATAGCATCGCATTTGACCACATTAAGCAGATTTTGGCTAACATTTGCACGTCGGTTCTTAGCCCTGGGTTCATGGGATTAGGCCATATGGGGAGGGGCTGGCCCCTCCGCTCCCCCGTGTACCAAATGTTTAAACGTTAAATAAAACCTGCGAATGTTATGGTTAATAACCAACCCATAGGGGAGACATTAAGGCATGCATATGTGGGTGAGGAGGTCCAAGGTTCAATCCCCAGCCGCTCCATAGAATTTTACACAACCTTCCTGGGCCATGTGGCAGCTTCTGATTGGCCAAAAACTACAACGGTCAACCAATTCTCCACTATTATCATGCCACTTGTCAGCCTACAATTTGTCCTAGAGGAATATTCCAAGAATATTCCCTGGAATATATACATATATTTATTTTTTACTTTTCAAAAAATCAGTCAACCCTGGTCAAATGTCAAAAATTGCAGTTTACTTGACTTTTCAAATCGCAATAACTTCTTCATATGGTGTCGGTTTTTAGAAACGTTCGCGGCGCTAGAATCAAGAAGACGAGATCTATCCAGTCGCTCAAGTTCAAAACACTTTTGAACACTTTGAAATTTGAGCTATCACTTTGGTCCTTGATCCAAATCTGATCACTTCTCCCCATTAGGAATCTTTTGGACCCCAAAACACTGATTACATGTTCAATAGATGAGAGTAAAACACCCTCACATTTTCAGCCTCCTTACACTTTTCCTTGCTTGGCTTAGTGCCTTTGAGCCCCAACTCGAGGTAGTCAACACCTTTCTTCTTAAATGATCTTGTCCTCCTGTCAAGAAATGTATCTTCCTTGAACTCATCCAGAAATTTCTGGCGAGAAATCTTCAATAGAAGGGAGCTGAACATCATTCCCTTGATCATCGATCCAAGGTGGCTCAAACAAACGTAATTTTTCAACAGAAATGCATACACGACTGAAATTTGCATATGTACAAATGAATGTATGTCTTACTGAGTTAAGAAGTCAAACCACTTCTTACCAAGCCACTTCCATTGTGATTTTTGCTGTTGAAAATCTTCTTAATGTGAAACATCTATTCTCACATCAATGATGGAATCTTTGGCTCCACTCTCGCCAGTATTTTTATCGTCTTTCTTCAAATGCTTGGGATGATTAGTTGGATGCAATGTCCAACATTGGGAAATTAAATTTCCCTTCTTATGGTAATGTTTGAAAGTCTTTTGCACCTTTTGAGCAAGTTTCCTTTGCTTCAATTGTTTCCTGTATGTCTTCATCCTCTTCCAGCATTTTGAAACATCATGGTCACACAGACCACAATAGGAATAACAACTCTTTCTTCCATTCACGCATGCAGATTTCCCATGCTTAACATAAACATAATCAAATTGACCATGGGAAGAATTATACCTCAAATGTTGCTTTGCATGTCCATCTTTTTTACCTTCTTGAAGAGATGAACTTGAAGATGTTCCATCTTTCTTTTGAAGACTAACATCAATGTTTTTGTCTTGATAGCTGTCAGAACTCTCTTGCTCGCCATAAGCTGCATGTCCATTAACATCTTGCTGCAACGTAGGCTTCAAAAAATGGCAATCAACTTGAAAACAAACTTGACATGTTTGTGGTTTAGAACTTGCAACAAAAGTTCTTCTTGGAGTTGTCTCAAATGCCTTCATGGCTGTAGAGTTTTCGCCATAAGATTAAACATAGCCTAGACAAAACTTCTTAGGCCTTTCCTCAACCAAAATAGGATCAATCATGCCTTGTGCATTTTTGCCTATACCTTTCCTTTATAGCCCATTTTTAACATCAACTTGGACCCTATACCTCTAGTGTGCTTTTCAAATGAACCTACACATTTGTCTAAAGAGGAATTTGAAGACAAATTTGAGTGTTTTACCTCTGCTTCAAGCATGTTCTTGTTTAAGGCCTCTTGGGCTTGATGGAGTTGAATCTGCATCTCATGCATTCTTTGAATAATTCCTTCTTTCTCTTGCTTCATAGCACCCAATTTCTCATGAAGTCTAGTGCTTTCCCTTCCATCTTCATACAAAATTTGCACCATATCCTTCAGGATGTAGAAGTCTCGCTTCATTTATTCATCAAAAATCTTGTAAAAGAGGAGGAATATTTAGAAGCTTCACTTTATGAAGGTGTCATCCTTATGTAAATGAATTAAGGAACTCCAACAAAAATTCACAAAGCTTTCAAAAACAATTGACAAATCTTCTTAGCAATATGGTTGTAGATTCAAGCTCTTCTCTTTCTTGTATCTCTTCTTCAAGTACCTTTTTGAAAACAATATTCAATAGGGATTGTGCTTCAAGGGTTGCCTTGAGGTCCTTTGGGTAAGGAGAATGCTTTCAACCTTCTTCCTTCTTGTCCTCTTCTGGACTTAGCTAGCAGTAGCTTTCCCTTCACCTCTAGCAACTCAAACTTGTAAGAAATAGTCAATTTGCAAACAATCAAATTCTTTGCACTGTTAAACACCTTTCAATTCAAGAAAGCAACCTAGTGCTCTGATACCATCTGATATGAAATGGGTGGATAAATTTTTATGCTTTTCAAGCACCTCCCACTCAGTTAAAAAAAATAAGATCTAGCTTATACTTAATTGTGCAGAATTGAATTCTTGATTCAGGTGTATGTGTTTTAAATTGTTTTAATGCTTTAAGTGTGAGTAATTGCACATTTTTTTTGTTGATACTAAGCATGTACATCAACCCTAAAGTGCAGCAAATAAGCATCAATGCTTAACAACAAATTTAATAAAAGAGTTCACCCGAATATTGTGGGCTACATCTCCTTGAGCCTATGTCAACTGACTTGGCTCTTTGGGGTTAGGACGGAAAATTTTATTTTACAAGTAAATACTAAACTCAAATGGTTATTTATGTTGTACCATTGGGTTTAGAATACCATCATACCCCTGGAATGGTTGTTATATCTCTAAAGATAGACCTAGGTTCCCTTAGACTCGACCTCTTCTGTCGGCACCCTTAAGCTTCCTTGAGCTTCTTTGTGGCACTAACTCCTTAAGAAATCATTTTTTGTCCCTAAAACCTTACCTAATGTCTCCAACACATATCACACATCCAAAATAGACTAATTATTTGCTTAAAATGAGCTCTGGCTCCCCAATCTAGGTCGCCATCCACTGTTGGCCCTGGGTTGCCCAAAACTTCCCTGTGGCTTCTTGACCTTCATAAGTCTCCAAATGGCTCTAAAAATCCCTTAAATGGATTCATAATGTCAAAAATAGTCATAATAGACTATTCATTTACTGAAATTGGCCTCCGGCTACTCCGGTTACGCCTCCAACACCTGGTGGCACCCCCTGGCTCTAGGTTCACTGCAAACTTATCTGAAGCATATCGGCCTTCAGAATTCTTAAAAAACTTTTTCAAATCCCTCCATTGGATTCATAAGTTTCAAAATATTCAAAATATACTATTGGTTTGCTGAGAATGGTTACTGGTTGCCCTGGCTAGGCCTCATTCTACTGCTGACCCCTGGTGGCCCTAGTGGCCCTTGGAACTTCTATTAAGAATCTTGGCCTTTAGAACTCCTCTACTGGCTTTTCAAACCTCACCATTAGATCCATAATGCATGATACATCCAAAATTGACTATTTTTTTCCTGAGTAAGGCCTCTAGCTGCCTTGGCTAGGCCTCACACTACTGCTGGCTCTTGGTGGCCCTAGTGGCCCCTAGAACTTCTCTGAAGAAAAATCACGCTCATAAGTTCTATGATGGCTCTGCAACCCTCACCACTGTTCATACTCTCAAAATGGTCGAATAATACTCAAGATAGAGCGTAAACAATTTTTGTCTAGTAACCCCTAAAACAATTCCACTAATTTTGGAGCACTTTAGTTAGCTGGAGTTTAAAATGGTGACTCTGCTCCAAAAGGCGCGTTTGGAAAAAATACCCGCCAGGATAACCGTAAATTTTAATGTGGGCGGTTAGGGGTGTTGGGCACATGTCACCATAAACCCGCGGTCTTCATTAATTGTCAGCGTAACTGAAGGCTTGAACTGTGGTAAAGTTTTTTAAAACCCGCGTTGAAGTTGAGTTATCTAAAACCGTCAGATAAACTGCCGGAGATAGCATCGCATGTGACCACATAATGCAGATGTCGGTTAACATTTTCACGCCAGTACTTTGCCTTGGGTTCATGGGATTAGGCCATATGGTGAGGGGCTGGCCCCTTTGCTCCCCCACGTACCAAACGTTTAAACGTTAAATAAAACCTGCGGATGTTATGGTTAAGAATAAACCCATAGGGGAGACAGTAAGGCATGCATATGCGGGCGAGGAGGTCTAGGGTTCGATCCCCGACTGCTCCACAAAATTTTACACAACCTTCCTGGGCTACATGGCTGCCTCTGAGCTTGCCATGTGGTGGCCTCTGATTGGCTGGAAACCACAACAGTCAACCAATTCTCCAGTATTATCATGCCACTTGTCAACCTGGAACTCGCCCAAGAGGAATATTCCAAGAATGTTTTTTTTTTTTACTTTTCAAAAACCCAGTCAACCTTGGTCAAGTGTAAAAAATTGCAGTTTACTGAACTTTTCAAATCACGATAACTTCTTCATACGGTTTCGGTTTTTTGAATCGTTCACGGCGTCGGAATCAGGAAGACGAGATCTATCCGGTCACTCAGGTTTGACACACTTTTGAACACTTTGAAATATGAGCTATCACTTAGGTCCCTGATCCAAATCTGATCATTCCCCCACACGAAAGATATCGCATGTCCTCGGGCACAAAATTTAAAAATTTTGTAACCCACTTTGTCATCAAGCTATCTCTGAGGCTTGAGTAAGAAAATATGAATTAGTACTCCTTGATTTTATGGTACTGGTTGTCATCCTTGGTTTCTTCGCTAAAATCTTGCAGTGTAAACTTTGAACCTTGCTCCTGAGAGGTTTATTTTTAGCTTTTGACTTCTTGTTTTTCTTGTACCAGTGGAAAAGATGTAGGAGAATATTATCATTTTGAGTCTTTTGAATGTCATTTTGTACTTTCATTTCTTCATGTTCCTGCTTCAAATACCTATTTAACACTTCTAGTTCATAAATTTCTTGTTTAAGAATATCTTCAATTCTAGGTTCTTCTGAAGGGCTGAAATGAAATTTAGAATTTCTTCCTGATTTGATGATGATTCAACAGTTTTCCTTTTGGATTTTTTTTCAAGAGACTCTATATAATCATAGATTCCTTGTTGGAAAGGGTCGAAGTCTAGAGTCTTTCTATCTGGACTTGCAATTGGTGATGGTATTCTTGGTTCTTCTTCTTCTTCTAAATCAATAAAACCTAGAGACTGTTTAGACTATTCATTTTTTGGTTTCATAAGTCATGCACTTATTCTTACTTTTACTGGTGACTTCTCATTAGTGGAAGCACGTTTTTTCTTGCTAACTTTTCCTTGCTCTATTCCTTTGGTCGATGGGCCCTCATCTTTATTGATGGGTTTCTTCTTTTTAACATTATTTTTTTAAAGATTTTATAAAACACTTGCAATATGGGTTTCATCATCAGAATCCTTCTATGTATTCCTATCTTCTTACATTTCATGTGCAAGTAAATCTTGGTTCTGAAGCTTAGGGTTTAAGAGAAATTTCCGCCGACTCTTTCTTATTTTAGAACTGGATTCACCTTGTTCTACTTCTTTAAAATGGTTTCGAACCAGAAAATTCTCCCAATTATCCCCTTTATTCCTTAAATGAGCTTCAATCAGAATATTTACTAACCCATGGTGATATGGAGCATTATCAATAAATTGTATTTTCCTTTGGATATTAGCAACCATTTTTCTTAAACTACAGAGCAGGAAATATGGTAAATGGATTTCGTTGCCACAAGTAAAATACATCAACAATCGAGAATGATAAAAGAACATATTCCCAAACCTACCCTCACAGGTTATAAACTTCTAAATGATCAACATTTACTTTTTAGAGTTGTTACTCGAATTCGTTTCTTGAAAACAGAGATGTCCATACCTGGGTTTTTAAGGAAGACCTCCCAATATTTTTCTTTTATTTTCTAGTTTTTAAACTAACTTTCCCCATTTCTCGATAATCCTATAGCTTCTTCCATGAATGAATCTCTCAAAATGAACTTGATATCTCCAAATTCCGCTTCTATCCCATCATAGTCCCGAGCAAACAATTTAGTGACCTCCTTTTCGTACCCATCAAACTTCTCAAAGAACTGTAACCATTGTGTCTGTTGCAATTGTTTCTTCAATTGTGGATAGGCTTCAAGAAACTTGATCCCATTCAGATCAGAACGCACAATAACTCCCATGTTGAGGAACTCTCAATCCTTAATTTCCCTTTTGACAATATTATGGAGTTTTGGACGACATTTGGGTAGTGGTTGAGATGTTTTCGGCAAAGAAGAATGAAACAGAGCCGAAGGAAATGGGATATGATGTGAAGAAATGAGATGGGATGCGAAAGAAATGGAATGATATATGGAGAAAATGGAGTAAATTCATATGATGGCAATGTTTTAATGATTGTTTCATACCTTGTGATAAGACATGACTATCAAATATTTCATAGATTGGATCGTGAGAACCAATGTCATGTCATGACAAGGGTAATTATTATGTGATATGGTGGAGGCAATGGTTATAATCATCTATTTATATCATAACTCAATTTTTTTTAATATTTGACTAATATTTACATACCTTTTATTATGCCTTACTGATTTTTTCTTTTGTAGGTTGTTCAGGCTGTAATCTCCATTCAAGTTGTTTTGGATGTAATTTTTCAAGTCAGATGCGGAATTTCTTGAGAGCTGCATATTATTGACAATTCTGCTGTTGTTTTATTTCTGCAAAAGAAATAGGAATAAAATAAATGGGACAAGAATAGATTAATTAAAGAAAATCTAGGCTGCCAAGAATTCTTGGTTTTCAATTTAGATTTTCTGCATAAACATGCCAACAATGTTGGTTTTCATGTTTATATATATATATATATATATATATATATTATTTTTAAATAAAATAGAAATAATTTGGTAATCTAAGTGGGAGAGGGAGTAGAATCTTCCCTAACCAACTTCAAATCAATATTATCTTGCAGATTTATAATAACCTCTTCCTTTGTCAATGGTTTATAATATATTCGTAGTCTATGACCATATACAAGGAAAGTTATTTTTTCTTCATCAATTATTTTAATTCTTAATGCTTCATTATCAAAGACATTTTCAATCTCATAAGGACCAAGCCAATGAGTTTGAAATTTTCCTTAAAAATATTTAAATTTAGAATAAAAAAGTAGTGCCCAATCACCCGGCTGGAACTTCCTATCTTTGATAAAATTATCATGCCATCTGGACCTTTGTTGTTGAACTATGTTGGTTTTTTTAATAGCATCTTGTCGTATCTCATCAAGTTCATTCAATTCCTCCATTCTTTGTTTTTGGGCTTCTGATAGAACAAGACCCAATTTGACTATTGTTTTAAAGATATTTATTTGAAACTCAATAGGAAACAATAATTGTTTCCCATAAAAAAGTTCATAAGGAGTATGCCTTGTTGTGTTTCTCCATGTGGTACGATATGCCCATAAATCTTTTGAAATATTTTCTGCCCAATCCTTTCTATGTAGATGCACAATTTTGGTAAGAATTTCTTCAAGTACTTTATTAGTTGCTTCAACTTGTTCATTTGCTTTGGGATGATATGGAGTGGATTTTCGATGTTTGATTTTGTATTCCTCCATTATCTTCTACACCAACTTGGATGTAAATTGAATACCTTGATCTGTCACAATTTCCCTTGGGACATTGAAACAAGTGAAGATATCCTCAAAAAAAATGAAACTACAACATTTTTCAGTAGCAAAAGGAAGTGATTTAACTTATACCCATTTCGTGACATAATCTGTACATACAAGAATGTACCTTTTTTGTCTTGATGGTGGATTAATTGGACCAAAAAAATCCAAAGCCCACTTTTCAGAAGGTTTAATAAGTACCTAAGGTTGTAGAGGTATCTCATCTGAAGGAACGAGCTTTCCCATTCTCTGAAAACTATCACATCTCTTGACATATTATTTGGCATCTCTAAAAAGAAAAGGCCAATAATATCCTAAGAGAAGAATTGTTACACAGCAATTTGTCACCGTCCCTGCAATTCCCCATTCCGCACATTGGAGGGCTCATTCCGTGACCTGTGAGCAGTGACATAACTTGAAAACACTTTCATGGCATTCCTCTGAACATGTACTTTCATTGCCCTGAAGGCAACTCCTTGTGAAAAACCCTAAAAATAGCCTTTTTTGCATTGGCGCGGGTACACAGTTCAGCCCTCGCGCCAAGGGGGCAAATCCTCCAAAGAGGGTGCGCCAATTGGCACTTTGTCTCAAAGCCGCACCCGCGCCAGGATTAATAAAGGGTGTTTTAAAAAAAATAAATGGCGGAAGATTGACTCCAACCAATTCCTAAACTGGTCTCTAAATTGAGTTGGGAGGTTGGCTTCGAATTTCCATGTAGAGGAAGTATTTTTCCACCTCTCATGGAAGCTTCCTTGAGGATAGGGCCAATCCCGTAATTGTAGGGATCCCAACTCCCCTTCCACCATCTATATAAGCTTGCCATTTCCCTTTGCAAGCTAATCTCCAAGAGCCTTCATAGCCTAAATAATGCTGCAATAATCCTCATAGTGCCAAATCCATAGCAAGGATATTGATGATCGAAAAGAGAGGCTTGTCCCCATTCCCGACAAGATTTGTGAGACGTGTTCCGCTGACGACCCACCAAAGGAAGACTTCAGCGTCAAAGCCAGGTTGTATCATCCTTTGTTTCATTAATGATAAGCAACTACAATTATAGTTCCACTTGTATTGTTCATGTTTTACGATTATGAGTTGTGTCCTCTCTGACTGACACATAGTTGCAAATATTTGGTTTTACGCTTGTATGTTCGTCGTGTTTCTTGTGTACAGGTGTTCGATCGCACCAAGTGGGAGAATTGTGACCTGACAGAGCAAGGGATCAGGAGCATTATCCTCTCCGCAGCGACACAAGGTAAGCTTCGTATCGTGCCTTGGTTATTGCAATTAGGAGCTTGCGTTGTAGCGTGATTTTATTGTTGCTAGACCCATTCTGGGCTAGTAGGGATCGCCTCTGTCCACAGAGAGGATTTACCTCTACAACAAATTGGCGACTCCACTGGGGAGTTAGCTTGTTGTTTGCTTTGTAAACTACAGACGGAGCCTGAAGATTAGCTAGATAGCCTTCGAAACGCTCTTGCCCTGCATTAGCAAAGTAGATCAATGTTGCTTCAGTCAATCTCTGGTCTAGTTTATGAATTGAGCACTTGGAGTGTTGTCTTATTTTTCGGTCGATTCTTGAATTTGCTTGCTTGATCAGCTCTTTTGGCTGGCTCTTTTCGTGTCTTGGGATTTTGATTTAAGCTCCAACATCACTAGTATACTTCTTGGATTGCTTATTTTTTATTTTTCCTTAGTAAACTCGGCTGGCGCGCTTTTTAGTGTGACAGTCGTGCTCACTGGCGCATGTTGTCAGTGTATTACTCGCGCCAATTCCATTTTGGCGCTAGTTTCAGCCTTACAGTCGCGCCAATCCTGTAAGGTGCTAGGGTTTACTGTGTTTTGAGCCTTCTGAGATTGATCTGGGTGTTTGGTCTTCTTTTTTCGACTGCTTGAGTGTTCTGGAGCCTTGTTTGACTGACTGTGACCTTCTTCCTTTGGTTGTTTGACCATTTCTATCGATTTTACATTTTAGCCCTAGGGCATCTAGGTGCTATCGTGCGTCGAGCCTTCCTTGGGAATTTTTGGTTTCTGTCTGTTCAGTCAGCTTTGTGTTTGCTTCTCTGCACTCGTTTGGTGGTTGTCTATTGTTTCATTGCGTTATTTGAGTGATTGGCTTTTTCTTCATTCGAATTCCGCTTTGTCTCGTTTTGAGCCTAGATTACATGGTTCAATTGAGTCTTTGGGTGTCTTTTGATTTGAGAGACTGTTTGTCGATTTGAGATCTGATTGTGTGCTTGCATTGAGTGAAATTTGATTGTTTTTCTCTTTTGCTTTTGCTTCTCGAATTGCTTGTCTCATTAGTTTTCATTTTGTTTAGTGCATCTTGCTCGTAAACATTGAAAATACAAAAAGAAATCTCTTTTGCTTCGAATTAGTTAATGTGAATTAGATCTTTTCGGTGTTATGAGTGATTAGTGACTTTGAACGAAAAGCTTTTAGTTTCTATTAGCTACATTAGAGGTGTCATTGGTTGCTTGTTGGTCATTTTGTTGTTGTGTGAAAAGCTCTTAACTCTCCTGTAATTAGCTTTCATCGAATGAAATGATATACTGTGGCATGTAGTATGCATTTAGGTGATTTTAAAACATTACACTCGCTAGGGCCTAAAAACTGAAACATAATTGAAGATAAACATTAAAATTCATTCAATTTACAGTAAGGCAGCATTGAAACATTAACGAAATATTTAGAGGTCTAGGCTAGAGACGTGTTCCGGTGTCTTTAAACCTAGTAGCTGTCGTTCGCCTTTTGGCTTTAGACAGCACTAGTATGGACTTGTGCTCCCCGTACCGTCGAGTATATAAAGGGAGACCCCACTAGGTTTCTATCCTTTACCCACAGGAAGTCGAGTCTGCCGCCCTATACCTGTGATACACCGGACATAGCGATCGGGGAGATTGCCTGCACGTATGTTAAGTCCTTGGTTGATTTCTCTTTCATTTTGAAAACCAAGGTGTATGTTGCAGTTCACGGTTATTTGGTACACCCTTTGCCTAGTATTCTTGAGCAGTCATTTTGATCTTATCTGACTCTTTAAATTTGAAAAGATCACCAAGCGCTTGTCCTTTCACGCTTGCTTCAAAATTGAAAGAGATAGAGTCATCTTTCATCCGTTTCTCGACTCTTAAAACATGAAACGGTGAAGTTTCTAAGTTTCAATGTCGTAAAATAAATCACCCGCGATCACACGCCCTGTTAGATTTTGTTTGTTGGCCGCTTGATTGTGTGCCTTGGTTCTTTTTCAGCCCGTGTGTGTGTTTGATCTTTTTCTGTTGTCATTACTACCACAGTGGCGGAACCCTCAGTTTCGTCTACTGGTAGTCCATATATGGATGATTCATCAGAGGTTTCTCAATCCTCTGCTGAACTTCAGCAGCCCATCGTTTCCGAGTTTCCCGATGGGGGACCAGTTCTATCTGAGCTTCCCTTTGGAGGACCAGTTGAGTTCAATTGGCCCTTATCCGACCCTTGGTTTGGATTTGGAGTAGGGGAACATTTCCCTCCTCTTACATCGGGTTCGCCTTTTTTAGCTGCTGTTATTCCTCCTAGTCCTCGCCGTCTGTTACGAGATCTAGCGGTAGGCTCAAACATGAGTGAATCTAGTCATTCTGCTAGCGAGGAAATCCCCACGTCTGGTGAAGATTACCAGTTATTCCCTAAAGTAACTCGGAAGTTATTCCTAGAAGACAACGCCGAATCATCTGTTATGTCTTCGCCCGGTCCCTCACTACCGGCAGGGTATAGATCCTTAGGTCAGATTATCACCGCCGCTGCCTCTATGGGGGTATCAGCTCCTTCTACGAGGCCGGTTGTTCCTTCATTGGGGATGTCTCCTAGGACACCTATCACGTCGTCCCCTCAGGTCACTTCTGTACCCGTTAGGCCCACTGTTTGTGTGGCTACATCTAAACCTGCTGTTACTACTCAGTCCGTAAGGACCACATCGCTTCCCAAAGACGTCTATATAGCTTCTGCTATGCCGGAGAACATCTCTCCTGAGGAGTATCAATTGTCCCTGCAACAATCGAACCCCAAGGTCGGACAATCCTCTCAAGATCCCAACCGCTCGTATTTTTCGCATTATGCACAGGATGGTACACCCGTGTACATTTTTCCATTTTTCCATATCAGTACGATGAGTACGGGAATCCTTTGCGTTTACCCGCTCCTGAGGCTCAACTTCATGCTCAGGGTTTACCGTATAACCAGGTTGGGCAGCCTTATAACCTGCAAGGACAACCTTTTCAAGGCCAACTTTCGGGCCAGCCTGGCTATCCTTATGACCCGTAAGGTTACCCTGCGGGCCAGCAAGGGCCATTATACGGTCCGTAAGGACAGTATTACAACCCTTCAGGTCAACTCCTGCAACCTCTTCCTAGATTCCAACCGGGGCAACCTCAAGGACTCACAGGCCAACCGGGGTACCAACCCGGGCCGGTATACGGTCCTGGGGGACAAGTCCAACCTTCCCAACCCGTGCAACCTCAGTATCTTGTTGCTCCAAATGTTGCACATCAACCAGGACCATCTTATGGTCCTGTTCCAGGTCAAACTGGTTATCAGCCGCCACCTGGCTCTATTCCTCCACCAGGCCAACTGGTCCATCCGGTACAACCTGGTGTTCCTCCACCAGGCCAACCGGTTCATCCGGCACAACCCGGTGTTCCACCACCAGGCCAACCGGCCCATCCGGTACAACCTGGTGCTCCACAACAACCAGGTCAACCTGTGCAACTGACACAACCTGTTTATCCGGGTCAGCCTGTTCAACCAGGGCAGCCCGTTCAGCTAGGTCAACCTATCCAACCAGGCCAGCCTCCACACTCTGTCAACCCTACCCAACAACCGATTTACTCGATGCCGCAACCGAATCAATCGGTGGATCCTAATTATCAGGCTCAGCAGGGTCCCACCTATCAGCAGCCCGCTCAACCTCAAGGCGGTTACTACCCTCACGGTCAATCTCGACCGGCTTATAATCCGCCCCAAGGTTCCCATTATTACACTCAACAACCCGGCTACACCTATACTCAGCAGCCAAATCCGCAGACTGCTCAAACGGGGCCAACTTACAATCAGGGTCCATACTCTGGTTATCAAGCCCCGTACACTGGTTACCAGCAACCGAATCAGGCTGGTTATACACCCTATACCCCCTATGGTCAGAATCATTCCGGACAGAACCCCTGGGGGCAAGGATATTCTCAACCAGCATGGAGTACAGGTACCGGTCCTTATCGAGGGCCTGGCATGCCGTTCAACCCGCAATTGTCGTTCTTGGCTGCCTTGGAATTACCAGACGTTTCCAAATTAACCAATGATCCGGTTCTTCACAATCCTTATTGGCCTCCGGTTCCAACCAAGGTACCCGGTGACTGCCCAAAGTTTGAAGGTAAAGCTGGTGAAGACCCCCAAGCTCACGTAATAACCTATCATTTGTGGTGTTCGTCTAATTCTTGGGTCGATGATTCAATTCGTCTACGTCTCTTCCAGCGCACTCTTACCGGTGCTACTGCTAAGTGGTATATTGAATTACCCCGTGGCATCTTTCAAGATTTCAATACCTTAGCAATGTCTTTTCTGACTCATTTTCAGTTACCAGTTCGCTATGAAGCCGGGACGCATCTCCTGACTTCATTAAAGCAAGATAAAGCCACCCACATACCCGATCATATTCATGAGTGGCGACGTCATCGTAGGTTGATTAAGGTTGATATACCTGATCAACTACTAACTCATTGGTTCACCACGTCCTTCATTAACAAAATCGCGCAAGATATTGCTATGGGGGCATGTGTGATTGAAGAACAGGCCATTGTGCGTGCCCAGTATCTCGATCTGGTATACTCTCAGTCTGGCACGCTTTATGATATTTTGAATGATGCTCCACGCCCAGGAACCTCTAAAGCTCCACCTACCCTAGCGGTGGATGGTGTTATTATTTCCGTATCTCAAAATTCTCGAAAATCTTCAAATGGGAAGCAAAAGTCCAATTCGTCCAATAATTCTTCTCTTCCCGCCCCTCTAGATTCTGGGAAAACTGTGGAGCTTAACGCCGTTCAGGCCAATCCTACGGAAAAAACCTCCAAAGGGAAAAAGAAGGGAAAAGGCAAATCCAAACCCGACGCCCCAAAGTCAAAGTCTTCTAAACCTCGGACCGAGGACGGTTCCCAACGTAAACTGAAGTACCCCTGCCTCATTTGTGAAGGAGATCATTATACCAAGGATTTTCCACGACGATCTGAAATTAGTCAACTTCTCAAAGGCTCTAAAGGGACTCCGGCAGTTCTTAAAGAACCGTTCCCATCTCAGCAGAACCAGATGGTTGAACAACCGTCACCATCTGCACCATTTGGGTCCCAGGTATTTATGATGAATGGTGCTACACCTGTCTCAATCACTACGCGTTTGAAGGATTATACTAGATCGCGTCAGGCAGTTGGAAAGGAAGTTATGGATGGCCCACCTCCTCCACCTGTCTCCGGTTCTTTGGAAATTGAGAAGCCTTCTGCTGAACCTGTTGTGAGGCCACCTTCTAAAGGTGTTCTACGAAATTCTTCCTACAATCCAAACGCCTGTGCCGCTCAGCACTACAGTATTGTTGAGGATTTGGCACAAGCGCCTTCTGCTATGTCCACATTGGAATTTCTTCAAATTTTCCCTTCGCAACGGAAAGCTTTGTTGTCTGCAATCGGTGGAATTGATCCCGCCGATTATAGTATTCTCACCTTCGACTTAGAAAATTTTACTCCCTGACTTCCGCATCAAATTGCTCTCGTTATTCAAGTTGGGATCAACGGTCTTAATATCCATAGGGTCGTCGTAGATGAAGGTGCTTCTACCTGTGTCATGTCATCTGCCTGCTGGAAGGCCATTGGCTCTCCGGCTCTTTCATCATCTCCCAATGCCTTAGAGGCATTCGATGGTCGGGAATCCAAACCCCTGGGTGTTCTCGAGAGTTTGCCGATTATGTTACAGGGGAAGACAGTCAACGTAGAAGTAGAAGTGGTTGACGCTAAGCTTAACTACAATCTGCTTCTCGGCTGCAGTTGGACTCACGCCATGCTATGCGTACCGTCCACCCTCTTCCGACTTCTTAAGTTTCCTCATGAGGGCAAGATTGTTACTATGGATCAGTTGTATTTCTTCACCTCCACCTCTGAGAACAACGTTCCTTACGTGGATCAGATCCCCAATCCCCCTGACAGTGTAGGACTCGGTCTCTTCAAGGACCCTGTCCTCATGGGTATTTTTCCTGCGCCACCACTGCACACCGTTCAAGTTAATATGGTCTCTAGGTCTGATGACCCATGGATCATCCCTTCGCCTGAATACGTGACTGATTTTGGAGAATCGATGCCCCTAACTCTAGTAGAGGTTAATTACTGTGAAATCGTCGCTGCATTCGATCCTCCTCCTTCTCAACATGCTCCTTCCAGCATGGCTTTAGATATCTATTCTCAATCCCCCTAGCTTGGCGAGGCTGACTCGCCTGATCCTCTTAAAGAGATCTTCCCTTCTGACGAAGCCATCGTTGAAACCATGTCTCTTGAGGAACTACCTTGGAGCGATGGACATCATCGTTCCTCCTTCATGCCCAGCCTGGGGGCAATGTCAGATTGTCTAGAGTGTTTTACATCTCAGGTTCCTACTCCACCTCTCCAGACACCTATATTGACACATGAGGTCCTTTCGGAAGGAAACCTAAGCAAAATTACTCAAACCACTCCGATCAACATCTCCGTCAAACTGGGGATAGTTGAGAACATACATGTGGGAGTAACTTGTTCTCCTGATGAGATATGAGTTTATACTGATCTTTTCCGTGAATTCAGAGACGTGTTCGCTTGGTCCTATGAGGAAATGCCTGGGATTGATCCCAGCATAGTAGTGCATGAGATTCCAACCTACCCCAGTGCGAAATCCGTGTGCCAACGCCTACGCCCAGTGCATCCTCGCAAAGCCGCTTCCATTAAAGCAGAAGTTGAAAAAATTCTGAACACGGGCTTCATTTACCCGATCCCCCTCATAGAATGGGTCTCAAAAATTGTCCCTGTAGATAAGAAACAGGGTAATATAAGAGTCTGCATTGATTACCGTGATATTAATCGAGCCTATCCTAAGGAAAATTATCCCACCCCCTTCATAGATCAAATCATCGACGAATGTGCTAGGAGTGAGATTTATTCCTTGATGGATGGATTTTCTGGGTATAATCAGATAAATATTTTACCCGCTGATCAACACAAGACTGCATTCATCTATCCGTGGGGTACTTTCGCTTATAAAAAGCTCCCATTCTGCTTGAAGAACGTTGGAGCTACTTTCCAGCGCGCTATGTCTTATGCATTCCACGACATACGCCATATTGTTCAGCCTTATCTGGACAATTTTCCAGCTCACTCAGCTCGGCGAGAGGACCATCCCGAACACCTCCGCCAGATTTTCCTTCGCTGTCGACGCTATAATATCCGGCTTAACCCTCATAAATGCGTCTTTTGCGTGGATTCTGGCCGTCTTTTGGGATTCATAGTCTCCAAAGATGAGATTCGCCTCGATCCTCTAAAGGTCAAGGCCATTGTCAATCTCCCATCACCCTCCTCATTATATCAATTGCAGAGTCTGCAGGGAAAAGCTAATTTCCTTCGACGCTTCATCCCGAACTACGCGGAAGTTGCCAAAGGTTTCACACGTCTTTTAAAGCAGAACATTCCCTTTCGCTGGGACGAAATTTCTCAACGATCCTTCGAGAAGCTAAATACGTTACTTGTTAATGCTCCATTGCTTCATCCTCCAAACTATCATCGTGATTTCACTCTATATTTGGCCGCCACGTTTAGCACCACAGCTATGGTTCTGGTGCAGGATGACGATGATGGAAATGAACACGTTGTTTATTATCTATCAAAGAATCTTCTCGACACAGAAACGCGTTACGCTCACGTTGAGAAACTGGTGTTAGCCGCAGTACACGCTGTGCAGTTATTTCGCCACTACATCCTGTTGCGTACAATAACCGTGGTTTCGGATTGCAACCCCATGACATACATTCTATCTCGACAATTACTGGGGGGAAAATACTCCAAATGGATCGTTATCCTTCAGGAGTTCGACTTAGAGTTCACCATTGCTAAGTCGACCAAATCATTGGTTTTTGCGGATCTCATTTGCTCCCTCCCGACAGACTCCACCCCATCTCATTCCTAGGATCATATCCCGGACGAAACACTCTTCCTCATCAGCACTCGTGAACCCATGGTACAACGACATTATTTTCTATCTTCAAACATCAACATTCTGGTTTGAGTTGACCAAAGATGCCCGACGTCGGATTCGACATCAGTCTCAACCCTACCGCATTGTAGGAGATACGTTATACCAGGCTGGGGTAGATTCGGTGCTCTGTCGGTGCTTAACCCTGGAAGAGGCTGAAAGAGTCTTGAATGACTGTCACAGTGGCGCCTGTGGCGGTCACATGTCCAGATATGCCATTGCCCAAAAGATTCTGCGTGTAGGTTACTTCTGGCCGTCGATATTCAAAGACTGTATTGTTGCAGTCCGAAAATGTCATGCGTGCCAGGTTTTTAAGCACAAGATGTGCGCACCACCTCTCCCTCTGCACCCTATCATTACCGTCGGCCCTTTTTCAAAATGGGGTGTAGATTTTATGACGTGTAACCCTCATTCGGCCGAGGGGCATGCATATATAATCGTCGCTGTCGACTACTTTACTAAGTGGGCCGAAGCGATGCCTACACTAGCCGCCGATGGTAAGACAGCTGCCCAGTTTATTTTCAATCACATTATCGCATGTTTCGGGGTCCCTCAGGCCATTGTAACCGATCATGGTACTCACTTTCGAGATTATATGATGGCCGAGCTGACATCAAGATTGGGCTTACGGCACGATAGCTCAATGCCATATTACCCCCAGGAAAATGGCCAGGTTGACGCTGTGAACAAAGTTTTTGTCACTATGCTTCAACGAAAAATTGGTATTCATAAGTCAAATTGGCATCTCTAATTGTTCTCGGCTCTATGGGCCTACCGGACTTCAGCAAAGAGTGCGACCGGATTCACACCTTTTCAATTGGTGTATGGTCTGGAAGCAACTCTTTCGGTTAAGTGCGAAATTCCTTCTTTAAAGTTGGCTATGGAACTTTTGCCCAACACTTCTCCTGAAGAAGAGTGTCTCTTGTATTTGGAACGGTTGGATGAAACCCGCCGCTTGGCTGCTTCAGTCATTGAAGCACAGAAAAAGCGGGTCAAAGCCCACTTTGATCAATCTGTATCTCCACGTTCCTTTGTCAAAGGGGACCTTGTCCTCCTATATGACCAAGTGCACGACAAACTTAGAGCGGGAAAGTTCCAACCGATGTGGCATGGGCCCTACATTGTAAAATGAGTATTAAAAAATGGGGCTTATGAGCTGATTGATTACGAAGGAGTTCCATTGGCGCAGCCTAGGAATGGGCTGTACCTTAAAAAATACTACGCTTGAAGTTATTTTTGGTGTGGTGTGTGTACATAGGTGTGTATATTCATTTGTGTGCATGTGTGGTGTGGTGTGCGATGTAAGCATCTTTCTGCTGATCGGGTCTTCTTGATTGTGCAGATGTCTATTACTCCATTTGTGGGTTTCGCGGATTGTGCCTCCCGCAGTACCAGGAATCTGTCTTTGGCAGCCTGGGTAATCTATGATCCTGCTGGTGAATTGGTTAACCTGCAAGCTGTGTGTCTGGGTCCTGCTACAAATAATATCGCGGAATATAGTGTCGTATTGGAATTATTAACCAAGGTTGTGGACCTCGGCATTCGAGAATTACTTGTGTATCTAGACTCACAACTTGTAGTATTACAGCTTAATGGTCATTATTCAGTAAGAAACCCATCCATTTTACGTCTGTATCTACGAATTCGTTTACTAGAGAGAAATTTTGATTATATTACATATCAACACATACCCAGACATATGAATACGTTAACAGATGCAATCGCTAATATGTTTTAGATAGACATTTGCACAATTTATAAACAAAACATCATCACATGTAAAGAGATCCATCCAGAAATAGGTATGTATATATATATGTGTCGAAATGTTTACATAGTGTGAATCACATAAAATCAAAAATATACATGTTCATCTTAATACAGCCGGAGACAACATGTCTCTCAAAAATATGCAGGAGAAGCCCTAGATGTCTAATCTGCATGGTGCTCGTGATAACAAGTCACCGCACGTACTAAGCATCTCAGTAGTCGATGGAGTTGACTAGGAACCCCCACAGTGTGTCGCTGGTATGCTAGTGGAACATCTGCTAGCCATGCATAGTCCGGGATCCCCCGGGCAATGCCCTCCAGGTTCTGAATCAATTCACCTCCCTCGCCACCCTCAGCTTGAGGGTCATGTTCGACATGGGTTCTCCGCGCAGTGGGCGACATGGCCGTGGGCCTCTCTGGGCCGACTTCTGCATACACATAAAACTGTTATTAGAATGGACATGTATTACAAAAAAAAATCATAAATACAAAAAGTCAAAAAGAGTATCATACCCAACTCCTCATCCCAATCCTCCCTTTTCGGGAGCGGAAGATCGAGATCTCCAGTGAAATCGGTCCCAGCGTAGGGCCAATCTTCGACCACGATCAGCTGTCGCCATAACCACCCAAAAAACTTGGGTCTCCAAGACATCTATTGTCCTCCTCCTGACCTGGGCATAAGTGCTACCCAGCAAGCCATCCTCGGCTCTCTTGGTACCGGCTCAGCAACTATGGCCCCTTGGCCCTGGAAAATAGGTAGTCGTTCCAGGATGAACGACACCAAAATGAAACCATAGCCAAACTGCTTTAGTTTGACTTGCTTGCATCTTGTCAGCTGCCTCTTGATATTGATCGTCACTGCGGTAGCCCAATCGAACAATATGGGGCTCATACACTCGGAGGCTAGTATGAGTTGGGCTTTGGTCGCTTCATGCGGTGCCTGCGATCCTGCAACCCGTGTAATGGTGTGTAGCACCACTCTGAGAGCTAGATCTTGGATAATGTGGATGTCCACCTTCCCGCTTCCCGATCCAGTTCGTGCCCCTGGGAACACTCTCGCCATTACTTGCTCCATCTTTTCACCAGAAGGTCTACTGCCTGTCAAAATGGGTACTGGGCCTCTGCACGACAACCCGGTGATAAAATACACGTCGAAAACCTCAAGTTCCAACACTTGGTACTGAAGTTTGAATACTTCTTCATTTTCGTCCCATATGCTGACCAAGTATTGTAGGAGCTCAGGTTGAGATCGTAAACATGGAGTAAGAAAGAATTTCTTGAGTCCACAATTCTTCAGTGCATTCATACAAGCTTCATTCTCCATAGCCATTTCATCTTCCTCTCCATGTTCCCTCTCCTTCCATTCAATAACCATTGTGCTTGGTTACCTGCATCAACATGATAAAAAACCCTTGTTAGATCTCTGTCATGCTTGAAAATCCATATGGATGGCTCACTATTTAGAAATTTAAAGCAGAAAATTATGTCGCACCATTGGCGCGACCCCTTTGTGAGCAAAAGTCCATTGGTGCAGGTCCGTACTCGATACCCGTGCCAATGGCGGAGCCCTAAAATTTAAAAAGTCTCCTTCAGAGATCGACTGTGTAATGGAAACTCATAAAAAATGGATTAAAATGGAGCTTAAGGGAATGCATTTTACCTGGAACAAACAAGGAGTTGAATGACGTCCCGGATCAATCGCAATCACCGCCGCAAGTTTGCACACAAACATACCACTGTTGCTCTCCAAGTAAGGTAAAAAATAAAAGTAATTTTGTTTTACCATTTGAAGCCTATTTATAACTTTTAAAATCAAAATTAGGTTTTAAATGTCATTTTTCTCAATAATTTAATGTATTTTGTCGAAAAATGGATTTTACACTTGCTTTCATGTGCAGCAACAGGTTTTTACGCGACTTGGACAGTGATACGAGTTGTATTTTATACTTTTTCGGACTCGGTAAAAACATGAAAAAGTCATTTTGGAGTCATCTTTCAGCTCTTTTCTGACTCTCTAAACATGAAAAGATTGCCGAGTCCCTTGTCGTTTCGATCTCGTTAAAGTGGATGCGAAACGACATCTACCCAGTATACGTTTACCCCTTTTTCGGGCTGGGATAGATTATTTACGAAAAAGGAATACTCTAGCCTATCACGACGTTGGAGTTTACTTTTCCGCTGTCTTTTCAAACTCTCTAAACATGAAAAGACGTCGAGTTCTTCCTTTGCCAGACTCGTTAAACCCTGATGACATTGGATTCAGTCGTAATGACGGTATTCGAGTTCCTCCTTCCTAGGGCTCGTTAAATGTACTAGGATGGACTTATATAGCAAGAATATGGTATCCTCTTCAAGCTTGTGTAAAAATAAAGAGGTACTCGCTAGAAATGGTGGGGAAAAATGGAACCAAATCATTGTCGTGTCGGTAGTATGTCGCTCTTGAACATGGCACTTGTCTGCGTTCGTGTCGAGTTGGGGACATCTCATCTTGTTTTTTTTTCACTTGCCGCCATGGGTTTGGGTGATCCTTTTGACCGCTCATCTGCTGTTTGCCTCGTTATCATGACCTTTGATCTTTTGATTTCAAATACTGCCAAATCCATTGTCGTGCCGTTTATATGTTCAAGAGAAGTTGACCTCTGCAAGTACCAACCTTCCTCTGATTCTTATCTGATCGTGATTCACAAAGACATTATGTTCCTCTATCTCGCGTCGATGATGTGGGAAACACTATGGCCCACCTTCGATCAAGGTCACTTCCTGTCGACTTCAGCTCATTATCCAGGAAGCTGATCTAGAGACTCCCTTCTGGTACCTTGGAGCCTGCATGCCTCAATGGCAGGTTCTTTGTGTTCGACGTGAGGTTTTCATCATTGGCCTCCGATCGAGTGATTCTATGGGTGTTCGATGCCAGCTCATTGATTCACATGCCGTAGATTGTAACTATAGTACCTTGAGGGACATTGTCATTATTGGTGGCACCTCTCGCGTCTGTTAACGACTTTCATCATTGGCTGGTAATCAGGCGATGTTCTTGCATGTTCGACTTCAGCTCACTTATTCGCATGCTTGAAATTGTACTTTGTTCGGGTCGAGATGGAGCGCAAGACCCTAGATTCTTGTCTGTTATAATCCAGGCTGCAATTTTGTGGATCATTATGGTTAGTTACATGACTCAAGGATTGGATGGCTGCGACCATACCTGAGTCTATTTTTCGATCCTCACTGGATGGATGTGACCATGCCTTGGATCTGGATTATTGTATACTCTGTACGTATCATGTATATGATATATCAGTTTTACTTCTCTACGCAGGTTTTCCGACAGTGGTGTTTTCAGTTGGACACGTTCTCGTAAAGCATTTCACCCCTCTCTCTCTCGGGCCTCATGCTTTAGGGGGCATCTGTTACACAGCAATTTTTCACCGTCCCTGCAATTCCCCATTCCGCACATTGGAGGGCTCATTCTGTGACGTGTGAGCAGTGACATAACTTGAAAACACTTTCATGGCATTCCCCTGAACATGTACTTTCATTGCCCTGAAGACAACTCGTGAAAAACCCTAAAAATATTTTGTATCAAGCGCGGAGCACACAAGCCAACTCGCACTTAAAATGAAAATCCTTCAAAGAGGGTGTGCCAATTGGCGCTCTGTCTCAGAGCCGCACCCGCGCCAGGCTTAATAAAGGGTGTTTAAAAAAAAATAAATGGCGAAAGATTGACTCCAACCAATTCCTAAACTGGTCTCTAAATTGAGTTGGGAGGTTGGCTTTGAATATCCATGTAGAGGAAGTAGTTTTCCACCTCTCATGGAAGCTTCCTTGAGGATAGGGCCAATCCCGTAATTGTAGGGATCCCAACTCCCCTTCCACCATCTATATAAGCTTGCCATTTCCCTTTGCAAGCTAATCTCCAAGAGCCTTCATAGCCTAAAGAATGCTGCAATAATCCTCATAGTGCCAAATCCATAGCAAGGAGATTGATGATCGAAAAGAGAGGCTTGTCCCCATTCCCGACAAGCTTTGCAAGATGCATTCCGCTGACGACCCGCCAAAGGAAGACTTCAGCGTCAGAGCTAGGTCGTATCATCATTTTTTTCATTAATGATAAGCGACTACGATTATAGTTCCACTTGTATTGTTCATGTTTTACGATTATGAGTTGTGTCCTCTCTGACTGACACATAGTTGCAAATATTTGGTTTTACGCTTGTATGTTCGTCGTGTTTCTTGTGTGCAGGTGTTCGACTGCGCCAAGTGGGAGAATTGTGACCTGCCGGAGCAAGGGATCAGGAGCATTATCCTCTCCGCAGCGACAATAGCGTTGGACACAAGGTAAGCCTCGTATCGCACCTTAGTTACTGCAATTAGGAGCTTGCGTTGTAGCGTGATTTGATTGTTTCTAGACCCGTTCTGGGCTAGTAGGGATCGCCTCTGTCCGCAGAGGGGATTTACTTCTACAACAAGGATTTTATAGGTAGTCCTTTTATCAGCAAAATATCCTCCACATGGTTCATCATGACAAGCCTTTAATATTTTTGGTACTTCATCCTCTCTAACACATCTTTGAATGATTAAATAAGGTCTTGTTTTGTACAATTCTCCATTTATCCATGAATAAGATGCACCAATTTGAATAACTTTCCTTTTTTTCTCGAGGAGACAAATATGACGGTAACTTCCCTGTGTCTAAATAGTTATTAATATCTACAAACTAGGGAGATTTAATAGATATTGCAAAATTATATTCGTAAGAAAAATGATATTTTACAGGAACATCCTTATTATCATTTTGGATTCTAGATAGAAAATGAGCGATTGTATTCTCCTTTCCAGGCCTATCCAAAATAGTAATATTGAATTCTTGTAATAATAATAACCATATTATAACTTTGCCATTAGTAATTAATTTATTCATTAAATATCTAATTGTAGAGTGATTTGTGTGAACAAAAGTTTCATAACATGTGATATAATGTCAAAACTTATTAATGGCATGTACAAAAGCTAAAAATTCCTTTTTTGTTACAGTATAATTGAACTCTGTAGGAGTCAAATTTGTACTCATGTAATAAATGGCATATGGAGTCAAATATTTATGTCCCAATACAACTCCTAAGGCTGTGTCTAAAGCATCGGTTGAAATATGAAAAGGGAGATTCCAATTTGGTCCTCTTAAATTGGGGCTTCAGAAATATTTTCTTTCAATGTTTTAAAAGCTTTTTGGAAGTCAGAATTCCAATTGAATTCACAAAATTTTGTAAGCAATTTGAAAAGTGGAGAGGCTATCTTGGTGAATTTTTTAATAAATATTCTATAATAACCAGTAAAACAAAGAAAAATTCTAACATCTCTTTGACAAGTAGGAACTTATAATTTGGAAATAACTTTTATCTTAGATGCATCCATTTTAATTTCATCTCTTGAAATTTTGTGGCCTAAAACAATTCCCTCGGTGAACATCATAAAACATTTTTCATGGCTTAATGAGAGGTTTGTTTCTTTACATCTAATGAGATTTTTTTTCCAAATTTTCGAGAACTTCCTAAAAATAATTCCCATAGACAGTAAAATCATCCATGTAAACTTCCACAAAATCATGAATTAGATAAAAAAAAAATGCCTAGAACTTTCCTTTGGAATGTTGCAGGTGCATTACATAATCCAAAAGGAAGTACTCTGTAAGCATAATTTCCCCATGGACATGTGAAATTTGTTTTGTCTTGATATTTTGGAGCTACTTGGATTTGGTTATATCTACTAAAACCGTCCAAGAATGAAAATTATTTTTTCCCTGCCAATGTATCAAGGACTTGATCTATAAAGGGAAGCGGAAAATGATCTTTCAAGGTGGCTTTATTCAATTCCCTATAATCGATGCATATTCTCCATTTTCTATTTTTCTTTGGAACAATCACTAATGGTGATACCCATTGACTATCTGCTATTGGATAAATGAAATTCACATTCAACAGTTTTTGTAACTCATCTTTAACGATTTTCCTTAGATTTGGATTCATCCTCCTTTGAAGTTGTTGAATTAGTCTCACATTTTCTTCAATATACATATGAGTCATACGAGTGTTAGGATCAATTCCTTTCATATCTGTATATTCCCATACATAGGCAAAGGAATGTTTTTGTAACATATTTATCAATTCTTTCTTTTGATATTCTTCTAGATTATTATTAATATTCAAAGTTTTTCCCAAAAAGATTTCTATTAAATAATTGCCAAATTTTTCCATAGAATGTAAATCCATTTGATGAGATGATAGATATTCAACATTGTATTGTTCTTGAAAACCTTAGTCTTGTTCAAAATATGAGGAAGAATCATTATTATTCATTAAATTTAAAATCTAATCTTCTTCATATATTTGTGAAGTAGCAAATATTAGTTTTATATCAAAGTATTTGTTGTCATAATCTATCCAAACTTCACTTTCTATTTGTATCGTTGTTTTTGTAGGGGGATATAGTGTGAATTTTTTAGTAGAGCTTCCATCAGAGATAAACATATCACCATATCTACAACTTATGAAAGCATTAGTTGTAGCTAACCATGGTCTACCTAGAATCAAAGAATGTCCTCCTAAATTATTCTTGGGAGTTAAAATCATAAAATCAACAGGATATTCCCAAGAATCTAAGGAGACAGATACATCTTCTAACACACCATCTGGTTTGATAACAAATCTATTTGCTAACTGTAGTAATGTTGGTGTGTATTGAATATTGGCAAGTTTTAATTGATCCACAATTTGTTTACTCGTGATATTGATAGATGCTTCTAACTCGATCAATGTGTTTTGAATCTCAATACCATTAATATGTGTTTTTACAATGGGGCTACCTAGATCTAGATATTTTTGGACTGTTGGTTTCCCCATCATAATATCTACAATTTTCCAAACTAACCAGATTTTTTAAATTTCTTTTCTTTTTCTTCCTGGTTTGTTAATGCTTAACTCCCTGATTGTCCTTGCAAATATTAGTATTTCCTTTATAGCTTGTAATAGAGGCATTTTGATGCAAACATTCTTCAGTTCATCTAACATGTCATATTCAGGAAACACAAATTGTTTTTCTATTCCTCTGTCGATTTTCAGCCTTTCAGGAAAAGGTGGATTTTGAACAGAAACAAAAGGTTGTTCTACAATGGGAGTTGAGTTTATTGAAGTATCATTAGAATGTACATGGGTGCTTTATTTATGAGGAATTTATTCTTGATTAAGAGATGTTTCTTTCTCAAGAATTTCATCCTCTTCTTGAATAACAACAAATGGTAACTTCTTTTCCAAAACTATGCCAGATATAAGTTGGACATTATTTAAATCTAATGAAGTTATGATGCAGGTTTGGAAATTTTGACCTTCTATATTGTAAAAAGGTTGTGAATTTTTATTATTTGGGTTTGGAAGTTGTGGAGAAGGTAGTTGATTTATTTTTTGAGGGTATGTTGTGGGTGGTAATGGAAGTGGTTGATTAGAAGGTTGAGTTTGAATTTGATATTGTGGAAAGGAATTTGATTGAGGAGTATAATATGGAGGTTGATATGGAAGAAATGGTTGTTGAAAATGATTATACTAAGGATTCCGAGGAGGGTACAGCCAACATTGTGTCCATAATGGATTTTTAGGTGGCCAAATTTGCCAAGGCATTGGGGTATTCCAATTGTTCTAAGGTTGTGCATATGATTGGTATTGAGGGTTAAGACCTTGTACTATATTTTGTTGTTGTGGTTGCCATGGTATTTTACCAATAAAACAAAGTGACTCAACTTGTCTTGTTTCATCTTCATTTTGCAAGACTGACTTAAGTCCAAGGATTGAAGGACATACCTTTGTGTCATGGTTTTCTACATAAATAGAACATATTTCCACACTATCAAGAGGGCATTCTCTTAGAGCATGTTTCTTTCTGCATTTAGGACAAAATATTGATAATGCAACATTTTTATCTTTTTGGTTGTTTTGAATCCTAAGGGTATCTAGTTGATCACTAAGACTCCCAAAAATATGTGTTTTGAAGTTATCATGCAAATTTCCTATTTTAGCTCTGCTTACTATCTCAGTTGCAGATTTATTGATCCTAGACATTATAAGGTCTCTTGGATTTTTCCGAGTTCTAGCCTTACCTCTTGAAATACATGTACATAGTTCACAAATTTCTCTAATGATAATTGTGAAGCATCTCCTCTACCCATTAAATTGAGAATATCCACCCACTCATCTCTAATGGATTTTAGCAAAAGATATTTCAAAGTTTCAACATCTAGATTATGCATTTCAACCCTTTTAAAATTATAAGAAAATATTTCAACCAAATCTTCAAGATTTTCATCCTCTTTTTGCAAAATTTTAAAGACTTCATCTTTAAGGTTATGAGGCATACAATAATATTTGTATTTTTCTAAGAACATATCTTTCATGTATTCCTATGTTCTTATGGTATGTGTTCCTAATACCATAAATCATTTAAGTGCCCTGTCTTCAAGAGTGGCTGGAAACAATTTCGATTTTTTAGAATCATGTTGGGGTCTTGTGATTTGGTTGATTGGAAAAAAAAATGACAAGGCAACATATAAACCAAGCTTTAGAGCTCTAGGATCTAGCCCTCCTAGTCTCAAAGAGGGATCTCTCAATATGTTTGTAAGGATATAGTTTTATGCTTTTAAGAGGTTGATTTCAGGCTAGTTATGAAGTGCAAATTTGTTTGTTTGTCGGTTAGACAAAGATGATCTAGGCAGCATAGATAGAGTGTGGAAATCTACAAGCCATTGGGCAATGGAGTTATGTGGAAGTCTAAACAGTTCCAGTTGATGAATTTGGGGAACCAAAGGGAAAATCTAACTTGGTCAATGGATCTGTGGGATCATATAGGTGAGATTAGATGAACATCAAGGATTTGGAAGGAAAAGTAGAGCTTTAAGGGTTGTTAAGACTCCTTAATTATGTATACCTTTCAACAAAGGGACTTGCAACACTATCTAAACGTAAAGAAATATTCAATAGCCCGAGCTAACCATGAATTCTATCAACATACTTTATGTAGATAACATAACAAGACAGACTTTCAAGTAAGACAAAGAAGGAGAGGAACACTCTGTTTCTTTTGATTGTTTCACTTAAAGGAGTTAGAAAACATATAAGAAACACAACTAATTGCATTCATAAAAGGGGGAACACCCAGGAATCTAAGACTGCAATTATAAAGACCTTCAAATGCGACTATCTCAGCAAGAAACTAAGGGTAAGATCAGAACAAATCCTCTCTGCCAAGCTGCAGACAATAGTGTTTGAAGGATGTTTTCAGAAATAGCTTTCAAGATGTAGCAAGAAGACAGGGCAAACCATAATTCAACCTTGACAACAAATATTTGAACTATTATAAAATGAACAAACTTAAGGGTTTTAAAAGCAGTCAGACTACTCAATAAAATCTTCAACAGATGAAAACATAAAGGCAGTGAAGAGTAAATAGGTCTAAGGTGCTTCTAGGAGACATTTCTTAGCCTAAGATTTTTACTCTACTGCAAGCGAAGCATAATGGAACAAAGCGAGAAACAAGAAATAAGATTAACGAATAGAGAGTACTTCACCAAAACCAGGCTCAGGGATCCAATGATCTAGCCTCCTTCATCAACAGAAAAGCAAAGACATCCACACTTTCTTCAAAACATCAATCCTTCTTCAAAACAGTAGTCTATGTATTACTTCAGAATTCATCAAATGCCAACCTTTTACAATGAGAGTTCGAATAGGATTTATAGGTGAATGGGGAGGAGAGGTGAAAGAGATGGTCTTAATGGTGAAGTAAAATATAGGAGAAAAGCATTCAAATGCCCATTCTGTGTCATAAATATTACATTAATTTCTTTCCCATTCTAGTATTTCTTGTTGTCTTTGATGATAAAAATAGCTAAAATCACAAAATTACAGAAATACAATCATATATTATGCACAAAATGGTGTATGTGCACACACACTCACACATGCTGATTACATTCAGATTACTCTATTAAATAGAGTTTATGAGATCCAACTTATTCCTAATTTAGAGAGAGAGGTTGAGAGAATTTCTCAACCATCACAAACCAACTTCTCAAATATGGAATGTAAGCATTAACTCCAACATCCCCCCTTAATGATTACATTACATGAATTTATTGAATTCACTCATAAATAACAAAATAATCAAGCTTATCAGTAGATGCTCCATCAAGTTGCCTCATAACCCTCGGAAAGGTGTAGTTGGAAAGTTAGATTCCCGAGTTCGCTTCCTCAACTCCCGAATCAAGGACCTCCCGAAGTCAATTACTGGACAACATCCCAATTTGTCGCATAACCTCATTAGGAGACCACTTCCATGTCTACCACTAACAAGGGATACTTCCCTAGATCCGCAACTACCATGCTATCTGGACAACCATCCATATTTAGCCTTACTGCCACTTGATCTCTTCAAACACAATTGATTTCATTTTGCAATTGCTGAACTCCTAGTCATTCTATGGACGAGCTCCCATCTACCGAGATACATGGGTGTTAACTGTTGTACTTGCCAGTTATCTAGGAAAGCCGTTTAGATACAGAATGTATCTAGAATCATCTTTACAAAAAAAACCTTTAACTGATTATGAAATTCACCCTCACTTAATCTACAAAAAAATTATAATAGAATATTTATTTAACTACTCAACACTGCAATTTACTTCTCACGTGTTCTCTGAACTGCAATGCCAATCCACAGCTCCTGCATGTTGCAGAGAAGAAAAAAAGGCAGTGATGAGACAAGAAAAAAAGCATTTATTCACAATTAGAGGGACACCATTAAAGTCTGCACAATGTTTCACCCTACAATGATTGGCCTCAAAGAAGGAAACGACACGCTGCAAAACACAGGCTACTTGCGAATCTAAAAAATATCCCAAAAACTACAAAACAACCAGGAACATAGAAGTTCGCAAACCAGAACATGTGCTTATTCCATGTTTATAACTTCATAACTTGCGCATATACACTCCGGCTGAGTCAACATAGAAAGGGATCCCAAACCCGTGAATCCCAAAAATTTTCCTTGCTAGTGGTTCCGTCTCAAAGTGGGCAAGGATTTCAAAATAAAAAAGTATAAAACCAATGCCAAATAGGACCATAATAGCCACTAATTTTAGTGACAAATTCTTCAGGATAGTTCATATCATAAACTATTTTAGTACAGTCGTCGCCTCCGTGATGAATTCCCCGGAAATCTCGATCCTTCACAGTGATATCTCCTTCGACACCATAATCCAGTTGCAATGTAGTTAATGTCCGCTAATTTACTATCACCGTTATACAACGAATGCCTGAATATGTCCCTTCATTCCACAAACTGATAGAAATAACTAAAAAAAAATGTGACAACACACAGGCCTCTGATTCTGTGCTCTAATACCATGATAAAAATAGCTAAAATCACACAATTACAGAAACACAATCATATATTATGCACAAAATGGTGTATGTGCACACACACTCACACACGTTGATTACATTCATATTACTCTATTAAATAGAGTTTTTGAGATCCAACTTATTCCTAATTTAGAGAGAGAGGTTGAGAGAATTCTCAACCATCACAAACCAACTTCTCAAATATGGAATGTAAGCATTAACTCCAACATTTGAGGCATATATGGCAGGCTGTAATAACTCCAACATGTGTTCTTTGGGAGATGTATTCTGACTGTAGTAGTTCTATTTAGGCTTTTGGGACGAGTTAATTGAAAGAGTGGGCTTTGAGGCTTTCCCATACTTTCACAATAACTACTCTGTCAGTTGAAAAGTCTCTATTTGTAGAAACTGCCAGTTTTTTCCTTGGTAGGTAAAAATGCTGATCATGGTGGCGGTCAGACATCCTGACTGAATTAACTGCTTCACTTTGATGTGCACAAGGCCTTTTGTCTTGTGATTTGTCATTTTGCCGGCTGATTTGACTTTAATTCCTTTATCTCAATATTGTGCTTTATCTTTAATCTTTACGGGTTAAGCTCTTGGTCTTCGGGCTTTATGCTTTAACCTTAGTATTTAATCTTCATCTTTAATCTCTGATTGGTCTTCATTGTTCTTCTTTTAACTTTATTGTTTTGCTGACAGGAGCTTCCTTCACGCTGGAGGGTCTGCTGGGTAACCAATGCCCATGACGCATTGATTTAAAACTTGGAAATTCGACCCTTTATGTCCCTTTCTACAATTGAATAGGCCACAAAGGATCGTCATCCTCGGCCCTTGCAACTGTATTTGCTGTGGGACAACTTTCATAGTTTATCCACCATTAAACCTACAACTAAACACAACTTGTTATAAAAACCTGCGTATAGGGTAAAACTACTTCAGAGGGCTCGACGAGGGGTAGGAGGAGTAGTGAGGAGGAGGGTGCATGCAGCGAGGAGGTTCTATGGTGAAGAACAAAGGACCAGGGTTTAAAACAGAGTTTTAGCGTGAAGAAAGCATTGGTGGTTTCGGGAAAACCGCGAATGGGTTTCACGTGAGGCCTCGGTAGTAAGTGGTATTGGCAAGGGAGAATGCGATAAGGTCTAGGGGTTGACGCGTGTCCCCCTAAAACCACCTATTTCGCGTTAGAATTTCACTTTGGGGAGGATTTGTGAGTTGGGCGTGAAGATGAATGCTAGCGGTTGGATCTGGGGGAGCCAGATCAATGGTGTGAAATGAGCACGATAGGAGGAAGATGTGCGATGGATGGATGGTGGGGCCTGACGGATGCGTTAGCAATTTTTTCGTTTAGTGGGATGGGTTCTGGGCCGTTGGATCTAGGGGGCTAGATCAATAGTTGCGATTAACTGTGGGGGGACTGAGGATACGAAATGATCTCGTCGGCGGCTGCCTCCGCAGTGGATGGGAGAATGCTGTCCGTTGGATTAGGAAACGATCAACGGTGGAGATTTAACTGCGGGGGGACTAGGGAGTATGGGCTACCTTGGACTGGTGCGCCCACAGTAATCCTACGCCATTGGATCTAGGAGAGATCGACGGTGGAGATTTAATCGGGAGGTCAGAGTTTAAAAGATGGTGGATGAGGGGTCAGGGGAAGGGTGAAGAAGCGATAGAGTGCTGACCATTAGATTAAACGAGATCAATGGTCGAGATCATTCGGAAGAAAGCGAATAGGAGGAAATGATCGAGGGCGAGATTAAACGGGCGATGCAACGACGGCCGTTGGATCAGAGAGATCAACGGTCTTGATTAAATCGGCGGAGATGGGATGAGAAAGGAATTTGGGAATGAGAAATGGGAAGTTGTGAAGTGCGATTTAGCAAGAGCCATCAGATCTGAAAAGAAAGATCGACGATCGAGATTTTATCGGTGAGGAAGACCATCGACGGAAGGGAAAGGGGAACGTGTTGATGCGATGGAGCGATAGCCGTCAGATCTGGGGGAATGGATGGCTCAAATCTAATTGGTGGATCGGCCATCGGAAGAAAAAGGGAAAAGGGAAGCGAAAATTAGAAAGTGTGATGCGTGATCGCCGATGGGCTTAGCACTCAGTCGTAGTGCGGGTCATATGGAGGAAAAGGGGTTAGGGCCTAAGCTGAAAAGCGCTTAAGGCCTTATATGTAGAAATGAAGTTTTTAGGCTAAAAATGGAGGTTTTTGGAGGTTCCGATAGGATAAAAAAGGGATTTTAAACCAGAATAAAGGGATTTCATCGGGTTTAAAGGGGATCTTGAAGGAAACAAAGGATAAATGAGGGGAAAAATGAGTGATATGAAGGTATTATGAACATAAAACGGAGGAATGAAATGATGGAGATGAGGATTTGAAAAAGAATTTTCTCTTTGGAAACAACAGGATTTTGAAGTGAAAACATCAGTGAAGGTAGGTTTCTTTGGATAGAGAGAACAACCAGGCTTCAAGAACTAACATGTTAGCTTGAAATTGTTTCTTGAAGGCTGCCAAAAGTTTCTAGCCATCATTAGGTGTAACAGAAATTATAGATGGCTAACAGTGGCTCCACTTAGGAAGGACAACTTGCCCTTTAGGTGTCCAGAACCTCAGTTTATCAATCTTTGGATTTTAGCAGACCAGTGCCTCATCCATTGGGTGAAATTTCTTTATTTTCTTGCTGATTTTCTTTGTATTTTGAGAATTCTTCAATGACCTACAACATGAAAACTCTTTAAGACAGCACCTCTACCTACCCAAACTACTTGTCCTAGCATTTTTTCTTCTCTTGAGTGCACTTGGACTGGCATCTCTTTTACATTTTATTTTTGAAAACAGAAAGATAAAACTATCTAATGCTACCCTTATTTCTTCCAAGAGTCCAGATTAAACAGTTGGACTCAAAAACTTCTCTACCTAATCTACTATCTGTCAAGATTAAGCTGTTTGATAGATCTGCATTCTCTACATTCTAAAACAGAAATTTAAACACAAACAAATTAGGATTAAACAATATGATTAGCTGTAGTGTCTATGGCATAAGAAACCAACTGCACATAGACTTGTTTGCAGAAAATTGAAACAAAACTGTGAAGGCTTAAGATCTGAAAATTACAAGCATCCTTATTTCTTTCTTTCAGCTCTGGTTTTGATATTTTTAAAGTTGTCTTCATCTTCTTTACCTGGTTCAAGTTTTCAGCATGTTAGAACCAGTCTTCTTTGTATCTTTGGCTCAAGTTTTGATCTGATTAGAGCCATTTTTTCTTTTGATTCATTGGTTCAGATTTTGAGCATGTTTGAACCATTCTTTCTTCTATCCTAATCTATTCTACTGATAAGCCAAGATTAAATAGTTTGGCAAATATTCTTCACTAAACTATTAGCAGGAAATTGAAATCTATCAAGTCATGATTAGGTTGTATGAATAAATAGCAATTCTCTTTCAATTAGTGGCATTTAGGCTTGCACATTTTCAGATTTTTCTCTTTTTTGGTATGGGGTTGTACCTTTCTTCTTTTCATCTGCCCTCTTTTCTCTTTTTTATTGTTTTTTGTATTTTTTCATTTTTCTCATGCAATAGTATGTACAATGGATGAAAAACTCTAAAACTAAGATTCTTGACAGAAATAATGTTTGAGCATCCTGCCATTGACAGGACCTCCAAACACATCTTCTCCATTTAGCTCCTGCAGAAAAAATGCATTGTGGCCCCTTATGTAATGAATAATGTAGGGCCCCTTCCATAGATTTTCGAATTTTCCATGTTTCCCTTTCTCTTCCCTTCTGGAATCCCATTTTAGAACTACATTTCCAACTTGGAAGTCATTTTCTTTGGTCCTTTTATCAAATAATTTCTTGATATCTTCTTGGACTACTTGTGTCCTTTTATATACTTCCTCTCTTGACTGTTGCAAAGGTATGGTTTGATTGATCCTCCTTTGCATATCATTTTCTTCATCTTGGACCTCTTGAAGGAGTTTCATGACTGGAACTCCTAGAGAGGTTGGGAAGACTGCGTCCATGCCATAAATCAACTGATAGAAAGACATGCCGATGGAATTTTTAGTAGTCAATTTATCAGCCCATAAGGCATGGACAAGCTTACTATACCAAGGTTTCTGGTTCTGTTCCAACAATTTTTTGATGATATTAACAAGGATTTTGTAGGAGGATTCAGCTAGATCGTTTCCTTGGGGGTAATAGGCAGTAGAATGGCCTAATGTGATCTGATATTTATGGTAGAAATATACCATCCTCTTAGACTTGAAGGCAATAACATTGTCTGTGATTATTTTCCTGGGACAACCAAATCTAGATAGTATGTTGGTTTCAAGGAATTTGATGATGACAGAGTCAGTAGCATTCCTAGTGGGTATGGCCTCTATCCATTTGGTAAAATAATTAGTGGCCATGAGGATCCATTTGTGTTGGGCCGAGGATGATAGGTGAATTTCCCCAATGAAGTCCAAACCCCATTGTTGAAAGGGAGCCTCAACACTGATAGGCTACAAAGGTACTGGTAAGAGTTTTCTCTTGCCATCAAAGATTTGGCACTTGTGGCAAGACATAACTAGCTTATCGGCATCTAGGAAGAGGGTGGGCCAATAATATCCAGACCTGAGGATCTTGTTTGCTGTGGTATTCCAGTTAAGATGTCCTCCACATTCTCCCTCATGTAGCTCATGCATGATTTTTCCTGTATCAACCTCAAGTAAAAATTTAAGTAAAATCCCCACAATTTTCTTCCAATACAAAACTCCATCTAATATACAATAACTTAAAGCCTTCTGTTTGACAAATCTAGCTTTTTTTCTTTGACAAAGAAGGAGGATCATTCTAATAAAGCAACACATATATGATGTTAGCATACCAAGGAGAGTTCATGAGTGTTTCTTCAATGAATGGTGTTGTTCATTCTTATATTTCTTCCAAAACATCAACCATGTTCATATCTAAAGCTTTGAAGTTTGAATCAGCCATGAGTTTTCCTAATCCCTGCCCTTTGGTGAGTTTGGTGGGCCTGATCTCTAAGTCATATTCTAGAATAGTGGCAATCCATTTTCCCCTTTTACCATCAGGGTCCTGACTTAGAATATCTTTGACTACAGTTTGTGGCACAAAGGCAATGATATGTGAATGTAAAATGTACGCTCTAAAGTCCTTTAATGCTTTTACTAGTGCTAAGGCTTGCTTTTCCATGATATTATATTTGAGTGGAGCATCTCTCAAAGCCTTACTAAAAAAGGATATTGGCTGTTCCTGCCCCATGCTATTCTTTTGCAATAATACTGTAGCTATGGTATGTTCAGATGCAAAAGAGAAGATATAGAAATCTTTGGTGAAATCAGGACTAATGAGAACCAGTGTTTGAGTGAGGGCTTGTTTTACCAGTTCAAATGATTGTTTAGCTTGCATTGTCCATTTAACACCTACTTCTTTCCTAATCATATTAGTGATGTTTCTTAATATCTCAGCAAGGTTGGGGATGAATCTCCTTAAAAAATTTATCTTCCCAATGAAAGATTGCAATTCTTTGAGGATTGTTGGGTGGCTGATATTCAATATGCCATCAATCCTTTTAGGGTCTACTTTGATCCCTTCTTCAGAGATTATGTGACTAAGAAGCTTTCCTTCTTGGAGGCCAAAGAGTGTCTTTTTGGGATTCAAAGGCAAGCCAAACCTTCTGCATTTATCGAAAACCTTTCTTAAATGGATCAAATGTTCTTCATCAGTTTTGGAGAAGACAGTAATATCATCAAGGTAAATGATTATAAAATAGCCTATGTCTTCTGAGAAGGCTATGTCCATGGCCCTTTGGAAAGTGGCCCCTGCATTCATCAAACCAAATGGCATTTTGACATACATGAATTTCCCCCAAGGTGTAGTAAAATCAGTTTTATGTTCGTCACTTGGGAGTACCAAAACCTAATTGTAACCTGAGAACCCATCCAACAATGATATTCTCTTAGACCCAACCACCTTTTGGAGCATGTGATCCATCTTCGGCAGGGGGTAATTATCTTTCAGGGAGGCTCTATTTAGATTCCTAAAGTCAATGCACAACCTAATTTCCCCTATCTTCTTCCTAACATATACTAGGTTGGAAACCCATTCTGAGTATCTGAGAGGAACTATGATCCCAACGTCGTACATTTTCCTAATCTCTTTCTCTACTAAAGGTAATAAATGGGGTTTATCCTTCTTAGTTTCTGTTTGAAAGGCTTCTGAATTATCTTAAGAGGGATTTTATGTTGGATTATGATAGTATTATAAGATTTCAGATCTTTATAGTCCCATGCAAACACATGTACGAATTCTTTGAAAAGTGCTATGTACTGCTGTTTGACATGAGCTGGGAGGGTGTTGGACAACTTGATCATTTTGGGTTCAGCGAGGCTGCCTATGTTATTTTCCTCAATGTTAGTTTCTATAGGCTTTGTTTTCGGTTCTTTGGCCATGTCGTTGAAATCGAATAGCTGTTCAAATGGTGCAAGGACTTTTGGTATAGTATCACCTTTACATTGTAAAACTTCAATGTCCTTTTGGTTTGGGTTGTCAAATAACTCTATTTTAAAAAGGTGTTCAAAATGATTTATATCAGCAGAAAGGGAGGGCTCTGTTTCAGGGGTTTGTTCCTCATTGCAACAATCCTTTTCATGGCCAGAACTTGGTGTTGCTGTGGAAAGTTCATTCCTTGATTGCAAGAAATCATTTATGTGTTTATCATTTTCAAACACTTGCCAATGATCTTCATTGTCAAGCACTGCTAGTTTGTTTTTGACCTTTATATTGAATTGTTCATTTATCTGTGGTATTTGGCAATTGCTAGCAACAAAGGAAAGTTCATTAGCTAGATGATTTGGAGCTCTTGGTATGAAAATGAGTTCATATTTTTCAAAGGCTTTAAGGAGATCAAGGGCAGCATTTCTATATTCTCTAAGTCTGGGGTTTTTGGCTGAATATTCCCCTTTGATTTTCCTGATGATTAACTCAAAATCCCCTTGGATTGATATCCTCTTAACCTCTAAGTATTTGAGCAAATGAAAACAGAGGATGAGGGCTTCGTATTCTGCAATGTTATTTGTACATGGGAAATCCAGTTTATGGGAGTATCCCTTGTTTGTGTTATGTATCCATACACCAGCCCCTGAACTGGCATGGCTACAAGAGCCATCAAAGCTCATCTTCCAAATTGTTTCTATCTCATTCTCTTTTCCTTTTTCCCGCCCAAGGCCACTGAGATTTGTGACATTTCCTGGTTGAGTGACAGGCAATTTTAAATGTTATGGTGCACTAATTTCTTGCTCATTTTCCTTTTCTTTTTGGGTGATTTCATCTTCATTGAATAAGATAAATGAATCTAAGTCTGAATGTGTGGAATAGACAGATGTGTTTTTGGGTTTGTCTTTGCTACTCACCATGTATTTCATGAGGGATTCCCTATATAATCTTATGGTTTGACTAAACACTGGTATGGTGGCATAGGACATATCCATTTGAAGACTCCCCTGAACTTTGGCTCCCCATGATCTAGACAAAAGCATGCCATATTTTGGGGGAATGTCAGCTACCACTATATCCATCACTAGGCTTTTAGCAGGAATTTGTGACAGGTTAACACACAAATATTTGATTAAGCCCAAGCATTTGACCCTTCTTGAATCAAAAGAGTATAATTCTTTATATGGTCTAGTAATTTCTAAGCCTAAGCTTTCCATTACTACTTTGGGCATAAGTTTATGTGATGCTCTAGAGTCTAGCATGGCATTGTGTAGGATCTTATCGTGTATGTTTAGACTGACGTAAAAAGGAGGGACATCCCCTTCTTGGTATTTTCCTTCAATTCTAGGACCAAACAACAGTTCTAGTTTGTCATCCGTCAAGTTTAAATTATCAGTATTGATGTTTATATTCAGAGCTTTCAAAACTTGATTTTTGTACACTTCCTGAGTTACCAGTTCAAATAGAGGCATGCTAATTTTGATCTTGGAAATTTCACCTTCGAGGCTGAAAGGAAGAGTTGTTTTTGGCATATTCACATCTGTTTTTTCACTTATGTTTCTTTCATCCATTTTGGCTGGCTGAGTTTTATTAGGACTGTTAATTGGGACTGTTTTGATAGGGCCACTAGCAGAAGTACTAGGGCATCTGTTCTCAACACTTGTTTGGCTATTTTTGTCTCTGTTTAGATCAGTTTTCTTGGTTGGGGTGTTGGTATTATTTGCTAATTTTTTAGGCTGATTTTCTGAGGTTTTTTCAACTGCAGTGTCAGCATTCTTGTCTTTAGCAATTTCTAAGTTCTTTTTTCTCCTGAGATCATATTGTCTGTGAACTTCCATAATTTCATTTTCAAACCCCAACCTATAATCTTATGACTTTTCATGATTGTGTTCATTTTGTTCTGATGAGAAAAATCCCTTTTCTTACTCAGTGAGGAAGATACCATCTCCATCATTAGATCTTATCAAGTTCACATGATTTTCTTCTAGCCTATCAGTTTCCCCTTCATCCTCTTGTTCTACATAGTTTTGTTGAAAGGGAGGCCTAATTTGTTGGTCATTGTCTCTATACCTATCTTGATTGGGATTCCTCCTAGAGTTCTGGTTCTAATTTTGAGGTTGGTTCCTATTCCGAGCATTTGTTTGGACATCCAACCTCTCCATCATTCTTTCCAACTTATCCATGTTCTTGGCTAGACGGTCTAATTTTGAGTTAGATGTGGAAGGTGCAGTGTCTTCCCTATATGTCACTTTCTTTTTAGTCCTCATCCTAGCTCTCTTCTCAATCAGATTTGCTTCCACACTAAGAGCTCCCTTCTGCATGTCTTCTAAAGTCAAGGGATCTCTTTCTCTTAGCTGATAGGCCATTTCGGAATCAAATCCTTCAGGGAATTTGGCCAAAGCTGAACCTTGTGGAGGTTTTAAATCTGGGGGTTGTGCGTTATAAACACTATTAAATCTAGTGCAATAATCTTGAACACTTTCCCCAACGTTTATTTTGAGGTTGTTGTAATCTAAAAGTATTTGGAGAGGGTTCTTTTTGATTTCCCATTTGTTAGTGAACGTTTGAAATAAGGAAGGGAGATCGTTTATGCTATGGGGAGTTAGGCCTTTGAACCATTTTTTGGTGTATCCTCCCAAACTCTGAGAAAAAATTCTCATTTTGATGGTCTCATCTTCTATTTCCATATAATCAAAGGCATTGTTCATCTTGTCTACATGCTGTTGAGCAGTAGTGGGTTCATTTCCAGTGTAATGGGGAATTTTGGACTGGTATTCATTGGGTAAAGGAACCAAAGGTTGGGGCAACGCAAAGGGAGCATACCATGCTGCCATGGCTGGAAATAATGGAGGATTTACAAGTGGTGGATTTATAAAAGGGATAGTGGGCTAAACAAAAGTGTTTTGGGTAGAAGAAGTGTGAATAGGAGTGGAAGAAACACTCAGACCAAAAAACTGATGATGATCAGATCTGTTATGGAAGGAGCTAAAAGGATGGAGAAGCTGAGAATCAGGTGGAGTAGAAGGTGAAGCTTCTCTGCTAAGGCTCTTTTGTAAATTGGTGGCTTCAAAATCAACTTGGTTTAAGTCACTTTGAGACTTATTTCTAAATAGGTTCTTTGTGTGAGGTAAGTCAAAGTGAGGATCTTTCAAGATTGTGAGATTTTTAGGGACAGATCTTGTTCTTGGGATGGTCCTATCAGTAGTTGGTTTTACAGATCTAGAAGTTTGCCACAAAACCCTTTCTAGATTGTCAACTATAGTGGGAGGATTAGGATCTAGATGGGATCTAGTATGGACCCTATGTGATGCCAGATTTTAGTTTCCAAAATTTAGAAAGGCTGAGGTTTTTAGGACTTTTTTCCTCTCACAGTGATTTCTATAGTGGGGGACTACGTTTCTAAACTTCCTCAGGGTTGGTTAACACAATCCTAGGGAAATATAGAGGTGTAGAGGAGTAATAGGCCTACTAGGGATGGTGGAGTCACCAGGTGGAAATTTTTAGCTTTTCTGAAGGTAAAATGTCTTATGGTCCACCACCAATGTTTATTATGAAACCAATCTGAAATGTTTTGGGTTTTATGAGTTTTTGTTTTGAAGGACTAATGAGTCTATAAGAGTTTGCTAGGCTAGTATGTACTCAGAGGTCCCACCGTGATCGCCAAAATTTTGGGGTCCTGTGATTTGGCTGATTGGAAAACCAAATGACAAGGCAACATATAAACCAAGCTTTAGAGCTCTAGGATCTAGCCCTCCTAGTCTCATAGAGGGATCTCTCAATATGTTTGTAAGGATATAGTTTTATGCTTTTAAGAGGTTGATTTCAGGCTAGTTATGAAGTGAAAATTTGTTTGTTTGTTGGTTGGACAAAGATGATCAAGGCAGCATATATAGAGTTTGGAAATCTACAAGACATTGGGCAATGGAGTCATGTGGAAGTCTAAACAGTTCCATTTGATGAATTTGGGGAACCAAAGGACAAATATAACTTAGTAAATGGATCTGTGGGATCATATAGGTGAGATGAGATGAACATCAAGGATTTGGAAGGAAAAGTAGAGCTTTAAGGGCTGTTAAGTCTCCTTAATTATCTATACCTTTCAACAAAGGGACTTGCAACACTATCTAAACATAAAGAAATATTCAATAGCCTGGGATAACCATGAATTCTGTCAACATACTTTATGTAGATAACATAACAAGACAGAATTTCAAGTAAGACAAAGAAGGAGAGGAACACTCTGTTTCTTCTGATTGTTTCACTTAAATGAATTAGAAAACATATAAGAAACACAACTAATTGCATTCATAAAAGGGGGAACACCCAGGCATCTAAGACTGCAATTATAAAGACCTTCAAATGCGACTATCTCAACAAGAAACTGAGGGTAAGATCAGAACAAATCCTCTTTGCCACGCTATAGACAATAGCATTTGAAGGATGTTTTCAGAAATAGCTTTCAAGATGCAGCAAGCAGACAGGGAAAACCATAATTCAACCTTGACAACAAATATTTGAACTATTATAAAATGAACAAACTTAAGGGTTTTAAAAACAGTCAAACTACTCAATAAAACCTTCAGCAAATGAAAACATAAAGGCAGTGAAGAGTAAACAGGTTTAAGGTGCTTCTAGGAGACATTTCTTAGCCTAAGCTTTTTACTCTACTACAAGCGAAGCATAATGGAACAAAGCGAGAAACAGGAAATAACATTAACGAATAGGGAGTACTTCACCAAAACCAGGCTCAGGGATCCAATGATCTAGCCTCCATAAACAGAAAAGCAAAGACATCCACACTTTCTTCAAAACATCAATCCTTCTTCAAAACAGTAGTCTATGTATTACTTCAGAATTCATCAAATGCCAACCTTTTACAATGAGAGTTCGAATAGGATTTCTAGGTGAATGGGGAGGAGATGTGACAGAGATGGTCTTAATGGTGAATTAAAATAGAGGAGAAAAGCATTCGAATGCCCATTATGTGTCATAAATATTACATTAATTTCTTGCCCATTCTAGTATTTCTTGCTGTCTTTGAGGCATATCTGGCAGGCTGTAATAACTCTAACATGTGTTCTTTGGGAGATGTCTTCTGACTGTAGTAGTTCTTTTTAGGCTTCTGGGATGAGTTAATTGAAAGAGTGGGCTTTGAGGCTTTCCCATACTTTCACAATAACTACTCTGTCAGTTAAGAAGTCTCTGTTTGTAGAAACTGCCAGTTTTGTCCTTGGTAGGTAAAAATGCTGATCATGGTGGCAGTCAGATGTCCTAACTGAATTAACTACTTTGCTCTGACATGCACGGGGCCTTCTGTCATGGGATTTGTCCTTTTTCTGACTGATTTGACTTTAATTCCTTTATCTCAATACTGTGCTTTATCTTTAATCTTTACGGGTTAAGCTCTTGGTCTTTGGGCTTTATGCTTTAACCTTTAGTCTTTAATATTCATCTTTAATCTCTGATTGGTCTTCACTGTTCTTCTTTTAACTTTATTGTTTTGCTGACAAGAGCTTCCTTCACGCTGAAGGGTCTGTTGGGTAACCAATGCCCATGACGCATTGATTTAAAACTTGGAAATTTGACCCTTTATGTCCCTTTCTGCAATTGAATAGGCCACAGAGGATCGTCATCCTCGGCCCCTGCAACTGTATTTGCTGTGGGACAGCTTTCATAGTTTATCTGCCATTAAACCTGCAACCAAACACAACTTGTTACAAAAACCTGCGTATAGGGTAAAACTGCTTCAGAGGGCTCGGCGAGGGGTAGGAGGTGCAGTGAGGAGAAGGGTGCATACAGCAAGGAGGTTCTATGGTGAAGAGCAAAGAACCAGGGTTAAAAAAATATTTTTAGCACGAAGAAAGCATTGGTGGTTTCGGGAAAACCGCAAATGGTTTTCGCGTGAGGCCTCGGCGGTAAGTGGTATTGGCAAGGGAGAATGCGATAAGGTCTAGGGGTTGACGCGTGTCCCCCTAAAACCGCCTATTTCGCGTTAGAATTTCATGTTGGGGAGGATTTGTGAGTTGGGCGCGAAGATGAATGCTAGTTGTTGGATCTGGGGGAGCCAGTTCAACGGTGTGAAATGAGCGTGATAAGAGGAAGGTATGCGATGGATGGATGGTGGGGCCTGACAGATGCGTTAGAAATTTTATCGTTTAGTGGGATGGGTTCTGGGTCATTGGATCTGGGGGGCCAGATCAACAGTTGTGATTAACTACAGGGGGACTGAGGGTACAGAAGGATCTCGTTGGCGGGTGCCTCCGCAGTGGATGGGAGAATGCTGGCCGTTGGATCAGGAAACAATCAACGGTAGAGATTTAATTGCGGGGGGACTGGGGAGTATGGGATACCTTCGACTGGTGCCCCCGCAGTAATCCTGTGCCATTGTATCTGGGAGAGATCTACGGCGGATATTTAATCGGGAGGTTGGAGTTTAAAAAGATGGTGGATGAGGGGTCAGGGGAATGGCGAAGAAGCGATAGAGCGCTGACCGTTAGATTAAACGAGATCAATGGTCGAGATCATTCGAAAGAAAGCGAATAGGAGGAAATGATCGAGGGAGAGATTAAATGGGTGATGCAACTACGGCCGTTGGATCAGAGAGATCAATGGTCTGGATTAAATCAGCAGAGATGGGATGAGAAAGGAATTTGGGAAAGAGAAATGGGAAGTTGTGAAGTGCGATTTATTGAGAGCCGTCCGATTTGAAAAGCAAGATCAACGGACGGGATTTTATCAGCGGGGAAAACCATCGGCAGAAGGGAAAGGGGAACGTGCCGATGCGATGGAGCGATAGCCGTCGGATCTGGGGGAATGGACGGCTCAGATCTAATTGGTGGATCGACCATCAGAAGAAAAAGGGAAAAGGGAAGCGGAACTTAGAAAGTGTCATGCGCCGATCACCGATGGGCTTAGCGCTCAGTCGCAGTGCGGTTCATATGGAGGAAAAGGGGTTAGGGCCTAAGCCGAAAAGCACTTAAGGCCTTATATGTAAAAATGAAGTTTTTAGGCTGAAAATGGAGGTTTTTGAAGGGTTTTTGGAGGTTCTGATAGGATAAAAAAGGGGTTTTAAACCAGAATAAAGGGATTTCATCGGGTTTAAAGGGGATTTTGAAGGAAACAAAGGATAAATGAGGGGAAAAATGAGTGATATGAAGGGATTGTGAAGATAAAACGGAGGAATGAAATGATGGAGATGAGGCTTTGAAAAACAATTTTCTCTTTGGAAACAACAAGATTTTGAAGTGAAAACATCAGTGAAGGTAGGTTTCTTTGGACAGAGAGAACAACCAGGCTTCAAGAACTAACATGTTAACTTGAAATTGTTTCTTGAAGGCTTCCAAAAGATTCTAGCCATCATTAGGTGTAACATAAATTATAGATGGCTAACAAATCAAACAAGTAGTCATAAGACCACACAAAACTTCAAACTCAAAAAGAAATGTTTCAGGACCCTCATGCCTTACTCCATGGAAATTAGGGAGGATGGAGGGTGAGATATTCTTCATTGTGGTTGTGGTATCTTCATCTAAGATTGGAAATCCAAAAGGTTATGGTTCTCCTCTACCACCTCTTACCTCTTCCTACACCTACTCCTCTATTTCCTCCTCTACCTTGTCCTCCTCAAATCCTAATTTCACCATTCACATTGTGTACCTCTCCTTCTCCTTATCCAGCCATGGTAGATTACTCATAGCTAATATAAGGTTCTATAATTGGATTTTATAGCTCCTCCTATAGTTCCTCTACCAATGGGATGTTTAAATAAGTCTTATGTTCCTCTTCACTAGGGACTTCTAGTTCTTGTGCTAGAAGGTTTTCTCCAGTTGAAGATAGAAATATTACTCCTTCTATTGGGGATGTAGGTTCTTATATTATAGCTTCAGTAGAGGAAATTGGTGAATCCCTAGGTTAGATCCCATATCTATGTACCCGAGGAAGTCTATGTATACCTATGAATGATGGAGTACGAATTTCGGTGGATGGTGTGACACTACGGGGTCTTGGTGGAGTGAGTGGTGATATTGGAATTGAACTTATACCTCTACTTATAAATATACCCCTAGAATCCCTTTCCCTATGCATAAATATCTTTTTATCATTTTTTTTTCAATTTTATTCAAATGAAAATAATCTTATATACACTTCCCTGGTGGGGCAAAAACGTTGGTAATTTAATTGATCTTAAATTACTTCATAAAATATCGACTAGGGCTTGTAAATTGATGAATTATATATGCACCATTTGTGCTAGGATTCCTTATCATGTGAGTAACTTTTAAATTGAATTAGGAAGTTTTTATGCACATTTATTATCTAAGAATCACTCAAAGTAAAAAATTTGTCACTCTTGTAGGAAGGGAAAATATGACATTGGAAGAAATAAAGTCTATCTAAAGTGTAGAAATAAATATCACACTTAACAAAATTGAATTTAAATCTACTTCACGCTGACAGAAAATAAAATTGATCTTAAGTGTAGAAATAAATGACACACTTAGAAAAAATAAATCTTCACTCTTGATAGAAAAGTAACTAATATTAAGTGCATAAATAAACAAAATCTACTTCTACTTCAAACTTGACGAAAATAAAACATTAAAAGAAATTGTACTCATAATTGAAAAAATTAAAATCAAATGATTTTACTTCCTATCCATCAATCAGAATCTACATGTGCATAATAAACCCATTTCATTATTTTCTTCATCATTCACACAACGAGATTAAATCTATGAAAGTAGTCACAAAACAAAATTAAATCTATGAAAGAAATTGTGCAACAAATTCTATTATAAAATCTATAACAAATTATACAAACATTATGTGAAAATCGAAGTTATAATTATTGTGATGACTTAATTATATAAAACAAAAAATATTAATTAGAAATAAAAGCAAAACCTTACAAGTCTCGAGGGGCCCTCCCATGAGTGCAGGTATACAGAGGTCAACAGAGATTAACCACACATCTAAACACACATCAAAGTGGAATAATAAGCTTTAATTAAATGATTGCAAAGAGTATTTCAAACAATACCCAGTCATGTGTTTCATCATTCCAAGAGGCAGGTTTTATAACATCCTTAGTTAAATTGTTTGGAGATTTCTAAGCCTATCTTCCTCGACATAATATCTTAAAATAACATTGTTTGAATAAGATAACGATTCTCTATGATTTTCTATCAAAGGAGAAAATCATGAGGAAAAATATCAACTTCAATCCTTTTCTCGCTTGCCTGATCTGTCTTCGAGTTCATTTTCCATTGGGTTGACTTCCACGTTTACCTACTCATATGGGCGTCCTTATCACTTTGCTAGACCAAGGGAATAGGTGGATAACATTGTGCTAGCTGCCAAGTGCCTGTTCATATGCTTCGTTCCTCAACTGGTGTTTTAGAACCTATAGATTATTCAAGTAAGCTGCATAATCGATTATTAGGTGCAGAATTGATGCAATTCAGTAGCTTGTGCAAATATTAAATCAAATAATAAAGAACAATGAAATTATGAATAAAATATTATTAAATCCCTGTTTTTTCCAATAACCTTGCAAGTTGATACTTAATGGGAGTTATTATGCTAAAAAAGGAAGAGAATGGAGTTTAAGGATGGTGTTAAAAAGGAACAATTTTGGCCTTCAACACCATTGGTCTTATTTTTCCTTTATTAACTTTATTACATGGATTTTTAAACAGGGTTGTTACAGACCCCTCCCCCTTTGGGGAACATTGTCCTCAGTGTTCAATGACACCTACAACCAACAAGACCGCTTAAAATAAAAAACGTACTTCCCATGGATCTTTATAACTTAGTTCAATGTAGTATTTGCAATGATCAACATGCTGAAAGGTAAACGAACATGACAAACATAAAAACATGACACCCATACCGCTTATTGGAGCTTTATAACATAGCTCATGGCAATATTTATATCCATATGCATATATACATATACCACAACACCATACCAAAACATATACGAAAATACATATTCTCAAACAACGAATAGAGAAGGTTACATAGCCCGCATTTGATCAGTCATATCCCATGTAGCTTAATCAGGCCCAAAGTGCTTCTTATGCACCTTAACCTGCCTGATTGCTCGGTTCCAAAGCATAAGCATCTTTCTCTGCAAAATACACTAAGGTTCTAGTTGGAATTCTCCTTCTGGCTCCACCTGCAATGTGAAATTTTCAATCTGAAAATGCTACTGCAGTGATTGATTTATTTCGCCTACTTATTTATGATAAGTTATTTACAGATGCTTTAGTAAATTTTGAAATAAATACATCTGCAAAATTCACTTTAATCTAAAGCAGAAGAACAAATAGAACATGTGTCACATAATAGAAACAACCACATGAACACAGTTATTTTTGGACAATTGTCCCCGAAAAAACCCATGTGGGAAAATCGATGCAACAAATGAAGGTTTATATTAATCTTCAACAGTGAAAAGATCGTTTACAGAATACATGATGAGCAAATCTTTAGCATACACTTGAGATAAATTTTCCGAACACTTTGGAAGAATTCTCGACACACGGTAAGCACTCCTCCTCCCTCTACGCCACTCTGTGTGGCCCCTCTACGTAGTCACTGTGCTAGACTGCGTCACTTTGCATGGAGGGCCAGTGTTTCTGCTCAGTGATGCCTCCTCTTCGTCTTCTTTCTTCCTTCTATTCGTCTCTACTGACTACTCCCTCCTCCTTCTGTCTCTACAACCCAACCTCTACAACCTCATCCTCTGAAATCAAATTCTCTTAGTTCAGAATCGATTTCCTTCGGGTACTGAGAATGTACCCGACTTGTTTTCAAAATGACCCTCAAGCCTTCTCTTATAGTCTTCTCGTTGATGAATCAATGGCCCAAATTATATTCTTAATCAATGGCTCAGATTAAAAGATGAATTAAAATTCATTTTATATAAGATTCACACTCTTCTTTATTAATTCCCTTTAATTATTTAATTTCCCTAAGTTTATACTTAGGGATCACTTTAAAATAATTAGTTATTTTAATAAAGCATGATCAGAGTGGAATTTCCACAAACGATTTTTGGGTTCTTTGGAATACTGATGTCCAAGCCTCTTCCCAAAATATGAGACTTGGAACACTTTCCAGTGCTACAAAGTCAGAATTCCCTCTTAGCGAGGAAAGTGTTTAAGCAAGGTACCAATTGTATCTGTCTTGACTTGAAGCATTTGTTGCGTTGTTGATGTCTTGGCTTCTGCCCCTCATCTCTACGTTGTTGCCCTTTATACTACTTCCTGTGACACCACCTATGCCACTGCCTCATCTGCACTGGAGCTCCCTCTGAATCTGAAGACCACCCATTCCTCTACTGGAAATGGTTCTCAACCATCCCCATATTTTCCCTGAAGTAAGTAAACTTAATCTTACCCGGAGCCTTTGTGAGGATATCTGCCACCTATTCTCCTGTAGGAATGTACTTCAATTGTACATCTCCTCGTTGGACATAGTATCTAATGAAGTGGCACCTAATGTCAATGTGCTTCGATTGGTCATGAAACATAGGATTCTTAGACAGCTTGATGCAACTCCAATTATCACACAAAATTCTGGTCAGTTCCATCCTCCTCTTGAGAAATTTCAAGAGCAGTTTATGAAGCCATATGGCCTCGCACGAAGTTGTGCTTGCTTCCATATATTCAACCTCGGTTGATCTTAGTGCCATGGATTTCTGTTTCATACTGCACCAAGAAGTCATTCCTGATTTGAGACTAAAACAATACCCACTATTACTTTTCTGATCCACTGGGCTTCAGCACAATCTGCGTCAGTGAACCCACTCAACTGGATTTCATTTCCTTTGGTGTATTTCAACCCATACTCAATTTTCCCTTTCAAATATCTGAGAACATGTTTGGTTGTTTCCCAGTGAACCCTCCTTGGTTCCACCATGAATTGGCTGAGGCTATTCACTTCATAACAGATGTTTGGTCTAGTGTTGACCAGGTACATCAATGATCCTATGAGCTTTCTATACAAGGTAGGGTCAGCCTCATCATCCTCGGATGTGTCTATCTTCTTCCAGTTTGTAATCATTGGCGTAGCCATGGGTCTACAATCCTCCATTTGAAACCTCTTCATGATATCTGTAGTATATCTTCCTTATCCAAGGAATATTTCTCCCTTCTGCTGCTATACCTCCAAACTAAGAAAATCATGCATCTGCCCCAGATCCTTCATGTCGAATTCAGTAGCTAGATTCTCCCTACAGTCTTTGATGAGCTTAGATGATACAGTCAATAACAGATCATCTGCATATAATACCAAGATTAGCGGCTCATCCCCTACTCTTAGATAGTTGAGGCTGGGATCTGCGTCACTCTTGACAAATCCCATCTTCTGTAGGTAGCTATCAATTCACCCATACCATGCTTTGGGGGCTTGCTTCAGTCTGTATAAGGCTTTCTTGAGCCTGCATACATGAGTCTTCTTCTCATGTATCTCAAAGCCCTCTAGTTATTCGATGTACATTTCCTATTCTATCACCCCATTCAAGAACGATGTATTGACATCCATCTGGGGAATATCCCGTCCCATTTGCGTTGCAAGAGATATTATGGATCTGATTGAAGTGTACCGAGCTACAGGGGTGAATGTTGCTTCATAATCAATCCCTTCCTTCTGTGCATACCCCTTAGCCATGAATCTGGCATTGAACTTCTCTATGCTTACATCTGCATCATACTTGATCTTGTAGATCCAATTTGATCCTATAATTGATCTGTCCTGTGGTCTGGGGACTACTTCCCACACATCATTTTTCATGATGGAGTTGTACTTCTCCACCATGGCATCTACCCACACCTGAGGTTGAGCTTCCTCCCGAAAACTAGAGGGTTCTTCGACCTGTGCTATTAGTGCCTGGTACCTGTCAGGTTGTCTGCGTTCCCTCTTCTCACATCTAGGGGCCCCAACACATTCCTCTACATCCCCCAGAGTTTCTTGGAGCTCTTTGCTCATTCTTCCACTGGTGGTGGGTGGTTTTACCTTCTCTCCTACTTGTTCTTCTTCGAAAAAAATTTCCTCAAAATAATTGTGTCGTGGAGAGGCACTCGAGTCATCTTCTGTAGTTCATTGTGACTATAATAGTGGATCCTCCTCAGCCTGCGTATCTGTAGACATTTCTCAGGATCTCATAAAGGCTCTCTCCTCCATGAATTTCACGTCCTGCCTCACTATGATCTTCCTATTTTCTGGAATATAGATGTGATATTCCCTCACTTTTTCACTATATCCCACAAGATAGCCCTTCTCTACAGTATGATCCAATTTCTTCCTCTTCTCATCGGGTACATGCCAATACATTATACTTCCAAATATCTTGAAGTGGCTCATCTCAAGCTTGCTGCCGGTGAACACACTCTCAGGAGTCACTTTTCCCAATGCTCTATGAGGCACCCTGTTATGCACATACATTGTTGTATTACAAGCTTCTGCCCATAGAAATTTGGGCATGTCTTGGTCATATAGAATCACCCTCGCGGCTTCCACAATGGTCATGTTCTTCCTTTCTGCAACTCCATTCTACTTTGGATTGTATAGATATGTCCATTCTCTCTTGATGCCTTCCCTTGCACATAAAATTGTGAAGTATTTATCAATATAATCTCCACCATTATTTGATTGCAGCTTCTTGATATTATTTCCGGTTAAATTTTCTACCAAAGCCTTGAATTCTTTGAATCGCTCAAAGACTTCATCTTTGGTTTTAAGAAAGTAGATCCATGTTTTCTGGGAATGGTCATCAATAAAGGTAGAAAAGTACTTTGCTCCATTGAGAGTAGTCGTGGACATTGGTCTGCATATGTTTGAGTGTATCAACTCCAACACACCCTTGGCCCTATTTTTTCTTCTTAGAAATGCTGCCTTGGCATTATTCCCTAGTACGCACCCCCTGCAAACATCATAGTTCCTTGTGCTGAGTTCTAGAGCTCCAATGACAGTCTTCTTGATGATATTCAAGGCTCCATGATTTAAATACCCCATTATTCTGTGCCATAATTCATTCAGGTCTCTTTCATTTGTACTACCGATTAGTGCCATTGGAGACTCGAGATGTAACTTATACAATTTATGGCTCTTACTCCAATTTGTGCCTTCCCTTTCCATCTAGGATATTTGACATAAAATTTATTTCCAATAAATTATACATCGTAACCCTTGTTCTGGAGCTGAGAAATGGAGAGTAAGTTCATCCCCAATCTCGGTACATGTAGTACATTTGTGGCCCGAAGCTTGTTACTAGCTTCTATCTGCAATAATATGGTTCCTCTACCAACGGGGGTACACTTGGCCTTGTTTCCCATTGTGATCTGAAAATTCATATGCTCTTCCTGGTAGCTCGAAAAACATTCTCAAACTCATGTCATGTGAGAAGCTTCTCCACTTTCAATAAATCAAACTCCTAGAGAGGTCGTGCATGACACACAAGCGAAATCCTCTTCTAGTCTAGATGCCAGAACTAACATGTCATGATCCCTCTGTTTCTCCACATGTTCTGGAGCACTGCGTGAACCCTTCCGAGTTGTTTCTGCATCTATGTCAAATCTTAATTCCATTGCATAACCTCCTCTTCTATCTTTTGCCTTTAGCTCTGATACCATGTGAAATTTTCAATCTGAAAAAGCTACTGCAGTGATTGTTTTATTTCACCTACTTATTTATGATAAGCTATTTACAGATGCTTTAGTAAATTTTGAAATAAATACAGCTGCAAAATTCACTTTAATCTAAAGCAGAATAACAAATAGAACATGTATCACACAATAGAAACAACCACATGAACACAATTATTTTTGGAAAATTCCCCCGGAAAAACCCAACGTGGGAAAATCGGTGCGGCAGATGAGGGTTTCTATTAATATTCAGCAGTGAAAATATCATTTTCAGAATATATGACGAGCAGATATTTAGCATGCACCTGAGATGAATTTTCCGAACACTTTGGAAGAATTCTTGACCCGCTGTAGGAACTCCTCCTCCCTCTGCGTCACTCTATGTGGCCCCTCTGCATAGTCACTACGCTGGCCTGCATCACTGTGCGTGGAGGGCCTACGCTGCCTCCTCTTCATCTTTTTCCTGCCTTCTCTTCATCTATGCCGACTTCTCCCTACTCCTTTTGTCTCTGTAACCCAGCCTCTACAACCTCACCCTCTGAAATCAAATTCTCTTACTTCAGAATCGAATTCCTTCAGGTACTGAGAATGTGCCTGAATTCCTTTCCAAATGACCCTCAAGCCTTCTCTTATAGTATTCTTGTTGATGAATCAATGACCCAGATTATATCCTTACTCAATCGCGCAGATTAAAATATGACTTGATATTCATTTTCTAGGAGATTCACACTTTGCTTTATTAATGCCCTTTAATTATTTAATTTTCCTAAGTTTAGACTTAGGGATCACTTTAAAATAATTAATTATTTTAATAAAGCATGATCCGAGTGGAATTTCCACAAACGATTTCTAGGTTCTCTGGAATACTGATGTACAAGCCTCTTCCTAAAATACGAGACTTGGAACACTTTCCAATGCTACAAAAAAAACATGCAATACATACCAATAAATAACATAATCAACATCCTCTACATATCCTTTAAGCAATGAAACATGGAAAACATCATGGAATTTCACCGTTGCAGGCAGTGTAAGTTTGTAAGCCACTGGTCTAATCCTCTCAAGGATCTCGAAAGGCCCACAATACTGAGATGCTAACTTCGCACATGACCTAATCCTCAAGGAGTTAGTCTTGGGCTTGATGTGCAAGTACACATGTTCCCCAACCTGAAACCCCTTAAAAAAAATTATGTTGATTTACATAACTTTTTTTCCTATTCTATGTTGTCTTTATATTGTTCTTTATAACTTGCATTTCTTATTCCATATTTTCCAACATGTTCGGTCCTATGAACACTCTATTCATGTAATATACCCAAAAGGGAAGATTCAACAATACCTACTGGGATAACGTATTTTTTCAGAAGTATGTGCACTAAAATGAGTTTGCAGCCCTTGTATCCCTTAGATCTGGAGATCTAGCATCTAAATCCAAAAGGAGAGAAAAAAAAAATCAAACTAGGTGAGGTAAACAAACCTCTCACACCTAGTATGGCTGGAAAACACCCAAGAATGGGGCTGCAACAATATGCAACAATACTGCAGGAAAATAACGCAGTTTTTTAGAGCAACATCAGGAGACCAATAAGAAGCCTCAAAATTCATATATACAACAATAAATCAGATCCATAATGAGGCCCATAAAATGTATGACAGAATGTAGAAGAAGAGTATAGAAGAAATTCCTCAAAAAGAGGGGCTGCAACACATGTATTGACTGAAAAATAGCTTGAAAACGTTATTTTTAAGAGCTGCAGCAGCTGTATATTACACTCTAGATCTAGAGCAGATCTGTGTATAAAATATTAGATCTATTTCAGATATGTACACTAGAAGAGCTCCTTTACAAATTCCCCTTGGGGTTTTGATCAAAACATGAAATACAGAGAGTAGATCTGAGATCTAAAGTTGCAGATCTATAGTAGTATTCAGAAATTTCTGAAGATGAATACAATAGAAGCAGATCAGATCTAAACAAAACATGGATCAAAAGTCTAATCCATGGATCACAATAGTGAAGGGCAGAACCCCAACACCAGAGATCTCTCCTCTAAATGTGTGTCAAAACACCCTACAACTTTACACTTGTAAATAACACAGTCCTGGAAGGTAAATTGCGTTGTAGGCTCTAGAACTGGTTTGGCCTAATGCCAATATCTAAAAATACATCTCCAAAGGTCTAATACTCTCTTATCAAGGGGATAGATGGATTTCCCACTAAAAAGAGGCACTAGTTTGGCCTAGATCTGAGCAGATCTAGCCTCCACTTGTTGCAAATTACAAGGACAACCAAACCCTCAACAAGATCTGTGTTGTAGTTGGAAGATGAGCTTGGCCAAATGCCTGATAGTGGATGAGATCAGCAAGACTCTTCCAAGAGCTACTCAATGGAAGAGGTGAGATTCCCGAACAAGAACACCTTAGTGCTAAACAACAATATCGTCAGCCAAACAATAGAGAATGATATATGTCTAAGCAGAAAATATATTCATAAATATACTCAATCAACAACCCTCTTCTATTGTCCTCCTCTTCCTTTTATAGGATGGAAGTCTTGTCAAACCCTAAACCATCTCAATGATTTAGCTCCATTCACATGAGTAGCCTCCAACTAAAACTGCGCTGTGCATCTACGAGATTCATTGTATCTAGACAGTGTTGTTGATTTGGTCCTGGTTGACTTGGTCAAGTGCTCCAGTCTCTTTCACACCTAAGTGTGCTTATGTAAATATCCCATATTTAGCTATGTTCACATGTGGCATTGATTTATTTTTCTGATTGGGAGTTTTATTGATCCTCCTTTACAATTTTATTCATGAAATAGTAAATTGAAACAAAATTGTATATTCCAATTAGCTTGGGCTAATTGGGAATATTATAGTCCTCCCCTCGAATATTTTTCTTGTCCTCAAGCAACTGATAGGGTGAGTGTTGCAACACTTCTCCTCCTCCATTGGTGACACTGTTAGGTCCCTATATCACTAGTATAGTCCCTTATTATTGTTAGTGTAACCCCCTTATTGTTATTATTGTACCCTTGTAACCCCCATTTTTTTATTATTGTGCCCTTAAATTATTATTGTTAGGTCGGCTAGGATTACATTGTGGCCCATTACATTATGGCCCCATGGACTCCTATATATAGAAAGGAGGTTTTGTAAATTGTATCATCCAAGAACTGTTCATTTATGTAATGTATTGGAGGTTGCCCCCTCGAAGTGGCTCATTTCTAAGGCATTGATATCTCTTTTCTTCTCTTTTTGGAGTCGGGGTTACCGAACATTTGCACGAGCCTTTGGATTCTAAGGTTTCTCCGCTCCTAAACAGGTCATCGTGGCATTTGCGCCAACTTTTTTTATACAAAGTTTCAGGCTAAAATTTTTTAGGAAATAAAGTCAATCCCGAGGAATATGACATGAAAATTTCAGAGCTTGGTTCGCAATATTTTCGGAGATATCATCTCAGGGAAGTTAGGTCTTTTTCAGTTCTCAAACAGTCATCATTACATTTGCGCTATAACTTTGTTTCTACGAAGGTTCGTAATCTGAAATTTTCATGGTGCGAAGATGAAATCCCGAGGGGAAATTCCAAATAAATTTTCAGAGCTTGGTGATAATGTTCAGATTATGTGGAGCTCAATAAGCTCACCATTAAAGAAAAATTTCCCATTCTTGTGATTGCTGAATTATTGGATGAATTACATTGAGCAATTTATTTCACCAACTTGGATCTCCGCTCAGGATATCATCAAATAATTAGAATGAAGACTGAAGACATTCCCACAATAGCTTTTCGAACTCATGAGGGTCATTATGAATTTTTGGTCATGCCTTTTGGCCTTACAAATGCACCTTCTACATTTCAAGGGTTGATGAATTCCATTTTCAAACCCTTCCTTAGAAAATTTGTGCTAGTATTTTTTGATGATATACTAATCTACAGCAGGTCTTGGAAGGATCATGTTCAACATGTTGACAGGGTGCTCAAACTATTGCAGGAGAAACAATTATATGCAAAATCATCCAAATGTTTCTTTGGAGTACAAGAGGTGGAATATCCGGGTCATATTGTATCTCACAAGGGTGTTAAGGTAGACCCTAACAAATTTAAAGCCATTAAGGAATGGAAAGTCTCCACAACCATAAAGCAGTTGCGAAGATTTCTCGGGTTAACAGGGTATTATCAAAATTTTGTTAAGAATTATGGGAGAATAGCGGCACCTCTAACAACATTATTGAAGAAAGATGCATTTTCATGGACTCCTGAAGCAACTAAGGCCTTTGAACATCTTAAATAGGTAATGTGCCTAGCACCAGTCTTAGCTACGCCAGACTTCACAAAAACCTTTATTGTGGAATGTGATGCCTCAGGAAATGGAATTGGTGCTGTTTTAATGCAGGAAGGAAGACCTATTGCTTTTGAAAGTCATCCAATCAAAGGAAAGTATTTACATAAACCTATTTATGAGAAGGAAATGTTAGCAATACTGCATGCACTAAAGAAATGGCAAACTTACCTAATGGGAAGACACTTCAAGGTAAAAACTGATCATGATAGTCTTAAACACTTTTTTGGAACAAAGACTATCTTCAAAAGAGAAGAAAAAATGGGCCACAAAGATGTTCGGTTATGACTATCATCTACAAAAAAGGGAAGCTAAATGTTGTTGTAGATGCACTCTCAAGAAAGGATTAAGAGGTGGAAGCATTGTTTTGTACAATTTCTATTATCCAACCAGATTGGATAACCAAAGCAAGAGATGAATGGAAGAAGGATGAAGAAGTGTGGACACTCATTCAAAAGTTGTTAAAAGAAGATCCTAGTACATCCGATACATTTAGTTGGAAAAATGATTCCTTATGGTACAAAGATCGCTATATATTTGCAAGAATTTCCAACTAAAACTAAACATTCTTTTGGAATTGCACACTTCTCCTTTAGGAGGACACTCGTGATTTTAAAAACTTACCACAATGTGAAGAAAGAATTTTTTTGGGATGGCCTTAAATTTGATATTCAAAAGTTTGTGGCGGAATGTTTGGTTTGCCAGCGAAATAAATTTGAGACAACTAAGATCCTGGGTCTTCTACAAAAACTATCCATTCCAAGTCAATGTTGGGAGGATATTTCAATGGATTTTATCACAGATTTACCTAAGTCCGAAGGAAGGAGTGTCATCATGGTGGTAGAATATAGACTTACCAAGTATGCACACTTTGTGCATTATCTCATCCATTTAAAGCAAGTACGCTTGCTACTACATTTATGGATAGAATTCAAAAGCTACATGGAAGCCCAAGGTTATTGTGAGCGATAGAGATCCTATTTTTACTAGAAATTTTTGGACGTAGTTATTTTCTTGTTTGGGTACTCAATTAGCTCCTAGCTCATCTTATCATCCTCAATCCGATAGTCAAACAGAGATAGTGAATAAATGTTTGGAAGGATATCTTTGTTGTTTTGTATCCGATAAGCAAGCACAATGGGTCAAGTGGTTACCTCTCGCTAAATGGTGGTATAACACTTCCTTCCATACTGCAGCAAAAATGACCCCATTTATGGCACTTTATGGATATCATCCACCATCCATCACATCTTATTTAAGGGAAAATTCTAGGGTTCAAGCAGTGGAGGATCACATCGAGCATCAAGAAGAAGTTCTCCAACTCTTAAAGGAACCCCGAATTTGGCACAAAATCGAATGAAACAACAGATCAACATCACAGCGAGAGAAGTTTTGATGTAGGAGATTGGGTATTTTTATGGTTACAACCATACAAACAAATGTCCCTCAAGCAAGCTAAGAAGGATAATAAATTATCACCAAAGTACTATGGTCCTTACAAGGTGTTGCAAAAGATTGGTTCTATGGCATACAAATTGGAGCTCCCTGCTTCTTCGCGAGTGCATCTAGTTTTCCATGTTTCATGCTTAAAAAAGGTTATAGGGGACAAACTTCCAGTTCAAACAATATTTCTAGAACTTGATGAGGAAGGAAAAACCATATTGGAACCTAAAGTAGTCATGGAAACAAGAACTCCACAACTACGAAATCGATCAATTTCAGAGTATCTCATCAAATGGAAGAACTTACCCACTGAAGATTCTACATGGGAGGATAAGAATTTTATACAAAAGCACCCGGAGCTACTCAAGCATTGAGGACAACACTTTTTTGAAGGAAAGGGGCATGTTAGGTCCCTATATCACTAGTATAGTCCCTTATTATTGTTAGTGTAACCCCCTTATTGTTATTATTGTACCCTTGTAACCCCAATTTTGTTATTATTGTACCCTTAAATTATTATTGTTAGGTCGGCTAGGATTACATTGTGGCCCATTACATTATGGCCCCATGGACTCCTATATATAGAAAGGAGGTTTTGTAAATTGTATCATCCAAGAATTGTTCATTTATATAATGTATTGGAGGTTGCCCCCTTGAAGTGGCTCATTTCTAAGACGTTGATATCTCTTTTCTTCTCTTTTTGGAGCTGGTTACACAACATACACCATCAAAGATCAAGCTCTCCTCACAAGCTAGGTGTTCACCAATCCAAGCCTCCATGAATTGTTCCTGCAAAGTCATCATGATATGTACATAATCCATCCCACAAGGAGTCAAGAACTCAACAGAAACAAACATGGTTGGACCAATACTATCCCTAAAGCATGTAGCATAAGGTACATAGAGATTTTCCATCCCATTTGGTACATAAAAACTTCCCATCCTCCCTCCATATAATCCCATAAAAAGTACAACTATATCATCCAAGTATGGAAGCATCATTACATATATAAAAACAAAAATTTGAGCAATGCATCTCCTGCCTGCATCAGATCAAGGTATGGTAAGTGGTTTCCCCACCACTTGCTGCACAAGTTATCTCACCATGGCTGAAAATGTGAGATATGTTTGGTGCCTTTAGGAAGCACCCATCATGAAAGAAAATCTCCCTTTGCACAACAAGGGAGTGGCCAAATTCAGAAATTTTAGTGGCCTAATGTTTGCCATGAGATTTACATGATACAACACTCCTCTTGGGAGTCATGGCCTTCATAAACATGGTGAAATAATATGTCAAATTAGACAATGAAACTTGCATTACATGATCATATTTTTCACCAACAATGTCTGTTGTGTAACCAACTCCAAAAAGAGAAGAAAAGAGATATCAACGCCTTAGAAATAAGCCACTTCGAGGGGGCAACCTCCAATACATTACATGAATGAACAATTCTTGGATGATACAATTCACAAAACCTCCTTTCTATATATAGGAGTCCATGGGGCCATAATGTAATCCTAGTGGGCCACAATGTAATCCTAGCCGACCTAACAATAATAATTTAAGGGCACAATAACAACAAAATGGGGGTTACAAGGGTACAATAATAACAATAAGGGGGTTACACCAACAATAATAAGTGACTATACTAGTAATATAGGGACCTAACATGCCCCTCTCCTTCAAAAAAAGTGTTGTCCTCAATGCTTGAGTAGCTCTGGGTGCTTTTGTATAAAATTCTCATCCTCCCATGTAGAATCTTCAGTGGGTAAGTTCTTCCACTTGATGAGATACTCTGAAATCGATCGATTCCGTAGTTGTCGAGTTCTTTTTTCCATGACTGCTTCAGGTTCCAATATGATTTTCCCTTCCCCATCAAGTTCTGGCAATACTATTTGAACTGGAAGATATTCACCTATAACCTTCTTTAAGCATGAAACATGGAAAACTGGATGTACTCACGAAGAAGCAGGAAGCTCCAATTTGTATGCCATAGTACCAATCTTTTGCAACACCTTGTAAGGACCATAGTACTTTGGCGATAATTTATTATCCTTCTTAGCTTGCTTGAGGGAAATTTGTTTGTATGGTTGTAGCCGTAAAAATACCTAATCTCCTACATCAAAACTTCTCTCGCTGCGATGTTGATCTGCCTGTTGTTTCATTCGATTTTGTGCCAAATTCAGGTTATCCTTTAAGAGTTGGAGAACTTCTTGCCGATGCTCGATGTGATCTTCGACTGCTTGAACCTTCGAATTTTCCCTTAAAGATGATGTAATCGATGGTGGATGATATCCATAAAGTGCCATAAATGGGGTCATTTTTGCTGCAGGATGGAAGGAAGTGTTATACCACCATTCAGCGAGAGGTAACCACTTGACCCATTGTGTTTGTTTATCAGATACAAAACAACGAAGATATCCTTCCAAACATTTATTTACTATCTCAGTTTGACCATCGTATTGAGGATGATAAGATGAACTATGAGCTAATTGAGTACCCAAACAAGAAAATAACTCCGTCCAAAAATTTCCAGTAAAAATGGGATCTTTGTCGCTCACAATAACCCTTGGGTTTCCATGTAGCTTTTGAATTGTGTCCATAAATGTAGTAGCAACCGTACTTGCTTTAAATGGATGAGATAATGCACAAAAGTGTGCATACTTGGTAAGTCTATCAACTACCACCATGATGACACTCTTTCCTTCGGACTTAGGTAAACCCGTGATAAAATCCATTGAAATCTCCTCCCAACGTTGACCTGGAATGGATAAAGGTTGTAGAAGTCCTGGGGTCTTAATTGTTTCCACTTTATTCTGTTGGCAAACCAAACATTCCGCCACAAACTTTCGAATATCAGATTTAAGGCCATCCCAAAAAAATTCTTTCTTCACCCCGTGGTAAGTTTTTAAAAATCCTGAGTGTCCTCCTAAAGGAGAAGTGTGCAATTCCAAAAGAATCTTTTGTTTTAGTTGGGAATTCTTACAAAGATATAAGTGATCTTTGTACCATAAGGAATCATTTTTCCAACTAATGTATCAGATATACTAGGATCTTGCCGCAACTTTTGAATGAGTGTCCACACTTCTTCGTCCTTCTTCCATTCATCTCTTGCTTCGGTTATCCAATCTCGTTGGATAATAGAAATGGCACAAAGAAATGCTTCCACCTCTTCATTCTTTCTTGAGAGTGCATCTGCAACAACATTAAGCTTTCCTTTTTTGTAGATTATTTCAAAGTCATAACCCAACATCTTTGTGACCCATTTTTTCTGTTCTTCCGACGATAGTCTTTGTTCCAAAAAGTGTTTAAGACTATCATGATCAGTTTTTACCTTGAAGTGTCTTCCCATTAGGTAAGTTCGCCATTTCTTTAGTGCATGTAGTATTGCTAACATTTCCTTCTCATAAATAGGTTTCTGTAAATACTTTCCTTTGATTTGACGACTTTCAAAAGCAATGGGTCTTCCTTCCTGCATTAAAACTGCACCAATTCCATTTCCTGAGGCATCACATTCCACAATAAAGGTTTTTGTGAAGTCCGGTGTAGCTAAGACCGGTGCTAGGCACATTGCCTCTTTAAGACGTTCAAAGGCCTTAGTTGCTTCAGGAGTCCATGAAAATGCATCTTTCTTCAATAATGTTGTTAGAGGTGCTGCTATTCTCCCATAATTCTTAACAAACTTGCGATAATACCCCGTTAACCCGAGAAATCCTCGCAACTTCTTTATGGTTGTGGGGACTTTCCATTCCTTAATGGTTTTAATTTTGTTAGGGTCTACTTTAACACCCTCGTGAGATACAATATGACCCAGATATTCCACCTCTTGTACTCCAAAGAAACATTTGGATTTTTTTGCATATAATTGTTTCTCCTGCAATAGTTTGAGCACCCTGTCAACATGTTCAACATGATCCTTCCAAGACCCGTTGTAGATTAGTATATCATCAAAAAATACTAGCACAAATTTTCTAAGGAAGGGTTTGAAAATGGAATTCATCAACCCTTGAAATGTAGAAGGTGCATTGGTAAGGCCAAAAGGCATGACCAAAAATTCATAATGACCCTCATGAGTTCGAAATTCTGTTTTTGGAATATCTTCAGTCTTCATTCTAATTTGATGATATCCCGAACGAAGATCCAACTTGGTAAAATAAATTGCTCCATGTAATTCATCCAATAATTCATCAATCACAGGAATGGGAAATTTATCTTTAATGGTGAGCTTATTAAGCTCCCTATAATCCCGACACATTCGCCATGATCCATCCTTCTTGTGTACCAATACTACAGGAGCAGAGAAAGAACTTTGACTAGGTTGAATTATACCCGCCTCTAACATTTCTGCAATCATACGTTCAATTTCGCTCTTTTGGAAGTAAGGATATCTATAAGGCCGGATGTTTGGAGGAACACTTCCTGGAATCAAATGAATAGCATGATCATGATCATGAATAGGTGGGAGTCCTTTGGGAGTTTCAAACACCTTGGAATGATTGTCCAAGACCTGTTGGAGATCTGCAGAAATAGATGATTTTGATGTTGGAACTTCTAGTGAGCATAATTACGCAATTACGCCTCGCTGTTCTTTCTTTAGAAGCTTTGTCATGACATTAGAGCTTATTATCCTTCCTGGCTTCCCCGCAATACCCTGTAATTCGACTTCCTTTCCTTCTGAAAAAAATTTCAAGAAAAGTTCTTGAAAATTAAAAGCTACCGTCCCCAAAGATTGTAACCATTGTACTCCTAGTACAACATCGGCACCTCCCATAGGAATGGCAAGCATTGGACTAGTCAATACATATTCCCCCATGGTTAGCTTGATATTATGGCATTTTCCAGAGCAATTTATAGTTCCTCCATTTGCAACCATCACTTGACATTCTGGTGCCGGGTATAGGAAACAATTTAATTCCTTGGCTACCTTATAATGAATAAAATTATGGGTGCTACCTGAATCAATCAACACTATTACCCTTTTCTTCTTTATATGTCCTTCTATCTTGAGAGTTTGAGTAGTGGTAATTCCTGCCAGTGCATTACACGATATGGTCGGATTCATTTCTTCTTCTTCGAGGGGTGGTTCCTGGTGTATATCCTCTTCTTGTTCATTTTCTTCTTCTTCTTCACAATCTATGTAAAATAATTTCTTCTCAGCACACTTATGACCTTTAGTGTATTTGCTATCACAACTATAGCAAAGCCCTTTTGCTCTTTTTTTCTTCCAATTGTTGTGGTGTCAACCTTGTAGGTTGTGGAAATCTAGGCGTAGCAACACTTCCTTCTTTATAGAATTGAGTGGTAGGTTTCCTTGTCGCCATAATTTTACATTCAACTTTTCTTGCCAACCTGAATGCCTTCTCCAATGAATCAGGTTCCAAAACGCGAACTTCATGTTGGATGTTATCCTTTAAAGTGCCTATGAAGAGGTCAATCCTGTGTTCCTCCGGAATATCAGTTACCCTTATATTCAATTTTTGGAAGTCCTCAATGTGTCGCCCCACTGAACCCTTTTGTTTGAGATTTATCAATTGGCTAAAGAAGGTGTTTCTCTTTGTATCCTCATAATGTGCTATCATTTCCTCCGTAAAAATTGACCAAGTGACAATTTTTTTAAGGGAGAAAAGCCATCGATACCATACAAATGTATTTTGTTCTAAATGTAAAGTTGCAATGCGTACCTTTTGTGTGTTTTGCACATTATGGAGATCAAAATATTGCTCCATCCGTAGTATCCATGTTACAGGATCCTTTCCATCAAACTTCCTCATATCCATTTTTGGAATATGGTGGTTCTTCCCACCAACATTAGAGGTTATGAAATCACGATTAACATTTATTTTGTTCTCATCATGAGGTTCTTCTACTATATTTCCGCCATTAGGAATCGTTTCTTGTTTTAAGCTTGTCATAAAGCCTTCCATGTATGCTTTTAGATCATTCTTCATGTTTTCCATGTTGTCTTTTATGTTTTCATCGATCTTAGCTTCCATGCCTTTCTTCAAAATTTCCATCTTCACTTCCATGCCTTTCTTCAAAACTTCCATTTCATTTTTTGTTGCTCTTTGCGAGAGTGCAAAACTGATCGTTGCATTTGCTCTTGTAATTTTGATATCTAATATTGCAATTCTTCCACTTCATGCATCATAGTAGAGCCTTCTCAAGGCTTAATGGGTGTTGAATTATTTTTAGGCACCATTTTAGAATCCAATATTGATACCTATTCTACAATAGGCCCTTGCAATCAATTCAACTTGATTCTTCAAACAAGACTTATGCAATTCGGAAAAAAAATACACACCTTTTACTAGCTTTGAAAAGCTCGATATTGAAATTGTATTATCTCTGTGCTTGAAAATCTTCGATATCTGAAATTCAGCCCTGTAGTAGCCCTCCGAAGCTTCTTTCAAATGCCACAGGTCTGACTTGATTTTGATGCTCCAAGACAAAGTTGTGTCCAATCTCCCACAATGACCTAATTCTGGACTGGTTCAGTAGAGCGAACTTGTACGACTTGCCACGTGTCACTGTTTTGTCCTTTGTCTCTAAAATTGATAGCCAATAAACTACAGGCCGTTTACTTGCGACCAATTTTGACGGCACTCCAATCCAATCTCCAGAGAGAGAGTTATTGAACTTTTCCCACGATCACCTCTTTGAGATGAAATTCAGGAGCCTGAAAAAGCACTACCTTCCACAGATCATATCTCCAAAAATATTGCGAACCAAGCTCTGAAATTTTTTGACGAATTTCTTCAGGATTTCAGCTTCGCACCATACAAATTTCAGATTCTGAACCTTCGTAGAAAAATTTTTATAGCGAAAATGCCACGATGACCCGTTTAGGAGCTTGAAAACATACCTAACTTCCACAGATCATATCTCCGAAAATATTGCGAACCAAGATCTGAAATTTTTAGACAACCTTCCGCAAGATTTCGGCTTCGTACCCTAAAAATTTCAGCTTCTGAAGCTTTGTAGAAAAAAAGTTATAGCGAAAATGCCACGATGACCTGTTTGGAGCAGAGAAACCCTAGAATCCCAAAGCTCTGATACCAAATGTTGTGTAACCAGCTCCAAAAAGAGAAGAAAAGAGATATCAACGCCTTAGAAATAAGCCACTTCGAGGGGGCAACCTCCAATACATTACATGAATGAACAATTCTTGGATGATACAATTCACAAAACCTCCTTTCTATATATAGGAGTCCATGGGGCCATAATGTAATCCTAGTGGGCCACAATGTAATCCTAGCCGACCTAACAATAATAATTTAAGGGCACAATAATAACAAAATGGGGGTTACAAGGGTACAATAATAACAATAAGGGGTTTACACTAACAATAATAAGGGGCTATACTAGTGATATAGGGACCTAAAAATGTCTCTCCTATACATGGAATTGTGTATAGATTTTTCTCCCCTTTCAAGAGAAGGAAGAAATGGATGAAATGACTCTTGCATAGAGTCCTTTGGCTACCCCAACTCCACATAGTTCTTGCATTATATAAAATGTTGATGTAGCTCTCCTCCAAAGCCTTCCCATTCAAAGCATCTTATGATAGTGTTGTAGATCTTCATAAAATAGGTAGGGCTGGAACATAACTCTTTGTAGGCCCTTTGTAGCATCCTCTCCTTGAGCTTAGAGGCTCTAGGTAAGAAGATCCTATCATGATGATAGATGAATCCCCCATGGACTAGATAACCCTCTTCATGCAGCTGGTCATCAAGCATCATACAATTGTGAAGATCTTTGGAATAATCCACCAACAGATGGGATTTCCAATATAGATCTACACTCCCCAACAATGACAGCACTAATGATGCATCAATAGGAATGCCTGCCATGTTGCTGATCTCCTCTTTGACATCTCTTATGCCAAAGGTATAATTAGGAAGGATATACCTTCCCTTCTTCTCCTCCAACAACGTAGAATCATAAATGAAGGTGGGTGATGATGTTGAGAGAAGAAAATCTCCCTCCTTGTGCTTTCCCAAGCCTTCCAGCACTGTAGTTGTGTCTTCTAATGCTCCCATCCCTCTTGGATCTAATTTTGGAGCATCAATTAGTGAGATATATCTCACCAAAACTGAATCAAGTGGCCTCCCAGGTGGTTTGCCACTAGATAAGAGTGTCCCTTGCATAAATCTCATAAACATGATAGAAGGGACAGTGAGGTCCTTACTTCCACTGCGCAAATCCATCTCTATTTTTTGTGTGGAAGTGTTGTGTGAGGGGTAAGTATGCATGCCTTTAATCATTTGAGGTGCACCACTCTTCTTGTCCACCCATTCCATTTGCAAAGCGTCCCAATCAGTAGTGACTTTCCTCATTGCAATCAACCATTGAACACCCAAAATAACATTGGTGTCTGGTATGTCAACTACAAAGAAGTGATCCACCAAAGTGTAGGATCCCATGGTGACTGAAATTGATGGGACATAATGCATGCATTGCATTTTTCTATCTCACGGGACCAAAACAGATAATCCCTCAAAAGTAGCAGTGGGTATTTCCCTCCTTTGCACAAGATGGGCATCAATGAAATTGTGGGTAACCCCACTGTCAATGATTGAATGTTGAACTCTTGAGGTCAAGTACTTAGGTACTCCCCTTAAGGATGCAAGAGTTCCTCCAATAGGAGAAAATGCTCCATTCTCATCTCTTGATGGTGTTGGATCTCCTCCAACATTGTCAGCGTTGTGACCCCTCCTTGGCTTATCATCCTCATCTACTTCAAAATCTGAGAAGACCTCTATATAATGTGATTTACAAGCAGCACATCTATGTCCAGGTACCCATGGTTCTTGGAAAGTGAAGTAGAGCTTCCTCTTTCTTAGATATCTCCGGACTTCATCATCAAGAGGCTTCTTGTATGAGCTCTCCTTTGAAGGAGCATCTTTCTCTTCCTTTCCTTTAGAAGGAAAAGAGGGCTTGTTCTGAAAGTTTTCCTTTGATTTTGGCAAGGCATCTTGAAGGTCTCTAGCCATCTCAATGGCATCATGCAAGGTAGTGGGCTTGGTATATTTAACCAACCCATGCAGAGGTTCATCTAAGCCATCAATGAACATGTACACCCTCCTTGCTGCATAAAAATCGGGAACCATAACAGATAATCTCAGAAATTCAGAGATATAAGACTCTGTGTTACCTGACTGCTTCAACTTTGTAAGGCTCATGAAAGGTGCTTCTGGATGCTTTCTGTCAAACCTCTCCACCAGTTTTCTAGTAAACTCAGAATAGGCAGTCACATTGGCATGACCCAATGTAGACAACCCATGGAACCACCAATTGTGTGCTTCACCTTCAAAGTGTAGCGCTGCAATCTCGATAGCTTCCATCTCAGGGAATTTTTTCAAATCAAAGTAGATATCCAGTTTTTCTACCCATGATTTGGCAGAACAAGTGTATGACCCATCAAACTTGGGTAAAAAGAATCTGCCCATAGAGTGATGTCGATCATGATTTTGAGTGAATCCACCATCTCTATGCTGATGCCTTGGTATTCTTTTGTCCTTGAGGTGACAAAACTCTTGAAAACTCAAGTGGTCCTTGAATCTCTGATTCTGAGATTCATATTCTTCAAGGTATGCTTGCTCATGAGGCCCTTCATTCTCCACAGCCAAAAACGTAGGCATGGTAGAGCGTTGTGGAGCTTGTGGCTGGTTCACTGGTTGATCATTCTAGTGGTGAGACATGTCAGAGCTTTCCCAGGATGAAATATCCTAGGAGATTCCTTGATCCTGTCTAATCTCATCTCTTTGATCTCTCTAGCAAGATCTTGCATGGCTTTTAGAAGGGTTTTTGCAAACTCCTTCCCATCTTCATCACTTCCAGATTCAAGGGCTTTTCCCTTGTCTTTATCGTCATTGGTGTAATAAAATTTCTTCTGTCTTCTTCTCAGGTACCTCTTCTCTCTTTCAGTGAGAGGCTCATCTTATTCTGAAGACATATTGGCTCTTTAAGAAAGCAAATCATAGGCTGTGCCAAGATGATTGCTCTGATACCACTGTAATATCCCCAAAAGGGAAGATTCAACAATACCTGCTGGGATAACTCATTTTTCAGAAGTATGTGCACTAAAATGAGTTTTCAGCCCTTGGATCCCTTATATATGGAGATCTAGCATCTAAATCCAAAAGGAGAGAAAAAAAAAATCAAACTAGGTGAGGTAAACAGACCTCCCACACCTAGTATGGCTGGAAAACACCCAAGAATGGGGCTGCAGCAATATGCAACAATACTGCAGGAAAATAACGCAGTTTTTGAGAGAAAAAATAGAAGACCAATAAGAAGGCTCAACATTCATATATACAGCAATAAATAATATCCATAATGAGGCCCATACAATGTATGACAGAATGTAGAAGACAAGTATAGAAGAGATTCCTCAAAAAGAGGGGCTGCAACACATGTATTGACTGAAAAATAGCTTGACAGCGTTATTTTTAAGAGCTACAGTAGCTGTATATTACACTCCAGATCTAGAGTAGATATGTGTACAAAATATTAGATCTATTTCAGATCTATACACTAGAAGAGCTCCTTTACAAATTCCCCATGGGGTTTTGATCAAAACATGAAACACAGAGAGTAGATCCGAGATCTAAAGTTGCAGATTTACAATAGTATTCAAAAATCTCTGAAGATGAATACAATAGAAGTAGATCAGATCTGAAAAAAACATGGATCAGAATTCTAATCCATGGATCACCATAGTGAAGGGCAGAAACCCAACACCAAAGATCTCTCCTCCAAATGTGTGTCAAAACACCCTGCAACTGTACACTTGCAAATAACGCAGTCCTAGAAGGTAAACTGTGCTTTAGGCTCTAGCACTAGTTTGGCACGATGCCAAGATCTGAAAATACATCTCCAAAGGTCTAATACTCTCTTATAAAGGGGATAGATGGATTTCCCATTGAAAAGAGGCACTAGTTTGGCCTAGATCTGAGCAGATCTAGCCTCCACTTGCTGCAAATTACAAGGACAACCAAACCCTCAACAGGATCTACATTGTAGTTGGAAGATGAGCTTGGCCAAATGCCTAATAGTAGATGAGATAAGAAAGACTCTTCCAAGAGCTACTCAATGGAAGAGGTGGGATTCCCAAACAGGAACACCCTAGTGCTAAACAACACTATCCTCAGCTAAATAGCAGAGAATGATATATGTCTAATCAGACAATATATTCAGAAATATACTTAATCAACAACCCTCTTCTGTTGTCCTCATCTTCCTTTTAGAGTATGGAATTCTTGTCAAACCCTAAACCATCTCAATGATTTAGCTCCATTCACATGAGTAGCCTCCAACTAAAATTGCGTTGTGCATCTAGGAGATTCACTGTATCTAGACAACGCTGTTGATTTGGTTCTGGTTTTCTTGGTCAAGTGCTCCAGTCTCTTTCACACCTAAGTGTGCTTATGTAAATAGCTTAGATTTAGCTATGTTCACATGTGGCATTGATTTATTTTTCTGATTAGGAGTTTTATTGATCCTCCTTTATAATTTTATTCATGAAACAGAAAATTGAAACAAAATTGTATATTCCAATTAGCTTGGGCTAATTGGGAATATTACAATTCACTAGATCACTCTAACTGATAGGATTATTACAACTCTGCCCATAAAGTGCCTCAAATGGACTCATCCTCAGTGACTGCAAATACCCATTGTTGTAAGAAAACTCAACTAGTGGAAGATACTCTTCCCACTTTCCTTGTTGATGCATCACATACATTCTCAACATGTCCTCCAAAATTGTGATGACCCTCTCTGTCTTTCCATATTTCTGCGGTTGATAAGCGATGTTGAAGGTGAAATTTGTACCCACAATACTAAGATGCTAACTTCGCACATGACCTAATCCTCAAGGAGTTATTCTTGGGCTTGATGTGCAAGTACACATGTTCCCCAACCTGAAACCCCTTAAAAAAAATGTGTTGATTTGCATAACTTTTTTTCCTATCCTATGTTTCCTTTATATTGTTCTTTATAGCTTGCATTTATTATTCCATATTTGCCAACATGTCTGGTCCTATCAACACCCTATTCACTCGATCACTCCAATTGATAGGAGTACTACAACTCCGCCTGTAGAGTACCTCAAATGAACTCATCCTCAGTGACTCTGGATACCCGTTATTGTAAGAAAACTCAACCAGTGGAAGATAATCTTCCGAATTTCATTGTTGATGCAACATAGAAATTCTCAACATGTCCTCCAAAATCATGTTGACTCTCTCTGTCTGTCCATATGTCTATGGATGATAAGCGATGTTGAAGGTGAACTTTGTACCCAAACCTGCAAATAACTCTTTCCAAAACTTATAAGTGAACTTAGCATCTTTGTCTGACAAAATATTATTTGTAACACCATGCTACCTCACTACATCTCTGATGAATACCTGTACTACATCACTATCTGAATAAGTAGATTTCACCAGAATGAATGGTGTTATCTTTGTCAACTTTTCCACCACGATCATGATGGAATCATCCTATCTATATTTCCTTGCAAACATGTAATTAAATCCATGGAAATGACATCCCATTCCCACTCAGGAATCAAATCAAATATAGTAAACCACCTAAATGCTTACACTCTTCTTTTACCTATTGAAAATCCAAGCATCTCGCCATAAAATCTACTACTTCCTTCTTTAGATTCAACCAATAGTAGAACTTCTTCACTGTTGTCAATGTATTATGATATCCTAGGTGGCATGAATACGATTTAGCATGGAATTCCCTAAATCTGATCAAACCCTATATTGTAAAATGATAGTCCACGTCCTGATCACCTTTACCCTACTGTAACATGTGCCTAAGCTCCATGTACCTATCATCCTGTTGTCCTACCTATAAGATCCGATCTTGTAGATATTTCCTGTAAGAAATCATAGCTACTATATGATTCACATGTACTCTTCTTCTAAGATCATTTGTAACCCTATTCTCTTTCCCTTTAATGTACCTGATCTCAAAGTCAAACTCACTAATAGTTTCCAACCATCTAGCTTGCCTAGAATTCAGATTCAGTTGATCAAATAAGTACCTCAATCTGTTATGATCGCTCATCAATACAAACCTCCTACTACGAAGATAGTTTCTCCACATCTTCAATGCATGGATGATCATTGCCAACTCAAGATCACGTGCAACATAAATCTACTCGTGCTCATTCAGTTTCCTTGATTCATAGCATACCACTTTTCCCTCTTGTGTTAAGACTCCACCAAGTATTTTATTACAAGCATATATACACACGACAAAATATTTTTCCGGATCTACAATCTTGAGAGTTGGAGCATTTGCCAACAATTGCTTCAACTGCTAAAAATTGGTTACACATTCCTTTGTCCATTCAAATTTATTAACTTTCCTTTGCAATGACGTGATAGGATATGCAATCTGTGAGAAGTTCCTAATGAACCTCTTGTAGTAACTTACCAACCCCATAAATGACCTTACCTTATCCACATTTCTAGGAGCTTCCCATTCCATAATATTTTTTTATCTTTTCCAGATCCATTGTTATGCCCTCCTTGGAAACCTCATGTCCCAAGTAATGTACCTATTTTTGAAAGAAACTGCACTTGCTAAGATTGGAATAAAACTGATGCTCTCTTAGCAATCTCAGTACTGTTGCTAAGTGTTAAACATGTTCTTCCTCATTCTTAGAATATATAAATATCATCAATGAACACAATAAAAAACTTGTCCATATAAGGATGAAACACACTATTCATCAAGAACATAAAGGTAGATGGAGCATTAGTCAAATCAAAAGGAACTAAAAAAAACTCATAATGCTATCCATGGTCCTGAAAGCAGTCTTGTAGATATCCTCTTCTTTGATGTGTACCTGATGGTATCCTCATCTCAAATCAATCTTTGAGAACATCGTTGCTCCCTTCGACTGAACAAACAATTCATCAATCCTCGGAAACAGATACATATTCTTGATGGTTACCTTGTTCAACTTCCTGTAATCAATGCATAAACTAAGAGTACCATCCTTATTCTTCACAAAAAACACTGGTGTACCCCATGGTGCCAACACTTGGCCTAATTTATCCCTTATCAAGCATTTCCTTCAACTGCAACTTCAGTTCAACTAGCTATGGTGTGCTCATCCTGTATGGTGTCTTTAATGTTGGTGCTACCTCTAGTACCAACTCAATAGAAAAGTCCACTTCACTGCGAGGTAGAAACTTTGATATCTCTGCGGAAAATACATCTGGAAACTGTTGTAAAACTGGGTACCTGATCAAGACCTCCACATCCTAAACATCCTTACCTTTATCACTGAAAATATGTAATGCAAATAAAACACACCCTTTTCTATGACTGCACTTTTCCTGCATAGCTGTGACCATTCTAACTAATGTAGGTTTCTTCTTACCCTGCAAGACCCGTTGTTCTTCATTTTCATCCAAGCATTCAATAGTCTTGTCATAACAATCCACCTTGGTCCTATTAAGGTACAACTAGTCCATACCCAAAAGCATATTATATGATCCCAATAGAAGCACATTCAAATGCGTTGATGTAGACATACCATTCATCTCAAATGCACAAAATTTTACCCAATTATGAACTCTTCTCTTTTACCCCTAGAAAATTTCACTAACCAAGATTCCACATGCACTTATTTATGCAAACCACACTTATCCACCAAGACATGATTAACCACGGGGGCTTCAATTCCGGAGAAATACCATACCACATGTGTTCATATTGGGGGATATATATCGAGGAAAAAATGGCATAATATATTGGGGTATATATAGGGGGCAAAGGGTTTTTATATTGGGAGGTATAAAAAATGGAGCTCAAAATTAATGAAAAAATATGAAGGGGTATAAAAATGTTAATGAAAAAATAGATACCTACAATATCTAGTGGAAGTAGGGGTTTTTTAAATTGAGAAGATGTATTGGATCTGTATTGGTAGGGGGTTAAATAATGTGATTTTAAAGGGTATTTTCCAATATGTAGTCAAATTAAGGGTATTATTTAATATGCCATGAACTCATGTGATATGTTAGAGGTTCATTAAGTGATGCCCCCGTGGGATTAACATGACTATAATTAGATCCAGGGTCAATCAAAATAGAAACAAATTAATCACAAAGCTTATCATCCATTTCAATAATAGATGCCTGGTGATCTGCCTTAATGTTATCCAATTCTACATAGATCTGAGGAATGCTTTGCACAACATCTCCAATTGTTTGTGCTTCCTGTGCACTTTAAATCTGAGGCCTACCAACCTGATACTGTGGATAATCTCTATTGAGATGCCCCTTTCCACATATCCAACACTACAACCGTCTCATACCATCACCTTTATTCTGTTGCCCTCTAGGTTATGACCCATGTCCCCATCGAACAACATTAAGCTTCTTGTAAGGAACAACATTCTCTTTCTCACCTGCATCATGGGGTCTTGTTCTTTTTGGCCGCCATTTACCTTTAGCTTTTTATTTTCCCTTCCAACCTTTTTGAAACTTTTTCTTGCTCTTTGATTGCTTGTAGCAATTCTTTAACTTACCAATGACATATACAAGTGATTGAGGCTCATCATATTAAATCCAATGTTTAAATTTTAATGGTAATTCACTAACAAATCTATGAACTTTTGTTTTCTCATATTTAAGATACAGTCCATACCTCAAAAACTCCAGGAACTTGGTCATATATTGCTCATTTTTCATCGATCCCATATTTATCTCATAGAACCCCTTAGCTTTATTTTCATAGTACCTCTCTGACAAATATTTCTTCCTGAAAATTCCCTCGAATTCATAACAACCCAACTCTTATGTCTGGATTTCTCTAACCTGCTTCACATCTTCCCACCAGATGTTTGTTTTCCTTTTGAGGCTGAAGATAGTTATCTATCCTTCATGTTCTCTGTGCAATCACGCAGCTCAAATAACTTCTCCATCCCAAGTAACCACGCCTCTGCATCTTCTGGTTTCTTAAAATCTCCATCAAATGTAGGTGAATTGGCTTTCTTGAACTCATCCTGCAAATATCCCCTATCACTCCTCTTGTAAGGATGATGACCATGATGCCTATCAAAACCAGAGCTAGAATAGAACCTGTGTCCATCACCTCTCCTATCAAATGTGTCTAAGAACCTTCCATATCTAATCGTGTCATCTCTATCCGAATTGTGTCCACCATGAGACCTACTTCCATATGACCCATAAGTCTTATCCTCCTTCCCATGACTGATCGTAAGTGGTCCCTACCTCTGCAAGTTTGACAAAATCTGAAGGATAATTACATTAACCTCTAATTGTTTCTCCCGTGCCTGAATGATTTTTTCATTGTCTTCCTAGCAACTTCTTATTTCTTCCTTTAAACTTCTCAAAGTGTCTGTTATATCAGGAGAGTACCTATCACCGTGATGCTCATCATATCTATAGGAAAAATATTATGAGTTGTAGTCTACCCTCTTTTTATTCATCTTTGATCTTCTTCCCGCAATTATACCATGTCATCTAAACCAAAATATAAACATAATCAACATACCTTATTATAGTTCAGGGGAGGATATATCATCTACAAGATCAACCATATCAGCATGATATATGTATAATCATAATCATAATAATCAATATCATGAATGAAAACACCAACCACATACCATGGAATTATGCATTGCAGTCATCACCATAACACTACATGCATATTCTCACATAGACAACCCATATATACAACAAATTCAAATTCAACCAACATGCATTCACGACGAACACATCTGATAATAACTTCATCAACTTCTATAGGACAACACAACGGTAATAGTGGCTACCACCATGCACACATGAAAAATTCATAAACCACAAGTATAATGAACACATATGCAACTGACATCTATGCAAGACAAGCACATTCCCCCAATCCAGTTCAAGGGGTAAACGATGCTCTGATACCACTCTGTAACACCCTTCGCCCACATTTTCCTAATCTAACTGGTCCATTGGGGTAAACATGTGACAAATATTTACTATGATGTGATTCGAATTCCTAGATCACCTTAAGGAGGTGGAACTGATGAACCAACACTTTAAATACCTCCCTCAGGAGCTAAAGAACCTTTGGGATCCAACCAACCCCTCCAGGTGTTCAACTCATGAGAGAAAATTCTTCTTGATTGAACTAGACCCCTAGTCACACTCATAACAAGCCCTCCATGCGATTGAAATATTTTATTCGCATGCACAACATGGGAATCTGTGAAACTACACACTTTTTCAGGTAGTTTTGTGCCAACGACCTTGGATTCTGAGCCAATTTTTCAGGGCCAAGACTCAAAAAAATACCCAAAACTTCATGAAACTTTCAGAAATGATAAATAACATGATGAAAATGCCTCTAATGCGAAACTTGAACAAATATCTGACCTAACAGGGCCTAGCCATGACATACATTTCGTCAAACACATCATGAACATGGAATAATAGGTCATGTAAACACATCTGAGCATAGGGACTTCATAATTATCTGAGAATCATCAATAAGGTCCGATACACTCTAATAATAGTTGCAATATCATCTATTAGGTCATACATTCATTAACAATTCATTTACCAAACAAAAAAATATGATAGCCATAACTCAAGTTTGTCATAAACCATGCTTATAGACAACATATAACCACTAGAATAACAATGATAAAACAACCATTAAAGCCACATATTAACAAACACTTTTATACATAATACACAAGAGGAAAAGATCTCTTATTAATAGATGCAAAATGCAACTAGGTCAGGGACTTCCATGTACCACCTGACCATAGATTAGGTTGAACCAATTATTTCCTTCAGCCAATCACCCCTGTGCCATATTCCAGGCATTAATGTGGAATTCACAACAAAACCAATCAAGGTTTACTCAGGATTTACTGTGTATCCCACCAAGGGATTCCTAGGTCCACACAATAAACATACACTACAGGATTTACCGCAATCCCACCATATACCGATCAAGGGATCACTAGGACTTAAACATGCATGGATGTATCAGGATCTCTCCACCTAAACCATGAGGAATTTTTCTATCTCCACCTCTAGGATTTACCATGTATCCTGCTATTACCGGTCAATGGATTCCTAGGCCCAATGAGGCTCCATCCTCTAATATTTATCGTGTATCCCACCATTACCGATGAAGGGATTCCTAGGCCCAACGATGGAGTTCACAACCAAGCTTTACCATGTATCCCGCCATTACCGGTCAATGGATTCCTAGGCCTTGTGATTTTCTTGAGACCAACCCACTCAATTTCAAAACCATCTGATAATCCAACTCAACCAAGTAAGAGAACCCCATCACACCATGGCTATCTGAAAATGGCAAGGCAAGGTTGAAAACACTATCACACCTAGAAAAATCCATGCCAATGACAGCAACAGAACCAAATACGGACATGTGTGTACCATGCATTCCAAAAATAATAATGAAATCATACATGCAACTTGATATCTGCAAATAATCCCGCTATATATGCTTGATCCAACTCTTCCTTACTTGATCTTTCTTTCCCTTGTCTTCTTCGTCCTTCCTTTGCTTTCCTTGCTCCAATGCTAGAGTGCACCAAGAATTCTCTAAGTGTGTGAGAGTATGTGAGAGAGAGAGAATAAAGAGATAGCTCCAAAACTGAACTGACCAAAAGTTATGAACTGATCCTTAGAAGCATTTTTATTAATGACTCCTCTAATTTCTGTAATTTTCCATTATTTTTCTTCATTTTCCTCCTCAAATGAAACCTGTGACCTTTTGGCCTTCCCTTTCTCCTAATTTACTTTATTTTCATAAATAAAATGCCAATTAATGCTTCTTGCCTTTCCAAAGTCTTTTCCAATTTCCCTTAGCCATAATAAACCAAGTGAACACCCATACTAGGATGTTTTTCCCAACATTCATCTTGGAATACATGTCCCATGACCTTGGTATTATTTTTCATTTATTAAATTTTTTACATGGATATTTAACCAGGATTGTTACAACTTCCAGATGCGTGCAGATGAATTTCAAGAGAAGATGGAACTCCTTGATGATTTGGAGGAGGAAGTTGAGTCTTTTTTTGACTCAAGAATAGAAAATTCAAAGAAGCAATTGGAAGAAAAAAATAATCATATTATGGATATTGATTGTTTAAAATAAAAAATGATGGAGAAATATCATTTTTTGAAACAATATTATGATTCCTTGTCTCAACAATTGATTGTGAAAGATGAGGTCATTCAGAAGCTGCAAGAGTCTAAGCAGGAATTTGAATTGGAAGTTAATCGTCTTCAAAAATTTGAGATGGAGACAGTTGATGTTAAGGTTCCAAGCTCTCTTTTTTCCACACTACATTATGTTGGTTTTCAGAAGACTGAAACCAATGATCATGATGCAGCACATGCATTTGTTATACCCAACCAGTATGTATAATGAAAATGAGAAATATATAAAAAATCAGGTGAGGTAGTGCTTGAGGAGCCTACCATTGACTGGTCCTCCTGAAAAATATTGTACATCAAGTTCTTCCAACACAAAGGCATTCTTCTCTCTGAAAGCCAAAACTCTATATGGTCCTTTCCACAAGTTTTCAAACTTTCCATGCTTTCCTTTCTCCTCATTTCGGGCATCCCATCGGAGAACTAAATCTCCCACACTGAAATCATCTACCTTTTTTTTCCTGTCATATATATTTTTGATCTTCTCTTGAAGCTTCGAAGTATTATGAAATACTTCCTCTCGAAATTGCTGCAAATGAATCATCTAATTGATTCTCCATTCAATATCATTGGGCTCACTGTCTACTTCCTGCAAAAGTTTCATGACCAGGACAACAAGACAAGTCAGAAAAATAGTATCCACTCCATACACCAACTAAAAAGGCGACATACCTATGGATTTCTTAGTGCTCACTCTGTCCACCTATAGAGAATTTATCAACTTCTTGTTCCAATTCTTCTTATTTTCTTCCAGCAACTTTTTGATGATGTTTACCAATGATTTATTGGAAGATTCAGCCAACCCATTACCTTGCGGGTAATATGTTGTTAAGTGCCTGAGCTTTATATGATACTTGTCACAAAAATCGATCATCTTATTGGATTTAAAAGCAGCTACATTATCTGTGATTATTTTTTGCAGACAACTAAATCGTGACAAAATATTAAACTCAATAAACTGAATGATTACCACATCTGTAGCCTACCTGGTGGGGATAGCCTCAATCCATTTCGTGAAATAATCAGTTGCTATCAATATCCACTTGTGTTGACCTGAAGATGAAGGGTGAATCTCACCGATAAAATCAAGAACCCACTATTGAAAGGGTGCTTGAACTGAAATGGGCTGCAACGATAGCAGCAACAACTTCCTTTTTCCCTAAAAAATCTAACGTTCATGGAAACTCATGAAAGTTTTGTAAACATCTAAAAATAAACTTGACCAATAAAATCCAGCCCTCATTATCTTGTTTTTTGTGGTGTTCCAAAATAGATAACCATCATAATCTCCCTTGTGAAAATAATTCATTACCTCCTTTGCCTCGCTTTCAACTAAACAATTCAACATGACTCCACCTGGATATTTCCAAAATAATTCATCATTAAGAATACAATATTTCAGAGCTTTAATTTTTAATGATCTACTCTTACTTTTTGACACATCCGACAGAGGATTCAAATGCTAAAGTACATAAACAATGTCAGAATACCAAGGAGATGAAATGAAAATCTGTGATACATGGGGTGTTGAATCAACCATTTCTTCATCAGAAACTGCAGTGATAAGATTGATGTCCAGATCATGCAAATTGGACTCTGCCATAAGCTTAGCCAAAAATTTTCCCTTGATTAGATTCATTGGCTTAATTTCAAGGTCATACTCCAACATTTTAGCAATCCATTTTTCCGCGCCTACCTTCGGGGTCAGGCTGCATCAAAACATCTTTGATTGTCGCATTTGGGACATAGGCAACAATATGCGAGTGAAGAATGTACACCTAGAAATCATTCAAAGCTTTCACAAGTGCCAGGTCCTATTTCTCAATGATGTTATACCTCAGTGCTGCATCCCTTATGGTTCTACCGAAAAATGAAATTGGTTGTTCTGGTTTTAGGTCCTTCTTCTCCATTAGGACAATAACCAATGTGTGCTCAAAAGCAAATGAAAAAATAATGAAATCCATAGTATAATTGGGGTTGATCAATATGGGAGTACAGGACAAAGGAAACTTGACTAAATTGAAATATTTCTTAGCATCATCAGACCACTTTACCTCACTGTCCTTCTTTAACATATTAGTTAGGTATGAACCTCCTCAAATGTTGATCTTACCATTAAAGGACTAAATTTCTTTCTCGTTTCTCATAAAATCCAATTGCTGAATTGCTTAAATTCTTGAGGGATCTATGCGGATGCCATCCTTTGATATAATATGCCCAAGTAACTTACCTTCTTCCATAACAAACAAACTCTTTTTTGGATTAAATGAAATACCGAATTTCCTGCACCTTTGGAAAACATTACTCAAATGATGCAAGTGATCTTCATATGTTTGAGAGAAAATTGTTAAATAATCAAGGTAAATGGCCAAAAATACATCTTTTTCATTTGAAAAAGAGATATCCATTGCTCATTGAAATGTGGCTCCTGCATTTTTCATCCCAAAAGGCATCTTGGTGTACATAAAAGTACCCCACGACGTTGTAAAAGTTGTCTTCTCATGGTCATTTGGATGCATTAAAATCTGATTATACCCTGAGTACCGTTCAAGAAATGACATTCTAGAGGCACCAACTACCCTCTATAAGATGTGGTCCATCTTAGGGAGAGGATAATTTTCCTTCAAGTACACTTTGTTCAAATTATAGAAATCAATGCACAAACAAATTTCACCTATCTTTTTTCTAACTAGAACCAGATTTGACATCCAATTAGAAAAGCAAAGAGGGATAATGATACCAACCTTATACAACCTGTTTATCTCTTTCTCAATTGATGGCAACAATCGCGAATTTATCCTTATGAGATTTTGGAGGAAAGGCTCCTGATCAGGCTTGATAGGAATAGTGTGTTGAATTATAATTTTATCATAAACCTTCAAATCAAAATAATCCCACGCAAAAACATCTGAAAAATTAGTCAAAATTGTTGTGTATTTACCTTTCATTTCAAGAGTTAAATATTTTGACAACTTCACCATATTTGGCTTCTCAGCTGTGCCAATGTTGATATCTCCAGCTCCTACTACAGTAGGGACCATTGTAGATTTCTTCGCGACTTCTTCTTGATCAAAAAGCTCATAAAAAGGCACAATACCTCTTCGAATGGAATTGTCTTTCAGCTGTAACACTTCTAATTCAGTAGCATTAATTCCTTCATCATCAAATACATCATCAATATGAGAAGTGGCAAATTATTCCTCCATTTGCAAAAAATTGTTGAGTTGATTGTCATCTTGAAACACTTGCCAATGTCGAAGGTTATCTAGAACAGCAGGGCGATGCTTAACATTAATTTTGTATTTTCTGTTGGGATGTATCGTAATTCTAAACATGCTTACCATAGTAGCAAGAGAATCAACAATACAATTCTAGTTTCTAGGAATCACGGATAAAGTATATTCAGAATTTTTTTTGAGAATATCTAAGACAACATTGTGATATGCTCGCATCCTTGAATTTTTGGCCTGGTATTCCCCTTTTACCTATTTGATAATCAACTCAGAGTCACCATAAACTGAAATCTTTTGAGCCCCTAGCTTCTTCCGAATCTTAAGCCCTGCAATCAAAGCTTTGTATTTGGATTCGTTATTTGAACAATTAAAAGAAATTTTATATGAACAATACCTGACATTAGGAGGTATTTTGCATGACTGATTCATTGGGATATGAATCCAAATTCTTATTCCAGCTCCTTCATTTCCCACTACTCCGTCAAAATCCATAGTACAAAGACTGTTTTCCTCATCCAGAAGCTCAAATTCGGATGGTTGATCTTTATTTTCTGTTTGTTGATCCGTTGTCTCAACATGCTCAGTTTCTTTCACTAATGCTATTGTATGCTCGACTGATGTACTTGGCTGCAAATCATTCACTTTTTGTTTTGTCCTTTCTGCATCGAAAAATTCTCCAACACTACCTGAAATTTCTGAAATTTCCTCATTCTCTACAAGCTAACTATCTATATCAACTGGACTATCATCATTAAACAAATTAAAAGACTCTATGTTGGTATGTATAGAGTGTATAGGGTGATTTTTTGGTTTCTCTTTGCTCCTAATCATATACTTCATCTTAGTTTCTCAGTACAATTTTCTGAGCCGACTGAACACTGGTATAGTAGCATAAGAGAAATCAAGCTGCAAAGTGCCTTTCAAATTTTCTCCTTGTGATTGTGAGAGAAACATCCCATACCTTGGCGGATATCAACCACAACCACATCCATCAAGACATTCTTCTGGGGAATCTAATCAAGAGATACTACCAAGTATTTAATAAGACTGATACACCTCACTCTATCTGAATCAAAGGAGTAAAGGTCATGATATGGGCGAGTAATGTCCAATCCTAACTTGTCTATTATGGCTTTGGGCATGAGATTGTGAGATGCTCCGAAGTCTAACATGGCATTGTGAAGGATAAAATCATGGACTCTAAGACTGATATAGAGAGGTGGGACTTCACTATCAGGTAAGTTTCCATCTATGGCTAGGCCAAACAACAACTCAGTGTGGTCATCGCTAACATTCACCATATCAGATGTTTGGTCAACTTTTAGCATCTTAGCTACATGAAACTTATATTGGTCATTCTTTACAAGTTTAGTTAAAGGAATGGAAACTTTCAACTTGGAAATTTCATTCTCTAAACTAAACATATTGGGATATCTTTCTACCTCTTTGGAAGTGACATCCTTCCTTTCGAACTATTCTTTGGCAGCAATCTCCTTTTTCTAACTTGCAGCTTGTGTTTCCTTATATTTCTTTGGATTGTTGGTTGATGCCTCATTTCTCTTTCTTTGATTGGTAGCAGCGGGATCCTTTTATTTTTTCTGATTATTAGAGGTTGGTTTTTGGGGCTGAGTATCCTTTGGAGAAGTTGGCCTCTTCTGATTTGAAGTAATAGGCATGTTTCAGTTCCTCAAATTATATTTCCTTTGCATTGAGCTAAGGGAATTTTGGAAACCTCTCTGATAATATTTCGTCTCTGCTCTATCATATCGTCATTTGAAGGGACAAAATTCTTATCATCAAATTTATTAGCCTCAAGTTCTTGAGTGTGTTCTTCCTCTTCAGTTAATAAAATAGGTTGCCCATCATTATCGAAAAGGTGATTCTCTTCAAGAATCTCTCCTTCTTATTCAAGTGCCTGAGCATAGTTTTGTTGAAGTGGTGTTATAATATGATGTTGTGCTTACTAATCCCGACCTCTTTGCTCTCTTTGTTTGATCCTAAGCTGAGGTTGCTGCTGTTGTTGTCCTCAGAAATTAGGATTCCAAATCTGATTTTCTGGTTGCCTATCTGAGACTGTCATATTATCCATCCTCTTCTCCATAATTCTAATCAAAGAGTCCAACTTACCATCTGAAGAAGTAGATGGCACCTATTTAATTGTTTCCCTTCTTTCTATTTTCATTTTTCATTTCTTAATAATTAAATTCGCCTCCACACTCTCTGCATTTTTGTGCATCTCCTCGAGAGTTGTAGGACTCCTTTCCCTCAGCTGATAGGACATGTCAGGATCGAAGGCATACGGATAATGAAGCAAAGCCAAGCCAGGAGGAGGAGTGATGTCATTTGTAATTGAATTGTAGATCTTGTTGAATCGGGCAGTGAAATCTTGCACGAACTCATTGGGATTCCTTCTCAAAGCATCATATTTAGCAAGAATTTGAAGTGGATTCTTCTTTTCTTCCCATTTGGCTAAAAACAAATCAGTCATTTTTTGAGGATTTGCAACTAAATTTGGATTCAAATTACGAAGCCAGGTCTTTACTTCTCCTGAAAAACTTTGGGAAATTACCCTCATCCTTGCATCATCATTGTCGATCTCTTCAAGATTGATGAAATCAATGACCTTCACTATATGTTGCAGGGTTGTAACCCATTTTGTCCCATCAAACAGAGGGAGTCTTTGAACATACCCTTGAGGTAGAGTAGTGAGTAGGGCAGGTAGGATTAAAGGGCCAAATCTCGCCATGAATGTTGCAAATGGTTTTGCAGAGTAACAATAGGAGGTGTTGTTTGAGGAGATGGTTTTGGAGGAAGTGATGAATTAGGAGCAGAAGATGTTGCAGTATCTTAACGAGATTATAAAGGCAAGGAATTTTCTTATTGATACTGAATATAGGATTTCTCAGAGGTGTATTGCAAGTTATTGGCCAATTTTTGGAGTTTGTGGAAATGTGACCAAACCTTCCTATCAGTTTTTGATGCAGACTCTAAAGATGGTGGACTCAATTCAATTTTTATAGGATCATATACTATTTATGAAAGTAAAGTTTCAGATTTAGTTTTGAACAATGAAAGCTCAAACTTGATGTCGAAAGGTAAATCTTGTAGAACAAGAAGTGAAATAGATCTTACCAGTGATGGTAAACTTGAGTCAACTTGTTGGAGTTTTGATCTTTCTTTCTTTAGGATCCGCTCTGGGTCTTCCACTGGAGATGGTGGATTAGGATCACGGTTTGACCTTATGAAATTATTAGGAGCCAGTTCTGAAATCTCCACTTTGGCTCTGCAAATGTGAGTCAACCTTATTGAAAACTAAATTTGTCACCCTAGAACTCAATAAATTTGTCGTGAAATTCCAGGGAATATGTGATCGTTCGTTCCCCGGTAGCGGTGCCAAAATTTTTATCCTCCATAGTGTCTTAAGGCTGAGAATGGAAACTGAAGGAGATAACCATGAACCACTTAGGAATTGGTATCTAGCCCTACCAAATCAGAGAGGGCTCTCTCCGTGATCTTACAACCCACAAGGTGACTGAAGAAGGTATAAAAATATTAGGCTAGTTATTGAGCTCTAGGGTTTTGAAATTTATGGTTTTAGCTGGAATAGGAGGAGAGTTCAATGAAACTAGGTCAGATCTAAAAGATTTCAGTTGCAGAGATACAAAGGGGCACGACAGGTATGTTCAGTGACACTTTGAGGTTTTCAATTTTAGTTTAGGGTGGAAAATAAAAGTTTCAAAATGAACATGACAAGCATGAGTTCATTTATCAGAAGATGAATAACATAAACATGAAATTTCTATCAAAACATACCATAAAATTTGATAATTATGTTTAACATCTTATTGGAAGATCACTAAAAAAAAGATATGTAAATAAGATGAACTAATCATTCATAAAAGTGAATTACAGAAGAAAAGCATTGCCACAAAATCATACCACATGAATCCCTATATAATAGCTGCAACTAGTCTTGTATTTCTATAAAAATCAACTGTACACAAAGCTCCAAGCCTTCTACTCTATGCTGTCCAACCTTGAATATGACTGAAAAAAAGCTACATATAGACCAAAAACCATGTTCCCCTCTCTTAGGGGTCGAATCCCTCATGATAGGAACAATTTACAAAAAATTCTCTAACCAAATCTAAGACTAGGGTGATTAAAACAAACTCTCCTTTTAGCCTTTAACTGACCTTTCTATCATAAATGACTTTCAAAATTACATCAAATTTACATTAACAAGCTTAATTACATTCATCTACATCATTTCAACTCAAAAAAAGAGAAATTAAATCATGAGAAACCAAGTTTCACTGATAAAACACGAAAATTTTACCTCCAGGGAAAAGTGCAATGCATTCCGAGAAATGTGCAGTGCCATCTAGGAAAAGCGCATCGCCAAATTGGAGGGAATTTTTGAGTGACTTCTAGTGCTCCAAATCCTGATAGGAAGGCATCATTGGAAAGCTTAGGATATATAGTTTTCCATAGAGTCCTTAACAAAGAAAAATGGCTTCTCCAAGGCTGAGACAAATGGATTCTCCCAAGGTCGCTCTAAAAGCGCAACGCCAGGGTGAAAAAAGTGGTAGAAAGTGGTTTTTTAGCATGTTTTTTGCATTTTTCTTCCACCCGAAGGCTAACATGGTACAAAAACATGATAGCTGACATGTCCAGGTCACAAGCTATCTGCTAATATAAATTTTTTATGATTTTGAGCTCTTAGGGAAAAGTGCAGGGCCAAGGTTGTCATGATTTTCTTGCGTTTTTTGCTGTCATGATTTTCTTGTTTTAGCCAAAAATCACAAAATTTCAAAAAATTCAAATTTTCCTTCAAAAATGGTCTAGAATTTCCCCTTTAAGTTTAAAAATGATGTGCTAGGCAATGAGAGAGCCCTCAACCAACAAATCAAGCTTATCCTTCTTCTTTTACTTAATTAGGGTTTTCCTCAACTTCCTTTTCAAGTGTTTAAGCCTAATCTCGAAAATTTGTTCCTAGTGCAGTAGTGCATCTCCACGTGTCTCAAAAGCTTTTTTTTCCTCTTTTCCTTCTTGAGAATATTCTCCAAGTGACAATTTACCTTGCCAAGCCAAAATTCCTTACCTTGCTCAATTTCCGTTGCAATGAACTCATCAAAATCCTCTTGACCTAGTGATGGAGATGGTTCAGTTTCGTGTTCTTGTTGCCTCCTGAGACCTCTTATTCTTGGCCTCCTTGGTTTGATTTTCACTTCCTCAAACTCAATATTCTCAACATCAATCACTGACTTACCTTTTCCATCCGCCTCCTTCAAATCTGCCTTGGGTTTACTACTAAGCAAGAGTTGGTTTACTTGGAGTTGCTTGTTCTCCTATTGAAGAAATGTAATCATGAAATTATCATTTGAAAGTTTGTCTTTGAGGTCTCCAATTTCAGCTTCTTTCTCTTTTATAATATGCTCGGGTGACTTGTCCTTCTCATGCATCTCTAGGTATTCCATGTCAGTATCAAAATGTGCCTGTTCTTCCTCTTGTAATGGTGTCTCATGCTAATGTGTTGATGTATCTTTTTTCACTGATGTAGATTGAGCCCTTTCCACATCGGCGGGAAAAAACATCAGCCTTTTTCCTCTGTTATATGTTTTAGTCACCTCAGCCCTAGGTTTTCTTGTTACAAGTTTACTTGTATAAGCCACTTCTTGTTTCCTTGGTGAAGTCAAAGGTGTATATTGACTGCTTGATTGAACTAGAGTAGGCAAAAGAGAGGTTGAATGCATGAATTCCTCCCAAGACAAGTTGACCTATGTAAGCCGATGGAAAACAATGATTTTCACCAAGCCATGATGGAACAAGCTTGCTTTATGATCTTTCCCTTTGCTATGTACTTTTTCTGCCATTTTGACCAAGCTTTTGTAGAGGTAGTGAGGTATGTTAAGAGATTTAATACCTGTGAAATGCATCAGTAATCTAACATGGTAATAATATACCCTTGAAAACCTACCCTCACATGTGAAATATTTCATGATCATCTTCATGATAAGGGAATACTTATCAAGCAAGTGTCTAAAATTAAAGATATTCTTTGGAGTAGCTTTGTAAGGAGGCTTAATTTTTTTGTTGTTGTAATTTTCAATATCTAAGTCTGTCCTTTTGAACCAGACCTCTCCATGGCTAGGGATACCAGTGGATATGGCAATGGCCTCTGCTGAAATATTAAAAAAAGCGCTGGAATAGTTTCCTTATCCATCCTTAGATTGGTAGCAAAGGTGCTTTTTAATTTATCACTAAGACTTAATTCTTCAATCTTTTGGCAGAAAACTAGGCAACTTGCATCTTGGAATGACTTCTTGAGAAATGGTGAAGCCATGATATCATGTACTCTGGTGGGTTCATATTTCATGATCTAACCTCCTTTATGCTTCCTCTGATCAGTAGTCTATGGATCCATGTGAAACCCTAGCTCACTAGCAAGGGGAATTAGGGTTTAGTTTTAGGAAAACAAGGGATTTGGGGAAGTTTTAGTAATGGAGGGAGATGAAGGGGTTTGAGGGTGTCTAAATTCTTGGGAAAGTTTAGGGGGGTAGGGATAGATGTTAGGGAGTGTAGGAAGGTGAAAATTTTGGAAATGAGTGAGGGGAAAGGATATAAAAATTAAAAACACAGTCCTAGCAGAGGAAAGTGTAGTGTATGCTAGGTTTGCAGGGGAATGAAGGAAATGGGTGAGGAGAAGCGTCAAGGAAGGTGTATGGAAGGTGAGGGAGGGTGTTTGAGCATGAATTTTAGGTTTTTTCACAACAAATGACCCAAACACACTATGAGACAAAAAGCGCAACAAACCCTAGGAGAGGGTGATTTTTTGAGCTTTCAAGCATGACTTGAAGCTAAAAAAAAGGTAGATGAGGGAAAAATGTAACCCAATTACTTGTTTTTGATGATTTTTAACCTGTAGCTGATGAAGAAACCTTTGGAGAATAAATATTGTGCTCTCTTGAGAAAATACAATACCTTGGAGAAAAGCGCAGTGCAGGAAGAAAATTCAACTTCTCAAGGTGAATTTGGGTTTCTCTGAGGGCTGGGATGCAATTATATGGTGGAGAAATGTCTTATGAGAGAGAAATGAGAAAAATATGTGCTTGGTTGGTGTTCTTAGAAGCTGGAGGGTCAATTTTCTCTTAGGTGGTGATTTGGTTCCACCTTGTCTTTTCACAAAATGACTTGATAAATTTGTGTACTGCAACTTCAAACCTTATGATACATAATTACATCTTAATAAAGATAAAAATGCATTTATATATCATTATAGAAAACTCTTCCCTATTACTACTCCCTCTAATGGTGACCTTAGATGATGACATGACCTATTTACATGACATTTGATAATATGACCAAATGATGACACTATATGGAATGATAACCAGAATGATGACCAATATGACCAAGACACTCTTCCAAAGAATAATGACCTGACTATGATAATATCTATTGACCATGAAAATTAAGGGAATAGTAATGACCTAGATATACTAACCAATGATCAAATTTTTATTTAAAAACTCCTTGAAACTATAAAAAATTTCCCTAGGACCCTATCAACCATATGAAAGAGATTAATTTTATCATTGGTGACTAATAGGACTGACAAACATTAATAGTGACAATTGATCAGCTTGATAGGGCACATGTTCCTCTAGTGGTTCATCAGGTCCATAAGGCACATCTTGATCATCATATGGTTGATCAACTTGATGAGACACATCTTCTCCCTTATGTCAGTGTTCAATTTCCATCCCTACATAGTGGAACAAAAAATATACTTGTAAGTCAAGTGAACAATCATCATAACAGAAGTGAATAGTGAATCTACACTTGTTTATTTAAGAAATTATTATAGGTGGAATGTCATGATATGATTTGATAGTAGGAAAATAGGTAGCATAAGTTGACATGGACCAAGGGTCATAGGTTGAAACATGGAAATAAAAGGGTTTCGAGCTTAGGAAAAGATGGATCAAAGATGAGCACACAAGTAAAGGTATCTTTCCTTATGTCAATAAAATGGGTGATGCAAAATATGATGAAAGATGAAAGCATTCATCCTCAATCAATAAAATCAATTCAAAAGCTAACTTTTCAGTGTGAGTGTACTTGATCTTAGTACCATTCAAATTTCGACTCAAGTAGCATATACTAGGATGTTCATCCCCTTGGTTATCCTCTTGAACCTGTAGAAATTTGAATAATAGCTGAATTATTCATCGAGATTATCCTGATTACACACTATTTAAGCTTCATGCATAATACATAACCTCTTCTACAATTGATCATCAATTTGCGGAATTAGAAGCAGTCGCATGCGCACATTAAAACATAATCAAGCACACATATTGTAGAAATTTGCTGAATAATGATTAATTATCCACCGAGACTATCCTGGTCACATACTATTTGAACTTCATACACAACACATAATCTCTTCCACTCAACTCAACTCAGATCATCACACATGCGGAAATAAAATCAAGCGATAACACATCAAATCATCATACACATTAACACAGTATGTATGGGAAAAGCTTATAGCTGAAAACCCCGCAGCTATTGTGTATATTATAATGGAGAAATCAAGTAAAAAACTCAGTACAATACTCCTCACAAGTACTCAGTACTTTCTCATACAGTTACTCACAATCTAGCTCAGTTTTGAACAGGTTACTGGTTCAAAACTCACCGCCAATTGCCTTGCCTCTATTGAGTGTTTCAATGCTATGGGATGGCCTCTTTATATAGATAAACCACCAGCCTGAACTGCGCAATCCTCATGGGCTTACTCCTCCTATCTGTGTGTTGCAAATAGCAACAGTATAGTCACAACTAATAGCTAACTCCACCCTTTCATCTACCTCTTTCACTGGTCTCCACTGAACTGATCATGCACTGTAGTGAACTGATGTGTTCTTGAGTTGAATAATGAGTTACTAATTAATGAATTAAATAATATTTAATTCACTCCACTCATAACTAACTGATTAGCTAGTTAAACTAATCTCAATCAGTTCAACTAAAATAAACAGAACACAACTCCACTATCTGTCTCATTAACTCCTCCAAACTTCTGCCACTGAAGTCCAACCGAAGTCAACCATGCATGATGCCATCAAACCCTTGGGAACCACGTGATTCCTCTGTCAGATGCATGAGCCACTTCTGTAGCTCGAACTGAAGTGCTCCAAGAGAGTAAACCGTTGTTTAGAGTCCAAATATTATTAAGGGTAAATAATATTTGACTACCCTATTTTTAGGAGAGGCAGTCTAAAAATAGACTTCGACCTCTTCGACCTAAAAATAGAGTCTCATCTATTTTTACCAACATGACCAATGCTCCAAGAATCTCAAACTGGAATCCCCGAACCATGCTCCATATGTCTAAAAATAGACATAGTCTAAAAATAGACTTTGCGCCAGAATTTGCCTGCGGGCCCACTTAATGAAGGCAACTTCATTTCACTAAGCTCCATCATCTTGCTGCATTCTCAACACATATAACACAGTATGTAATGGGGAAAGCTTATAGCTGAAAACCCCCAACTATCTGTATATTATAATGATAGAGAACATGTAACAATACATAGCACAATACTCCTCACAAGTACTCAGTACTATCTCCAATTGTTACACACAAACTAGCTCAGATCCGAACAAGTCACGGGTTCAAATCTCCTCCACTGTTTGCCTGCCTCTACTGCGCAATCCAATATGGAAAAGAATGAGATCCAAGTTTGATTCCCACCCACTTGTACTGCGCAATCCTCATTGGCAATCTCAATCAATGTGTGTGCAAATCCCATGCACAGCTATAGTCACAATTGATAGCAAACTCACCCTTTCACCCACCTCTAACACTGGTCTCCACTGAACTGTCCATGCATTGTAGTTAACTGATGTGTTCTTTAGTTGAATTATGAGTTAATAATTAGTGAATTAATTCACACCACTCATCACTAGTGTATTTTTCAGTTAGACTAAATACAACTAGTTCAACTAAGTTAAACAGAAAACAACTCCACCAACTGTCCCATCAACTCCACCAAACTCTGCCACATGAGTTCTAACTGAATTCAACCATGCAATAGCTCAACTAACCCTTAGGAAAAGCGTATTTCCTTCTGTCAGCTGCATGTGCCACATCCAAGCATCAAACTGAAGTGCTCCAAGAGGATAAGATAATGTTTATAGTCCAAATATTATTAAGAGCTAATAATATTCGACTGATCTATTTTTAGACTGGCAGTCTAAAAATAGACTCCGCCCAGTATGTCTAAAAATAGAGATCCATCTATTTTTCCAACTTGACCAACCATCCACAAATAGCATCCCGTAACTCATAGAATATTATCGACATGTCTGAAAATAGACATAGTCTAAAAATAGACTTTGCGACAAAAATCACCTGTGTGGCCCCCACCTAGTTTAAGTGATCACTTTCCAACTAGGATCAGGAAAGATGTTTTAGGATGCCTCCTTCACTATTTCTTGTTGCCATCTTCAACACTCCCTCTCAACAAGAAAGGACTGTCTTTGCATGCGACATGCAACTCCATGCATTCACCCCGCAACCTTCACAAGCGCCATGCAACTCCATGCATCTCATCTTCCGTGAACTCCTCGAACCAATAGGCTCCGAAACAACTCAATCACCGATGTATCTATCATCAAAGTCTTCGACTTTGTCGTCCAATTTGCAATATGTCTTCATGAACCACTACGCCGTTGAACTCTTGCGCTGTTGAACTCTTTGCACCCATGCACTCTTGCACTTGCTGTCAACTCTAATCCGCGCTCCAGTATCCGACATTGTCACTTTGATCTGCCTGCATCAATCCAACTGATCTGCTACTGCTGCGCTGTGGGCACCTCGTAGCCAGGTTCAACTCATGAGATCCACACCATCTCATGAATCCTGCCCAGAAATCTCCTCTTGGGATTAATCATGCATGTCGCCCCACCTCTCACTTGGTGGTATAGCTGCATGCACTCCCTCTGCCCATCTGGCACGAAATTTCTCTGCATGAGTGGTTTCTTCCACTCCATGATCCTCATCTTGTGGCTGCTCCACATCCCGAGGTTCACTATTACCTGCATGCAAAACTTGCTCCCTCTCAAGCATCAATTGCATGTCTTTCTTGCACTTCCCAACAATAGGAAGCTCCGTAGACATCCCATCTACTTCAAGTCTGTAGAGATTCTTTGCTCGAATCCCAACCTTCTTGACTTTTCTGGTTGCCTTGTGCCGAAGGAAAATTTTTCCTTCACTGAAGACAACTTCATACCCTTTATCCTCTAACATTGTGACTGAGATCAAATTCTTATTTAAACCTGGAACATGCACTACATCTTGTAAAAGAATGATTTTACTTGACTCCCTCTGAAAGGTTATGGTACCAATGCCGGTCGCATTGTATCGTCCATTTTTTCCCAACTCAACATGCAACTGGAGATATTTCTCCACCAAGTCACTAAAAAGATTCACATCTCCCGTCATGTGAAAGGAAGTGCCACTATAAAAATACCACCCCGATCCCAATGCAATAGACACCATGCATGCGATCAATGAGAAGTCCAGCTCAAATTGCGAGGCAAGAGCCTCACCAGCTGCAGATCCAGCAGCCTGCTTGTTCTTCTTCTTCTGTGAACAATTCGTGGCGTAATGTCCGTGTTCGTGACAATGAAAACACTTCACTTTGGACATGTCACGCTCTTTACCATCCGCACCGGATTGAGAAGCATTCTTCTTTCCCTTCCCCTTCCTTGCTTTGGCAGCCAAAGAACAATCCTCTTCATCATCATTCTTTGATGAAGATCCATCCCTGGTATCCCGCCTTATCTCCTCCTGCACAAGATCCGACCAAAGTCGTTCCCATCCTGGAAATTTTTCCCGACAATTGACAGAGTCCTGATAGGAGTGCCAACTCTTCAGAAGCCCAAGGAGAGCCAAGCTCACCAATTCCTCATCATCCACACTAACTCCTACACTCCCAAGCTCATCCCTGCAGTGGACAAACTTTGTCAAGTATACCGGAATAGTGTCATTCTTCTTCATCTTTATTTTTCTGAGTTTATCCTTGAGCGCCAAATTCCTCTGGTCACTCTTGCTTTGGAATAAATCTGTCAACGCTTTCCACATCAAGTATGGAGAAGCTTTTCCATGCAGGCTGGATACAATGTGATCCTTCACGCCCTCCAACAGAATCCTTCGACACTTTGTTGTCTTCTTTTGCCAAGCCTCAACTTGAGCAGCATCAGTAGGCTTTGGGACTTCAACATCTATGAACTCCTTCAGCCCATTGTCATCTAACACCGCCTCCATCCTGTCCTTCCATGCAACATAATTCGAGCTGCCCTCAAGGGCATACTCCAATCGCAATCCGTTGAAAGACATTTTGACTTCAACACCAAGAAAACACTGCTGCAAATTCGAATTCCACCAGCTCAAAACTCAACCGCTTCTGATCTGTGAGAAAAAAGTATTTCTAGCACAGAGATCGACTGTAGGGGCATTTACTGGATTTTTCACCTTTCAAAGAAAGGATGAATCCAGAGGCTACCTGGCCCTCTTACAGACTCTGTCTACCGAAATAAAATGTAATCACTGTAATAGATCCGATGATCAATTTTGCTCTGATACCATGTAGAAATTTGAATAATAGCTGAATTATTCACCGAGATTATCCTAATTACACACTATTTAAGCTTCATGCATAATACATAACCTCTTCTACAATTGATCATCAATTTGCGGAAATAGAAGCAGTCGCATGCACACATTAAAACATAATCAAGCACACATATAACATAGTATGTAATGGGGAAAGCTTACAGCTGAAAACCCCCAACTATCTGTATATTATAATGATAGAGAACATGTAACAATACATAGCACAAATCTCCTCATAGCTCTCAGCACTATCTCACATGCTACACACAAACTAGCTCAGATATGAACAAGTCACAAGTTCAAATCTCTTCCACCTGTCTACCTGCCTCTACTGCGCAATCCAATATGGAAAAGAATGAGATCCAAGTTCAAATCCCACTGGCTTATACTACGCAAGCCTCATTGGCAATCTCAATCAATGTGTGTGCAAATCCCATGCACAGCTATAGTCACAACTGATAGTAGACTCACCCTTTCACCCACCTCTAACACTGGTCTCCACTGTCCATGCATTGCAGTTAAATGATGTATTATTTAGTTGATTTATGAGTTAATAATTAGTGAATTAATTAAGAATTAATTCACACCACTCATCACTAGTGTATTTATCAGTTAGACTAAATACAACTAGTTCAACTAAGTTAAACCGAACACAACTCCACCAACTGTCTCATCAACTCCACCAAACTCTGCCACATGAGTTCTAACTGAAGTCAACCATGAAATAGCTCAACTAACCCATAGGAAAAGCATATTCCCTTCTGTCAGCTGCATGTGCCACATGCAAGCATCAAACTGAAGTGCTCCAAGAGGATAAGATAATGTTTATAGTCCAAATATTATTAAGAGCTAATAATATTCAACTGATCTATTTTTAGACTGGCAGTCTAAAAATAGACTTCGCCCAGTATGCCTTAAATTAGAGGTCCATCTATTTTTACCAACATGACCAACCATCCACAAATAGCATCCTGCAACTCATAGACCATGATCCATATGTCTAAAAATAGACATAGTCTAAAAATAGACTTTGCGACAAAAAATCACTTGTGTGGCCCCCACCTAGTTTGAGTGATCCCTTTCCAACTAAGATCAGGAAAGATGTTTCAGGATGCCTCCTTCACTGTTTCTTGTTGCAATCTTCAACAGAACCAGTACCATAACAATGGTAGTAATAGCTGCAGTAATATACAAGAAATAATCTCATTGATAGTCAGGGGGATACACCAATTATGCTCGAACCATGACATATTTCAAAGTATCAAAATATTTTTGGGTTGAATCATACCAATGGAAGAGAACCCATTTTTTCAATAGGTGAGTAAATCCTTTCGTAATTTCTGCATAATTGGGGACAAATCTCCATAGAAAATTAGCCTTCCCTTGGAGGCATCGTAACTGAACAAGTGAAGATGGTGTAGGAAAGTCAAGGATTGCTTGCAATTTGACAGGATCGATGTAGACTCCTTGTTTTGACATGTACGAATACGATAAATATACCATATTGAACACAAAAGACACATTTGTTTGTATTTAACCTAATTTTATAATGTTGTGTCTTTAGGTTGGATCAATACTGATAGGAAGTGAAAACTCTGGTTGATAAACTTTAGATGTGGTTTCAAAGGGAGTAACTTTTGATGTACCCTTGGTAGTTTGTGTTTTATTATTCTTTCGATGTCCAGGTGTTGCCTCAGGAGGTAAAGGAGAAAATATTTACATCCTACATGAGCGAAGTGGGTGTTGTTGTTCCATAGTTTACTGATTAATTTTAAAACTTTAAATACATAAAACAAAACAAAGGGGTAACTAGAAAAATAAGGATTACCAAGTCATTATGAACTGCAAAATATTGTTTATAGTACGTGTGAGAAATATCCCTGAATTTTGTGTCCAGTGTATCACATATAACAAGGTGGCCGACTCGGTTACCTAGGTTTGGATTTCATCGTACTAGGGAATTCCAAAATATACCTGAATGTACGTGGAAGTGCATTCTGTGTTAGTGTTGTCTAATATTTCTTGTACAATAGGAAGTATTATGATATACTTTTCATACATGGAGCATCGTTTGATATTCCCGAAGGTACATGGAGAACGATTTGATATACTTACATACATGGAATACCGACTACCCCCAAAATGTAATGCAGACAAGTAACAACAACTCCTATGTTTAAAGACGTCGGAACACGTCTCTAGCATAGACTTCTACGTGTGTAATTAATGTTTCAAATGCTCCTTAGGTTAATTGAATCAATTTTAGAGTTGATCTTCAATTAGGTTTCAATTTCAAGGCTCACGAAATGAGTTCAAAGGGAATTATTACTTAAATAAATTAATGATGTGGCGAATCTTTTGAATTTGAGAAAATGGAGGATTCTTGAAAAATTAAGCTAGTAATTACCAAATTGAAGGGCCATATTTATTTCATGAGATAAAAAAAAATCTATATCTATAAATTCAAACAAATTTAATTAACTATAAGATATAATATATAAATACACACTCCATGATACGATAAGGAACCTATTCAACTAAATTTGAAGTATGTTAATATTTGAAAGCCTACTATACAAAATAAAATTAGTTGGAAAAAATTTTCTTCATTAGAAGCACCATATCATTTAATGTTTTAAAACATGTATCTAAAATGACCATAAAACAATAGTAAGAATGTCTCTCTTAAAGGAAGAAATTATCATAACTATATAGAATTTCACAATTCCAAATAAAAGGTGGAAGAAATGTGGGATGAAAAGGACAATGAAATTATTCAAAGGCAAACAAAAAGAAATCAAGAGATAGAGGTTTTACTGGATTTAGAGAACAAGGAAGATGCTTCAAGGTCTTATCAACAATGAATGTACATTGTTATCATTTGTGGTGAAGAGAGGCACAAATTATTTGAGTGTTTTTTTGGGAGAATGTGCATGGAAAATTTAGCACAACAATCAAGTGGGGCACAAGGAGGGGTAGGAAGATTTACAAAATATATGTTTCTACAAGGAAAATCTTTTATGCACATGCAAAGATGGATATTCAATGTCTCTTATGTTTTCAATATTTTTCATCAAATATTGACAAATTTTAAAATAAAGAACTCTTTTTTACTTTTGAGTCATATTTTGCAATATATTTTATGATTACATTTGTTGAGAAACAACTAGATGAATTTAATCGACATTAGATTGCCACAATCTAAGAAGATTAACATTATAAACATTTCTAGCATATCACCAATACATGTATGCTAATTTAATTCTTTTGCATTTATTATTTATGAAATTAATGGTTATTAATCACATGAGTCTTCCACGAAGCATTATAATATGAAATAACACACTCCTTTTTGTGCAAACACGAATCTACAGTACACTTTGCATGTCTTTAAAAAACTTGTTCTTTTTAAAAAAATATCATAAGCTTCATGTGAGAATTGAAAGAAGAAACTTGTGAGGTTTTCAAAGGTAGGGATCATTATTTAGAATTCAAATAAATATTAAATGTTATATATAATGATGAGTGTTATGAAAGTGATCGAGGTGGCTCTAGAAAGGATAAAAAATCAAAGCCTTCATATTTCATAAAAACTAAAACCAGCACGTATAACTCGTCTTCCTGACTCCAACAGTGCAAACAATGCCTCAAACCGAGTTCGTATGCAAAAGTTATGCTAAGTCAAAGTTTCAATCAAACTAGGAAAAATTGAAAGTCAAATTCAACATTATTCCACATGGTAGGCCATACATATGAAACATTGCATAAAATTTAGGATGCCTAATGGCACCCATAAAGCTAATGTGGCATCCCAATCAGCAAACCAGGTGGAACCACAAGCAGGTGTTATGGCAGCACCACAAGTCGACACATGGCAAGTAGGTGACAAAAGTGGTATATGATGTGGACCAATGAGAGCCTGCCACATGGCCTAATAATATGATGCCACAAGGCACCTCAAATTAGGCCCAAGTGGCCTTGTCATGGTGCGACCTCCATTTTTTTCTTATTCTCTTGGGGAATGAATGAATGAATGGTTTTTAAATGACATCCATGAGACCTCATAGTCTGAGGGACCATCAAATAACACTTAAACCATATTCAAATTCTTTTCCATGTTGATTATTCTATTATGGATCTGGAGTAAGAAATTTGTTATTTTGTGAAATCTTGCCTCCTCAAAAAGCTCACTGAGACTTTTCACCTTCATATTGTTATCAAAATGATGAAGAATACCTTCATACACTACAAACTCTTTGATAAAATGCCATTATGTTTCTACCACACCTCTGCTGCAAAAAATGCAATTTCATTCTTCCCAATATTCTTTAGGAATATCCCATCTATCAGTTTCACGTCTTCGATGATGGGAGCTAGTCCTCAGCTATGCAATCAAAATTTGAGCTTTTCCCTTGATTGAGGAACTCAAATATGTTTTATCATCATACTTCCTTGTAGGGTTAAATTCCTTGACATAATATGCTTTTTTTTTTCCTACCTATTTTTTCGACATGGAAATCCTTAATTTTTCTAACACCTACTTTTTTATCTCCTCTTTAGCATGAGGATATTCATGCATATTTATGTCCCTTTTTCCCAACCAATTTTTACTTTTCTTCATCCATGTCTTTTTTCAACGATTTATCTCCTTTGATAGCTAATTTGGGCCATCGATGTTTATCCATCTTTTCAACCTTATTTAGGAAACTTAGCAAATGAATAATCATTTAAGCCTCAATTGTGTATGTTTTAACCCTAAACAAATTATCTACTCATGAATCTTATAACAGAATATAAACAATAGCGAGAGCATAAAACATAAAACAGATAAACACGGAGATTTTCCCCTGGATCCCAAATCGGGACGACCAACTTGATTTTTTTTATTATATTCCTTTTAGTGTTACAACACATATATATACATGCCGAAACATACATAAAACCCAATCCATAAACCCTGGATTAGAACATAACTGTAGTTCCCTTGATCGGATCTACAAAAATACTAGGGGCCGAAAACCATCGTACCCCAAAACCATGTGCAAAACCATGCACAAAACCATGGACGTGGACTACCCACCAGAAATTAAGGACCCATGCTTAGTCATGGAAAGAATATAACACATACCCAACAAATTGGAAACATACCAACCTCTGTTAAAAGGATATCATATGGGACTATTGATTTGACTTTGAGGTTGCTTGTGATTAGATGCTTTTGGATTCTTTCCATTTGTTGCCATTTGTGGCTAAACATGTGGCTCCCCATATCTCACACCCATAGAGGATAACTAGAACCACTAATAAACCAAAGAGGGTTTTCTTAGTCTTCTAATCCCATAGTTCCACTTATCTACATATGTTCTAAAGAAGGTATGAAGCTTTCCACCCTCCTTGTATTCTCTTTGATCTACAAGTCTCCCAACTGAGCCTATAGTGAAAATCAATTCCTAGATACTTGTACTCATATAAAACCTCCAAGGGGTTGCTCTCAAAGGGAAAGGTAACTTCTTGTTTCTTTATTTTCAAAGAGAAAATCATGACTTTACTTTTGCTAGTATTTACTTGCATTCCCACCTCTTGACAAAAGTGTTGAAGAGCTTTCAAGTTTTTTCTCAAACCTAGTGCATATTTAGCAATAAGAATAAGGTCATATATATATAAAAGAAGTATCACCACATATTTTTCTAATTGCATGCCTTCTCCTTTGGTATTTCCTATCCACTCTTCAAACTTATCAATATATAGACCAAAAAATGTGGGGGAAAGAGGACATCCTTGTTTAACTCCTAAGTCACTGCCAAATCATTCAAACATGCCTTCCTTCATTTTAAATTTGGCTCTAACCCTCTCATAATGCTTATGAGCAACCGCTTTATATTCTTTTGGGACCCCTAGTTCTTCCATTATGTTCCATAGCTTGTCTCTAGGGACAATATCAAAGGTGTTTTTGAAGTCGACAAAGCAACAAAATGCTTCCCCACCTTGGCTATCCCAAACTTTTTCGATGAGATATCTTAGAGTGATGCAATGAGAAATGATATAATGTTTATTCTTGAAGGCAAATTGCCCTTTTTATCTTTTTCCCTTTTTTTCTACCTACTCGCTAATTATGCACTCTAGCATGCTCTCGAAAAGTTTTCTAAGAAGAGTGTTGATCATAATAATATGGTAGTTAGATGGGTTATTGATGTCTCTAGTTTTGTGAATAGGTATAACAACATTGGTTTTCCTTTCAATCGGAAAGCTACCTTGATTGAATCTATTAAATATCTCCTTGATGTGTTCAACTAGAAGATTCACACCCCATTTTAAAAATTCTACCTGTAGACTATCGATGTCTTGCACTTTACCATTTTCCATTTTTTTATACCTTGCTCAAAATCCACAACCGAAAATAACTCTGTTTAGAAAACAATTATGGGAGGCTTACTTTTCCCATTTTTCCGCTCATATAGAATTTTTACATTGTCTAACCACTGGGCATCTGTGATATTATTTTCTATTTGTTTTTTCTTATTTTGTTGTTCCTTTCGGAAACCTTTGGGATTATGGTTTCCCAAATAAAACAATTATTTCCTTATTGAAATCACATAGCTTTCTTTTTTTAATTTTATCAGTTTCTTATATATAATCTTGTTTTCTTTGCTTGACTATTCTTTGAGGGATGTTTTCGCATCCTTGCACTCCTTGTCATACCAAGGATTAGCTAGGAAGGCATTTGAGATCCTCTTCACATACCTATATATCTTACATACATTTAAAGGTTTTTGTATTAAGGGAATCAACATACTACTGAAAATATATCTTTTATCTCTTCCATTATCCACGTGACCCCTATTGTTGCTTTTCGCCAACTAAAGGTGTTCTTTAAGCGATGCCTTGAAAAGATATTGATTTTCTTGGTTTAAGATAATTCTTCCTTGATCATGAAATTTATTGCATGAGTGTTGGGTATGTTCCCCCTTTTCACCTTCTGTATCTATACCAAGATTAATAAGAAGAATTAAATGGTCAGAGTCTAGCTCTATAGGATAGCACTCAATTCTAAAGTTCAATAATTTGGGAATAGACCTTTAAGAGAATATAACACAGTCTAATGTGTTTTTCCCATTGTATGTTTTACAAGTGATATTATTGGAACTCAGCCAATTTTTCATGCAATTACATATAACCATGTCATTTAGGCTACAAAGTCCTAATAGTTTTGCTCCAAAGTGAGAAACCTCCCCTTTCCAATCTTGTGATGTCCTCTTCCAAGGTTGTTCTTCATTCTCACTTAGCCATAGAAAATTTTTATCCACTCTCATATTGTTGCCCAACTGAATAAAATAATTGTTCGATGTTATAGCATTGAAATCACCAATTAGAAATATTTCTCCCTTAGTGCTAAAGTTTGAAATATCTCTTTTTAATGTTGCATAGGGTTTTCCCTATCTAGGTTCCTTTTTTTGTAAACTTTTGAGCTTTTTGGAGAAAAATAACAAGAACCTGGCCATATTGTTTCATCAATATCTATTATTTTCAACCATATAGATTATTTATTTGGGTATTCTTTCTCAAATTTTATAATCCCAATCCACATTTATTTTATTATGATTGTTATTCCTCCATGTCCCTTACCTGATTTAGTTTCTTCATTCCAAACAGAGATTTTAGTGTATCCTTCAAAGTCTGGAACTCTATAACCATTATGTTCATGTGTTTTCATAAGGAAAATAATGTCTTTACCCTTATCTATCAACCCCAATCCCCTTCTCCATGGGTAACCTCTACGATTACATCTTACCATGTTTAGGTACTCACATGGGGCCCTGAATCCCTATTTCTTATGGATTAATCTATGAGGGACTTGGGCTTTCTCGTTTTTCAGTCATGCCCACTTTCCTACCTCTCTTGCTGCTTTTACTTTCTCTCATTCTTTCCTCATTTATTCTCGTTGAGTGATTTTTAAATCTTCTTCTAAGTAGATATGAGTGTCTTTAAGCAACCCTCTATTATTTAGGATCCTAGACTTGTCCTCTATGCTTATTAAAGTAAATATCACATTTTTATCCCTTTGACGTGCTCCCATATTATTTCCTATCATTCTTGCTTGTTGAATACCACTTTCCCAATGCAACTCATCCTTAAGAAAATTCCTTGCTAGAATATATGTTCTCTCTTTTTCCCCAAAGTACTTCAAGCCTTTGATGATGATATTTACCGCTTTTTCTTCTCTATCCTTTTCCTCTCTCATTTGTCCCTTGATTTGTTTTTCTATAATTTCATTTTGTTCACGTATCAGTTCTTTTACCACCTGAGCCCAGAATTTAGCCTCTTTATTTGCTCCATTAGCTTGTTTTATCTTATTTCCATGTGCACCATTACAAACTAGAAATTTTCCAATTGAACTGTGTTAGCTGCTCCTATTGGCTCTAAATGTTTTTTTATTGTTGCTATTGCATGTTCCATTTATTTCTTAAAGTTAATTATCTCTTGTTTCCCTTTCTCCATATTTTTTTGTAGGATTATTACCTTCTCTTTTAGCAAATTGTTCTCACTTTCAATCCTCCCTCTATCTTCTGTGATTTCCTTTATTTGGTTTTCTTCTTGTTGAAATTTTGTCTCTAAAACTTCAATCCTCTTTTTCATGTTCATGAGCTCATTTACATAAAGTTCTAGAGACCATACCAATAGTGAGGTTGTGGGATTGTATAGATATTTTTTACTTTGAGGTCCATCCTCTTCCTTCCCCTTTTTTAATGCATAGGTTTTGTTTTCACTCTGCCAGATCTCTAAGGCTAAAGAAGAAATCCCAAGAGAGGTAACCACAGAACAATATTTATCTTGGTAGCTAGCCCTACCAAACAGGAGAGGGCTCTCTCCACAAAATCACAGCCAAGAGCGCTAGATGAATTAGGGTTTTGGGCTAGGTATAAGTACAGGGGTTTATTTGACTGAATTGTGTTGCTGGATGGGTGAATTAGGTCAAAGAGGCTAGGTCAGGGCAAATAGGATTAGGGTTGTAGAGATTCAATGGGGAAAGGTAGGTAGAAAACCTAAAACTTTAGGGTTTCTTGAGTGGTATGGATCAGACAGGTGAGAAGCTAGAAAGAGAAAGCCTAAGCATGAATTATTTATAAACTGAAGAAGATGGAAAAACTATGAAGGTTTTCCCAAAACAGAGCATGAGAGATGTATTCTGTTTATAAACTTAAAAACCAGCATATCATAGAAATGAAATGGATCATGAAACAAAACATTCATACATAATGAGACATAAGAATAGCAATGCTAAATTTCCATACCACATGTATCCCAAAGAAATAGTTGCAACCTTTTCATTAATTTCTTGTGAAATAGATTACACTAAAGTCTCTGATCAATGCATCGACATCCAACATTTCCCAAAGGTGAAGAGGAGAAAGATATAGACACCAAAAAAAATTTCTCCCAACATCAGGGGTCAAATCCTTGAGTTGAGGAGTTGATCCACAATATTCTGAACTGATACCTAGAGTGTAGGGAGTGTTAGTGTTAGTATTTTCATCCTACCATCAGTGATCAAAATCCTCTTTTCATATCATTTTAGGAGTCCCACTCAGAAATTTTTTATCATACCACTAGGTCATGCAAAAAATTAGTCACTGATGGTAGCCCTATTCCAAAAACATCACTCTTCCTCAAATTTGATTACTTGCTGGCATAGTTTCATACCTTGTTGACTGTACACTATCATAAAGTCAATATCAGTCATGTCATCTTGACATTCAGTCTTTCAAGGTCTCATTAGGAATTTTAGGGTTTTTAAAGGTTTCATTAGGTCATTAGGGTTTTCATGATCCAATAAAACTCCATTCCATTGCATAAGACAAGAAATTGAAAGGGTGATCCAATAAACTTCTCTTCGCCATGTGAAGATGACTTGTAAAGAAAAGTTCTTGTTTCAACATATAATTTTTATTTTAAATGCAATTTTTATATTTCCATTATATAATTTTATGTCATTTAAATGCAATAAGTTCATCATTCCAAGCTTCTAACTCAGTGTTCCAAACATTCCAAAGCACCAAAAAATCAAATTCAAAAAGTTCTCAAAGACCATCAAAATATCAATTTGTCAAAGGAAATAGTCAAGTGAAAGGGTAAAGTTTCAAAAGGTTAAGTGAATGTCAAAGGGAGTTGTCTTTTCCCAAGGGTGCCCAAATCATAATTGCAGAAGGTTTCTTCAACCATTTCAGGTTCCATCAGCCAAATTACTCAAAGTTCCAAAATTCATCAGTGTTCCAAAACACTTCCCATCACTCCTATCCCTCAAAATCATCATTTTTCAGAAGCACTGAACCCTAATTTCCTCTCCCACTGAGCTAGGGTTTGCTATGGAATCAGATACATATGAGAAGAGGAGGCGTAAGGGAGGCCATACCAGAAAGTATGAGGTCATTTCAGCTCATGAACATCATGTCTCCATCATTTTCCAAGAATTCATTCCAAGGGACAAATCATTTTCCACACATAGGGCCAATTTTTCTTAAAGCTATGTGTTTGACCAAATGGTGATCAATTTTATCAAACTGAAAGATTTTTTTGTCATTCATAGGTCAAGGAAGAAACACCTCCTTTATTTACTATACAGGTGTCATGGTTTTGGAGAAATGTCAAAAATACAGTTGCTACAAGACAGTTGTTGCACTTCTGGAGTAACCTTGGGAAAATCAACTTTTCTCCCTGCTGGAGTGTCCACCTGAATTGTGTGATAAGTCAAATGATAACTAGACAACGAGATTTTTCCAATGAGATATCAGGAGCTCAATTTGGAGTTGGGGAAGGCCTCCAAAAGTTGTCTGCAAAAGCACACTGCATGTTTTCACCCCCATTCTGCACTTTTTTACCAGTCTTGGGAGAATTGATTTTTGAGAGGCTATACTTGATCATTTTTAGTTCTTGATAGGTCCATTGTGTAGCCAAGAGAGATATATTTCCAACTAGATATCATGAGATCAATTTGGACACAGGGAAGGCCTTTAAAAGTGGCATGCAATTTGGCACTGCACACCTGAGAAGTCTTGGGAGAATCACTTTTTTGGAGGTCAAATCAAGTCAACTCTGCAAACCAAGTACATTTTTGGAAAGTAGACAGGACAAGAGTTCCAATGAGATATCCTGAGCTCAATTTTAACACTTGTAAACCCCTAAAAAATGAAGTTGAAGTTGGCGTTGCACGTAGGAGAGTGGCACTATGCATAGGACACATTTTCTCAGTTTGCTGATATTTCTCAATTTTTTCCAGTTTGACCATGGTCAATGATATTTTTACCAATGTAAATCATGAATTTAAAATTAATTATAATGTGGTTGACTTATCTAGGGTAGATAAATTAGGTGAAAATTTTGATTACATGTAATGAATCAGTTTGCAAAAAGTGAGGGATGAGTCAGTTTGACCTCCCTACACTCTAAGTATTCAGCTCAAATTTTGGTGGAACTGCTCCTCCTCTCACAGATTCGACCCCTGAGGTTGGGAAAGGTTGTTTGAGGTCCATATCTTGTACTTTTTGACTCATTTTCAGAGGTTGGAATTTTTTTTACGTTTATGCAATGATCAGAGACTCTAGTGTAATCATTTTGGAAGGAAATTAATGAAAAGGTTGCGGCTATTTCTTTGGGATACTTGTGGTATGGAAATTTAAAATTTTTCTTCTTATGTCTCATTATGTATGACTTTTTTGTTTCATGATCCATTTCATTTCTATGATATGCTGGTTTTTAAGTTGATAAACAGAATACATCTCTCATGCTCTATTTTGGGAAAGCCTTCAAAGATTGTCCATCTTCTTTAGTTTAGAAAGAATTCATGCTTAGACTTGCTCTTTCTAGTTCCTTACCTGTCTGATCCATCCCACTCAAGAAACCCTAAAGTGTTAGGTTTTCTACCTACCTTGCCCCATTGAATCTCTGCAACCCTAATCTTATTTGCGCTGACCTAGCCTCTTTGACCTAATTATCCTCATCCAACAACCCAATTTCAAACAAACCTCTGTACTTATACCTAGCCTAAAACCCTAATTCATCCAGCCCTCTTGGTTGTGACATTGTGGAGAGAGCCCTCTCCAGTTTGGTAGGGTTAGATACGAAGCCAAAAGACTGGTCTGTGATTACCTATGTTGGGATTTCTTCTTTAGCCTTAGAGATATGGCGAAGTGATAACATACTAGCATGGCTACCAGGGAGGCGAAAAGACAATCTCCCCTAGGAAAGAACGAAAAATATCATATCTGATTTCTGATGGTGAAAAATGATCAGGCACAAGAATGTTGTGCATCATTCACCTGGCGACTCCAGTGTCGAAGAATCCAAAGTTTCAGAATTTTCATGGCGAATCCATTTTTCAAGAACTGGTAATTTGAATAGAATTCTTGGTGACTTCATTGTTATCAATATGAGCTCTACTGCAAGAAAAATTACCAGGTGTGCTCCTATGGATCGATCTCAAATCCCTGGATTTCCAAATCCTATGCCTTATGTTGATTGTTTTACACATCTTCCCATATTCAAAGATGAAGTGAAAGATGATGTTGATCTGCATTTAGTAAAGTTTTATGTACATGTATGTAGACTGAGAGTTGAGTTTCTTGAAAACTGTCTCATGAAGGTTTTTATGGCTACTCTTGAAGATAAAGCTAGGGTATGGTATGAAGGGTTACCATAAGGAAGTTTATGTTCTCTTAAAGATTTCCATAGGATGTTCTCCAAACATTATGTGAAGTCTAATCTTTCTTTATCTCTCTTAGAAAGCTGTTGTGATTTTAGTGAAGGTTTGATTGCATATCTTAAGAGTATTGATGATATCAAATGCATGAATGATGAAGGGATCATTGAAGCCTTCTATGATTTCTCCCTTCAACAGAAATCTAAAGAAGCTAGTCACGTTGATACACAAGATCATATTAAGCAAACAATAGCTTCCCCTTTGCTTAAAGATAAAATAATTTTGCATCTTGATAGTCAAATGAAACCACATGAAATAAATCAGAAGTCTGATGAAAATTGATATGCTCCTTTTCTTGAGATTAAAGAAGATATTCATCATCCTTGTGAATATTTAGGAGGGAAAGAAGATAATTATTGTTTCATCCAAAGAAAACAAAGATTACTTCCTCCTTTGATTGAAGATGAGAAAAATCAGCTCCTAAAAAATCATATTACAGCCCAAGCCAATGCAGGTTTGCAGTGTTTACAAAGTCAAGAATGTGTTAGTGAAACTTCTTCCATCATTGAAAATGAAAATCTGAGTTTAAATGATAAAAATCATGAGATTGATCAAACTATACAGGAAGTAGTTATGAATGAGCCAATTTGTGATGATAATTCCCTGCAAGAAGATCAATTAACAGGGACTATTTTCTTTCATGAAGATGATAAGGCTGTCATATTTCACAATCTTGAAGATTGTTTTATGTTCAAAGATCATTTAGAATATGAATGGAAGGAGAATGAGCTTGAGAGAGACAGTGTGCCAAAGATAGAATCAGAGTTTCCCATGCTTGAGGAATTTACAGCCAATACTCAGACAGCAGAAAGTCATACTTCCCTATGCTCTCCTATGGATAAAAAACCAAGTGTTCTTTCATATCAGAATGAAGAGTGTACTTGTGTTTTTTTTTAATCTCAAGACAAGGTAACATTTCAGATCTTTGAAGATCCTTTTACTGATTTGCTATAGTTAGCAGGGAAGTTGTATTTTCTTGTTTTCATGGACTAGAAGCACATGTTCACTGGACACTTGGAGTGGCTTAGTTTTTTTTTTTTTTTTTTTTGCTCGAGGAAAATGAGAGAAGAATTTCAGTAAGTATCCATCTGCTGGATTGGTTACACTGGAAGGATCACTTCACATGAAAGTACATATGTCTTTAGTAGGCAAGTAGTTGTCATTAGGATTTGAAGCCCTCAAGTCACGGTGATATGTTGTCGTCAATAAGTTTATTAATTTTTTTATTTCAGTTAGTTTTGAGTCAGTATTGAGTCAATTTTCAGTCATTTGAGTTTGTCTTGAGTCAATCTATTTCTTCTCAGTTATAAGCTTTCAGTTATGTTTACTAATTTGAGTTTTTGACCATATTGGCCCAATGAATAAGGCACTGGTCTGAAAAATCCAGAGTTATGTGGTTCTTGACACCTCTTTCAGAGCTATCATTCCTAATATGGCCAATGTTAGTGTCAGTATTTGCATCCTTCCATCAGTGATCAAAATCCTCTTTTCATATCACTTTAGGAGTCCCACTCAGAATTTTTTTATCATTTCACTAGGTCATGCAAAAAATTAGTCACTGGTGGTAGCCCTAGTCCAGAAACATTACTCTTCCTCAAATTTGATTACTTGCTGGCATAGTTTCATACCTTACTGACTGTACACTATCCATAAAGTCAATATCGGTCATGTCATATTGAAATTCAGCCTTTCAAGGTCTCATTAGGTATTTTAGGGTTTTTAAAGGTTCCATTAGGTCATTAGGGTTTTCATGGTCCAATAAACTCCATTTCATTACATAAGGCCATCAAGTGAAAGGGTGATCCAATGAACTTCTCTTAGCCATGTGAAGATGACTTGTAAAGAAAAGTTCTTGTTTCAGCATGTAATTTTATTTTAAATGTAATTTTTATATTTCCATTATGTAATTTTATGTCATTTAAATGTAATAATTTCATCATCCCAGGCTGATAACTCATTTTTCCAAACATGACAAAGCACCAAAAATTCAAATTCAAAAATTTCTCAAAGACCATCAAAAGATCAATTTTTCAAAGGAAATAGTCAAGTGAAAGGGTAAAGTTTCAAAAGGTTAAGTGCATGTCAAAGGGAGTTGTCTATTCCCAAGGGTGCCCAAATCATCATTGCAGAAGGTTTCTTCAAAAATTTCAGGTTCCATCAACCACTTTAGTCAAATTTCCAAAATTGATCAGTGTTCCAAAACACTTCCCATCAATCCTATCTCTCAAAATCATCATTTTCCACAAGCACTAAACCCTAATTTCCTTTCCCACTGAGCTAGGGTTTGATATGGAATCAAGGAAGTATGAGCACAAGAGGCATAAGGGAGGTCATACCAGCAAGTATGAGGTCATTTCAGCGCATAAACATCATGTCTCCATCATTTTCCAAGAAGTCATTCCAAGGGACAAATCATTTGCCACACATAGGGCCAGTTTTTCTTTAAACTATGTTTATGACCAAAGGGTGATGAATTTTACAAAACTGAAAGAAATTTTTGTCCATCATAGGTCAAGGAAGAAAAATCTCCTTCAGTTCTTACATAGGTGTCATGGTTTTGGAAAATTTTCAAAAATATAGTTGCTGCACTTCTAAAGTAACCTTGGGAAACTCATTTTTTCTCCCTGATGGAGTGTCCAAATGACTTGCTTGATAAGTAAAATGATAACTAGATAGAGATATATTTCCAATGATATATCGTGAGCTCAATTTGGAGTTGTGGGAAGGCCTCCAAAAGTTGCCTGCAAAATCACACTGCATTTTTGCACCCCCATTCTGTACTTTTTTACTAGTATTGGGAGAATTGATTGTTGAGGGGCTATACTTGATCATTTTTAGTGCTTGATAAGTCCATTTTGTAGCCAAGAGAGAGATATTTCCAACAATCTATACGGGCTCAATTTGGACATCGGGGCATTGGCGCTGCACACATGAAATTGGCGTTGTGCACCTGACATTGGCGCTGTGCACATGACATTGGTGCTGCACACTTCAACAGTCTTGGGAGAATCAATTTTTGGGAGGTCAGATCAAGTCAAGTCTACAAACCAAGTAAATTTTTGAAAACTATACAAGACAAGCTTTCCAATGAGCTATCCTGAGCTCAATTTGGACACTTGGAACACCCTAAAAAATGGAGCTGAAGTTGGCACTGCGTGTAGGACGATGGTGCTGCATGTAGGACAATGGAGAGATATTTCCAACAAGCTATACGAGCTCAATTTGGACATTGATACATTGGCGCTGCACACCTTAAATTAGCGTTGCGCACCTAACATTGGCACTGCACACCTTAGCAGTCTTGGGAGAATCACTTTTAGGGAGGTCAACTCAAGTCAAGTCTGCAAACCAAGTACATTTTTGAAAACTATACAGGACATGCTTTCCAATGAGCTATCCTAAGCTCAATTTTGACACCTGTAACACCCTAAAAAATGGAGCTGAAGGTCGCACTGTGCGTAGGAAAATGGTGTTGCACGTAGGACAATGGTGCTGCGCATATGACACATTTTTTCAGTTTGCTGATATTTTTCAATTTTCTCAAAATTTTCCAATTTGACCATGGTCACTGAGATTTTTACTAATGTAAATCATGAATGTACAAGTAATTATGATGTGGTTGACTTACCTAAGGTAAATACATTAGGTGAAAAGTTTGATGACATGTAATGAATTAGTTTGCAAAAAGTGAGGGATGAGTTAGTTTGACCTCCCTACACTCTAGGTATTCAGCTCATTTTTTGGTGGAACTGCTCCTCCTCTCATGGATTCGACCCCTGAGGTTCGAAGAGGTTGTTTGAGGTCTATATCTTGTACTTTTTGACTGATTTTTAGAGGTTGGAAATTATTGGATGTTGATGCATTAATCAGAGACTCTAGTGTAATAATTTTGGCAGGAAATTAATGAAAAGGTTGCAGCTATTTCTTTGGGATACCTATGGTATGGAAATTTATAATTGTTCCTCTTATGTGTCATTATGTATGAATGTTTTGTTTCATGGTCCATTTCATTTATATGATATGCTCATTTTTAAGTTGATAAACAAAATACATCTCTCATGCTCTATTTTGGGAAAACCTTCATAGTTTTTCCACCTTCTTCAGTTTAGAAAGAATTCATGCTTACCCTTGCTCTTTCTAGCTCCTTACCTGTCTGATCCATCCCACTCAAGAAACCCTAAAGTGTTGGGTTTTCTACCTACCTTTCCCCATTGAATCTCAACAACCCTAATCTTCTTTTCCCTGACCTATCCTCTTTAACCTTATTATCCTCATCCAGCAATCCAATTTCAAATAAACCCCTGTACTTATACCTAGCCTAAAACCCTAATTCATCCAACCCTCTTAGTTGTGACATTGTGGAGAGACCCCTCTCTGGTTTGGTAGGGCTTGATGTATGGATCATAGTAATGATCCTCCAAGTCTTTTGCATTGAACCACTTTTCACCAACATTTGGAATTCCAGTGGCAGCTACTATAATGGATGTGGATACTGTGAAAGTGACACCAGCAAAGGTTACCTGGTTGTTATGAAGATTACAGATGAAAAGCATGCTCAAAATAGGGTGACGTTGGACCCTTTGTATTTTTTCACAAAATTAAAAGCATTCTACATGCTTGAAAAATGTCACAACCATAGGAGAGGCCATGAGTTCTTTGGTTTTTGTAGGTTCAAGTCTGAGGATTCTCCCTCCTTTGTGTGGCCTCCTCTCTTCCCTTTCTTTTTCGTCACTAAATTTTTTTTTTTCTTATTCCATAGTGTCTTGGCTAGAAACTCTAGGGAGATGAATTGGGATTGAAATGTAAGTTTAGGGAGTGGGGAATGGGATGGGAAAAATTAGGGAGATGGGGGAAGGGATTATTAAATTGAGGGAGGTGACAAGGAGTAGAAATGTTATGGGATTTGGGAATAGGAATTTTATTACAGGAATGTGGATTTGGGAGCCTAGGAAATTGAAATACCTAGATCTTAGGGTTTAGGGTATAAATGGATTTGGGGAAAGGGATATAGTGAAATAGAGGTGGGAAAGGTTAATTGTAATGTGGGAAGGGTAGTCGAAGTCTTAGGAAGTGTAATTGAAAATTAGGAAAGGAACTAGGGTTTATAACAAAGAAGAAACCAAATTTTGTATAGAACATTCAAACACCACGAGAATTTGACTTGAGGAATGCTAGGAGGTGGTAATTTGGTGTTATTTACTTGCAAGAGGGCGAAGGCAACCAATGTTGAAGGTTTAGAGCGACGACACTTTGTTTTGGAGCTCATTTGAGCAAGTCGGGCAGGTGCGCAATGCCTGTGGGAGGAGCATAGCACCTCCTCTGCCAGGAGTGCAACACCTGAAGGATATGCACAACATATGATGCAGGAGTGCAGCTCGACCAGTCCAGGAGCGCAACGCTGCCACTTTTCTCCCAATTTCGCTATCTAGATTTGAAATTCGTGCCACGGAGATGGTTGCTCGATGATGTAGGGGACAAATGAGGATGAATTTGATGTCTTAAGGGCTTTTATAATTCATGAAGTTGATTATTTGGACCTTGGGACCCACTTTCTTCCTTTATCATTCACTTAACCTTTTGGAACATTATCTTTTCACTTGAATCTTCCCTTTGGAAAATCTATCACTTGATATTCTTTGAGAACTCTTTGAATTTACATTTTGGTGTTTTGGCATCTTTGGAACACTGAGTTAGAAGCTTGGGATGGTGAAATTATTACATTTGAAAGACAATAAATTACATAATGAAAATATAAAAAATTACATTGGAGCTCAAAATTTTATGCTGAAATAAGAATTTTTCTTTACAAGTCATATTCACATAGTGAAGAGAAGTTTATTGGATCACCCTTTACTTGTTGGTCCTATGCAATGGAATGGATTTTTATTGGACCTTGGAAACCCTAATGACCTAATGAAACCTTAACTAACCCTAAAGACCTAATGAGACCTTGAAAGAGTGGCTTTCATGATGACATTAGCTTTATGGATGATGTACAGTCAACAAGATATGAAATATGCCAGCAAGTAATAAAATTTGAGGAAGTGTGATGTTTTTGGACTAGGGCTGCAATCAATGACTAATTTTTTGCATGACCTAGTGGAATGATAAAAATTTTATGAGTGGGAATCCTAAAATGATATGAAAAGAGGATTTTTATCACTGATGGCAGGATGCAAATGATGACACTAACATTGGCCTTATTGGGGATGATAGCTCTGAAAGAGGTGTCAAGAACCACAGAACACTATATTTTGCAGACAAATGCCTTATCCATTGGGCCAATATGGTCAAAATCTCAAACTAATAAACATGACTGAAAACTGATAACTCAGAAGAAATATACTGACTCAAGAGAAATTAAAATGACTAAAAATAGACTCAATACTGACATACTTGACTGAAAACTCGACTTTTGAAAATGGCAGAAAATCAGTGAAGCTCCATGGCCTTCACTTCGGGCTCCGAACTCCAGTGATCTCTAATTCATACTTGCATAAAATGTAAGTGATATTTACAATGAAATGGAAAACTAATTGAAAATGCCCTTCAGAAAAGATATTTATTTAGGAGCCTACCATTGGTTGGTCCTCCTAAACACTCTTGTACATTCATCTCTTCAAGAAAATAAGAATTATGTCCCCGACAAGCTGAAATATGATATGGGCCTTTCCATAAATTTTCAAATTTTCCATGCTTACCCTTGTCCTCATTTCTGGCATCCCAACGAAGTACCACATCTCCAACCTTGAAGTTGTCTTACTTAGTTTTCCGGTCATAGATCTTCTTTATCCTTTCATGGAGTTTTGAAGTATTCTAAAATACTTCATCTCTTGTATGTTGAAGGTGTATCATTTGATTAATCCGATGATGTATGTCATTTTCCTCAGTCCCTGCTTCTTGCAGAAATTTCATTACCGGGACTGCTAATGATGAAGGAAACACAGTATCGACACCATACACAACTTGAAAAGGAAACATGCCAATAGACTTCTTACTACTTACCCAGTCAGCCCACAATTCATTAATCAACTTCTTATGCAAATTCTTTTTATTTTCCTCTAACATTTTCTTAATTATACTGATCAAGGATTTATTAGAGGACTCCACCAATGCATTACCTTGCGGGTAGTAGGTTGTAGAGTGCCCCGAATTAATGTTATATCTATCACAAAACTCATTCATCTTCTTAGACTTAAACATTGTCATTTTATCTGTGATAATCTTAGTAGGACAACCAAAACGAGACAAAAAATTAGTTTCTAAAAAATGAATGATGAAAGAATATGTTGCTTGCCTGGTCGGGATCGCTTCAATCCACTTTGTAAAGTAATATGCCGCTGTCAATATCCACTTGTGTTGTGCAGATGATGCTGGGTGAATCTCGCCTATGAAATCTAGGCCCCACTGCTGAAATGGTGCATGTACTGAAATAGGTTGAAGAGATAATGGGATAAGCTTTCTCTTACCCTGAAAAAATTGACATTCGTGGTAGCTCATTACCGTTTTGCAGACATCTGCAAAAAGTGTCAGCCAATAATATCCTTCTCTCAATATTTTATTGGTCGTGGTTTTCCACTATAGGTGGCCCCCACAATTTCCTTTGTGGAAGTCATTCATCACTTCTTTTGATTATTCTTCAACCAAATAGTTCAGCAACACACCTCCTGGATCCTTCCAGTAAAGTGCATTGTCCAATATGCAATAATTTGAAGCTTGAGTTTCAAATATCTGCTTTGACTCTTAGTCATGCCTACAGGAGAGTTTAGGTGTTGCAAAACATTAACAAAATCAAAATATCGTGGAGATGACAAAATATATCAGATACCTGAATGAGATTCACTTCTTCTTCATTATCAGACAAGGCTGAAATCAGGTTGATGTCTAGAGCATGGAGATTTGACTCATCCATGAGCTTGGCTAAACCCTGACCTTTGATAATCTTGGTGGGCTTGATATCAAGGTCATATTCTAGTAAAGCTGTTATCCATCTCCCTCTCCTACCTTCTGGGTCTGTCTGCATGAGAACTTCTTTTACAACTGCATTAGGCACATAGGCAAGAGTATGTGAATGTAAAATGTAAACTCTGAAATCTTTCATCGCCTTTACCAAAGCCAAAGCCTGTTTCTCTATGATGTTGTTCCGAAAGGTTGCATATCTAATATTGCGACTGAAAAATGCAACTGGTAGCTCTGTTTTATCCCTTTTCTGCATCAAGACTGCTGCCATGGTGTGCTCAGAAGAAAATGAGAATATTATGAAATCAACAGTATAGTCAATTCTTATTAAAACAGGGGCAATAGTCAAGGAAAAATTTACTAAATTGAAATATTTTCGGGCATCTTCAAACCACTTCACATCATTATCTTTCTTCAAAATATTTTTCAATTCTTTAAGATTCTCCACCAAATTAGGAATGAATCTACATAAGAAATTCATCTTACCCTTGAATGCTTGTATTTCCTTTTTGTTGTGAGGGAAATCAATCTGTTGAATTGCTTGAACATGAGAAGGATCAATCCCAATCCCATCTTTGGAGATGACTTAACCAAGAAGTTTTCCCTCTATGGAAAAAATTATTTTCTTTGGGTTGAGAGAGATTATGAACTTTCTGCATCTCTCGAAAACAATTCTTAAATGGTGCAAATGTTTATCATCAGAATGTGAAAACATTGTCAATTCATCTAAATAAACAACCAAGAAAACATATTTTTCATTGGTGAATGCTATGTCCATGGCCCGCTAAAATGTGGCCCCTGCATTTTTCAAACTAAATGGAATTTTTGCATATTAGAATGTGCCCCAAGGTGTAGTAAATGATGTCTTTTCCTAGTCATCCTCATGCACCAAAATATGGTTATATCCTAAATAACCATCCAACAGTGACATCCTGGAAGAACTGACAACTCTTTGAAGCATATAGTCCATCTTTGGAAGTGGATACTTGTCCTTGAGGGACACTTTGTTCAAGTTCCTTAAATCTATGCAGAGCCGAATTTATCTAGTATTCTTTCTTACTAGGACCAAATTCGAAATCCAATTAGAGAATCTGATAGGGACAATAATACTGGACTTGAAAAGTCTATTTACCTCTTTTTCAATTGATGGGAGAAATCTGGGATTTATCCTTCTTAACTTTTTTCGAAAGGGCTTTTCTTGTCATACACCTTTAAACCTGCATATTCCTATGAGAAAACATCAGAAAATTCATAAAGTAATTTAATATATTCATCCTTTACCTCAGGAGATAAGGACTTGGATAGTTTAACCATATTTGGTTTTTCTGCTGTCCCAATGTTTACATCTTCAACACCCTTTTCCATAGGCACCAATGTAGGCTTTCTTGCTACGTCATCTTGGTCAAACAATTCTTCCAATGGTATGAGACCTTTTGGAATATTGTTGTCTTTCAGCTATAGTATATCCATCTGAGTTTCTTCTATATCCTTGTCATATTTATCACAAATTTTATCTACGGAATAATTCTCAAATTCTGCCTCACCTTGGAGAAAGTTATTTACTTGCTTATCATCCCATAAAACTTTCCAATACCGCAAGTTATTAGGAACAATGGGTCGATGTTTGACATGAATCTCAAACTTCTTGTTTGAAAATATGGGGATCTTAAAATTTCTTGCAGCTTTAGCCAATGAATCTGCCATGAGATTTTGATTCCTTGGCACCACTGTAAGTATACTCTTCTGAAACATTTTCAATATATCTAGTACAACATTCCTATATTGTCTCATTCGAGGATGATTAGCTTGATATTCACCTTTAACTTGTTTGATCACAAGTTCTGAATCACCATACACAACAATCCTTCTTGCAACCAGTTTCTTCAAGATTTTTAGGCGAGTAATTAGTGTTTCATACTCCGCTTCATTGTTAGTGAAATCAAAAGCTAACTTATAAAAGCACAATCTAAAATTTGTAGGGACCTTATTCTGCTGATGAAAAGGGCTACAGACCCAAATATCAATCCTTTCCTCGTCTTTCCCCAGGGCACCATCAAATTCCATGGACCATAGACCATTTTCATCCTCCAAGTGCTGAAACTCTTATTTCTGTTTTGGCTCAATTTTCTAAATTGTTTCTTCATGCTTTTCTAGAATTTCTTCCACTTTATCTAATGCTTGTTCTAAATTTTTCACTACTTCATCTTATGGTTCTTCTAATGAGATCAGAAGATTCTCTTTTTCCTTTTCTATAACTTCTTTGATGCAATTATGAATCTCTGGAACATCTTTTACATCTACTAGCTGGCTATCTACATCATTTAAGCCATTACCATTAAACAAAATGAATGACTCTAAATTTGTATGTACCACATTTATCGGATGATTATTGGGCTTTTCTTTGCTTGTGATCATATATTTCATCTTGGTTTTGTATAAATTTGAATAATTGATATATTATTCACCGAGATTCTCCTGATCACACACTATTTTAACTTCATGCACAATACAAAATCTCTTCTACCATTGATCATTAACTGCGGAAATAAAAACAATCGCATGCGCACATTAAAACCATAAACAATCACACATATGAACACAATATTTCATGGGAAAGATTAAAGCTGAAAACCCCAACTATCTGTATATTATATGTAATGGAGATCATGTAACAATCATTGTACAAAGCTCCTCACAAGCTCTCAGCACAACCTCGAATTTCTACACACTAATCAAGCTAGATCTAGCAAAACACATGCTCCAATATTTGCCACCTAATAGCTAGCCTCTATTGCGTAATCAATGTTGTAGGATGTCTCAATAAATAACATAAACCACTTGGCTTGTACTGTGCAATCCTCATGGGCTCCTCCAATCACTAGTTGTTGCAAATATGCAACACTATAGTCACAACTGATAGTTAACCTGCTCTTTCACCTATCTCTGCACTAGTCTCCACTGAAACTGTCCATGCACTGAAGTTAACTGATGTATTATTTAGTTGATTAATGAGTTTATAATTAGTGAATTAACTAATAATTAATTCACACCACTCTCACTAATTGTATCAATCAGTTAAACTAGATACAAATAGCTCAACTAGGTTTAGATTAGTTAAACTGAACACAACTCCATTAACTTCCTCAATCAAATCCACCAAACTTTGTCACATGAGTTCTAACTGAAATATCCATGCAATAGCTCCACTTAACCCTCAGGAATAGCGTAATTCCTTTTGTCAGCTCCTGTGCCACATCTGTGCACTTAACTGAAGTGCTCCAAGAGAATAATATAATGTTTATAGTCCAAATATTATTAAGAGCTAATAATATTCGACATATCTATTTTTAGACTGGCAATCTAAAAATAGATTCCGCCCAATATGTCTAAAAATAGAAGTCCATCTATTTTTTCCAACTTGACCAACCATCCACAAATAGCATCCTGCAACTCATAGAACATGATCCATATGTCTAAAAATAGACTTTGCACCAAAAATAGCCTACGAGCCCACTTAGTGAAGGCGACTTCTTTCCACTAAGCTCATCATCTTGTTGCAATCTCAACAGGTTTCATGGTACAATTTTCTCAATTGCCCAAACACATGGATAGTTGCATAAGAAAAGTATAATTGCAATGTGCCTCATAATTCCCCCCCCCCCCCCGCGGGATCTTGACAACAACATTCCAAACTATGGCGGTATGTCAGCAACCACCACATCCATTAGAACATTCTTTGACAGAATATGCTCTATGGAGACTACCAAATATTTAATAAGTCTAATAGAACGGACTCTACCTGAATCGAAGGAGTATAATTCATGGTAGAAATGAGTGATTTCAAGGTCCAACTTTTCCATGATGGCTTTTGGCATTAGATTGTGAGAGGCTCCGGAGTATAACATGGAATTATGTAAAATGCATTGGTGGATTCTTAGTCTCAAGTAAAAAGGATGAACCTTGCTATCTTCTAATTTACCATCAATATCAGGACCAAAAATGAGTTCAGGTTGATAATATTTGACATTCACCGTGTCAAAGAAAGGATCTACTTTAAGCATCTTGGCAACATGGGAGTTATATTGGTTATTCTTAACAAGCTCGATTAAAGGAATAGACACTTTTAATTTTGAACTTTTAGTTTCTAGGCTGAAGGGATTGGTTTTGTCTACCTCTTTAATGATAATGTCTCCTTGTCCAGCATGGTCCTTTTATGGAACTTCTTTATTCTAACTGTCCTTTTCCTTATTTTATGAACTTGTGGATGGCTGGTTTACCTTGTTTTGATTCGTGACTACAGGCTCTTTTTTTTTAATCTGATTAATCGGAGGATTCTTCCCTGTTTGAGTATCCTTTTGCTGAGATGTTATTTTTTGAATGGGATTAACTAGCACATCTTTGATCCTCAATGACATCTTCCTATTTTTTGAACTAAGTGCATTCAAGTACCCCCACTAATAATCATCTGATTCGATCTCCAATTCACGATCATTGGAAAGGATAAAATCTCAATCCTTAAGTTGATATTTCTTTTCAAAATACTCCTCATATTCGGTAAAAAACATAGGCAAATCACCAGCCTTGAAAAGGATATTTTCCTCAACAATTGTGTCTTCATATTCTTCTCCTCCTTGAGCATATTTTTGTTGCAAGGGTGTCCTGATTTGATGTTGCTGCTGTGGTGGTTGCTCAGGAGCCCACTGTTCTCTCTACTTGATCCTTAACTGAGGCTGTTGTTGACCTCTGTAGTTAGGATTTTTTACCTCAGGCAGTCTCTCAATGATGGGCATCCTGTCAACCATCCTTTCAATAGTCCTTATCAATGTATCCATCTTAGCATCGGAAGATGAGGTGGATGGTTCATCTTTAATAGTAACTCTTCTCTCATTTCTAGCTCTAGCTCTCTTCATTAGCAAATTTTCTTCAACGCTGACTGCGTTCTTTTTCATATCTTCAAATGTAGCTTGATTTCTTTCCCTTAGTTGGTAAGCCATCTTAGGATCAAATTCATCTAGATAACGTATGAGAGCTAAGCCTGGAGGAGGCTTGATCTCAATGAGATTTTCTTTATAAATTCTAATGACGTGAGCGTTGAAATCTTGGATTGATTCATTGAGATTTCTTTTAATGTTCTCATACTCAGAAAGAAATTGTAAATTATTTTTCTTTACTTCCCACCGGGCTATAAATGCATCAATCGACTGGTCTAAGGTGGCAATGAATTAGCAATTAAGGACCTAAACCAAAATTTAACATCTCCAGAGAAACTCTAGGATATAATCCTAATTTTGGCATTGTCATCATCAACTTCCTCCAAATATATGAAGTCAGTCAGATATGGTAGAGTTCTCATCAAACAAGGGGAGTCTTTGGCCATAACCCTGAGGTAAATCATTCAATTGGGAAGGTAAGATTAATGGGGAAAATCTTGCCATGATTCCTGCTGAGTGAAGTGTTGGATTGGCAATAGGAGGGATTGGCTGCATAGGTAGTGGAACAATAGTTGGATGTACTGAAGTAGTAGGTATAAATGATGAGTTCAAAGGTGCAAATGAAAAAACTACAATTGATTGAGTTTGAGATTGAGTTGAAATATTTATTTCCTCTTGATGGTAGAATTGGATCCAGGATCCAGTCTTTGATATCAAGGTCTGATTCGGGTTTAATCTCTTCAAAGAACCAATATTTTAGAGGACTAAGGTCTAATTAAAATAGTGACTTGACCTCAGATAGTCTTAAAGGATTGAAGACTATGTCATATAAAGAGGTTTCAAACTTAGATCTAAACAATGACAATTCAAATTTTAGATCATATGGTATATCTTCAAGAGATAATAGTTTAGAAGGTAGTGAATAAGATCTTACCAATGGAATTGGTCCTGACTGAATGTTTATAGTTTGATATCTATGTCTTCGAAAAATCTTCTCTGGATCATCTACTGGATCAGCTGGACGGGATCAAGATTTTCTCTGGTATATCTTCTCGAAGCCATCTCTACAATCTTACCACTACAATTATTCAATCAGCCTTTCTGAAACTTAAACCTATCATCCAAAGGATAAAATTACAATGTTTCTTGAAGTACACCAAGGGAAAATAAAACTTTTGTTCCCCGGCAACAACGCCAGTATGTTATCACTCCACTAGATCTCTAAGGCTGAAGAAGAAATCCCAACAGAGGTCACCACAGACCAATATTTTAGCTTGGTAGCTAGCCCTACCAAACCGGAGAGGGATATCTCCACAAAATCACAGCCAAGAGGGCTGGATGAATTAGGATTTTAGGCTAGCTATAAGTACAGGGGTTTATTTGATTGAATTGGGTTGTTGGATGGGTGAATTAGGTCAAAGAGGCTAGGTCAGGGCAAATAGGATTAGGGTTGCACTGATTCAATGGGGCAGGGTAGGTAGAAAACCTAACACTTTAGGGTTTTTTGAGTGGGATGGATCAGACAGGTGAGGAGCTAGAAAGATCAATGCTAAGTATGAATTATTTCTAAACTGAAGAAGATGGACAAACTATGAATTTTTTCCCAAAATAGAGCATGAGAGATGTATTATGTTTATCAACTTAAAAACCAGCATATCATAGAGATGAAATGGATCATAAAACAAAACATTCTTACATAATGAGGCATAAGAAGAACAATGCTAAATTTCCATACCATAGGTATCCCAAAGAAATAGCTGCAACCTTTTCATTAATTTCCTACGAAATAGATTACACTAGAGTCTCTGATCAATGCATCAACATCCAACCTTTCCCAAGAGTGAAGAGGAGAACGATATATACATCAAAACAAATTTCTCCAAACCTCGAGGGTTGAATCCCTAATTTGAGGAGCTGATCCACAATATTCGAAACTGATACCTAAAGTGTAGGGAGGTCAAAGTGACTCATCCCTCACTTCCATGAAACTGATTCATTTGACTTCTTGATGACATTTACACAATGTATTTACCCCTAGGTAAATAATAAACATGATAATTACATTTACTTCCATCAATTACATAAGTAAAAACATGATTTCCCAAGGTGAAAACCAAAATTTTAGAGAAAACTTAGAAAAATTAGACATTGGTCAAGAGTGCAACGCCAGTGTCAGGTGCGTAACACCAGTGTCAGGAACGCACTCCATCTTGCAACTAAGTTTTGAATGGGCTGAAGGTGTTAAAATTGACCTCCGGATAGCTCATTGCAAAGCTTATCCAGTCTACTTTCCAGATCTATGCTTAGTTTCCAGATTTGACGTGATTTGACCTCCCAAAAAGTGATTCTCCCAAGACTACTCACGAGCGCAGTGCCAAAGTGAAAAGGAGGCAGAACTGTGATTTTTTGAATTTTTTTTTTTACTTTTTCACATGCCAATTTGACTAAAAGGGACTAGTAAAGTGGTTTACCTGCATGTTTTCCCTACTCTGAATCCATGGTGGTCACATTTTGACCAAAATTCTCCCCAAACAGAAGTGCAACGCCTAGGGTGTTGCGCTCCTGACAACCCAACTGTCACCTAACTGTCAAGGAATGCACAAAAACTTCAAAAATTTGCAAAAGTGTATCAAAAATTGCCAAAATTTGTTTAATGGTGGCTGGTGATGAGGGTTAGGCATGGAGTGAGGCTTCAACAAGGATATTAGGCCTTCTTTTCTCTTCTTGCATGGTTAGGGTTTCAATTTTTGCATTGGCTTTATTAAGTTTTGACCTTGCAATTTTGTTTCTCTTGGCATAGTGCTTTGCCATCCTTCTCTGAAGATCATTGTCTTTCTTGCCGATTTTCAATAGCTTCTCAAGGTGGTCATTTATTGCCTGCAGCCAACCTTCTTTACTCTCATTTATTACAATTGCAATTTTCTCATTAAGAGTGACCTCATCTGGTAGTTTTCTTTCTTTTTGCCTTTCTAGTTCTAGGGCTCTTTCCAAACCTCTAGTCCTTGGCCTTCTTCTTGGCACTTGTTCTTCTGTTTCATCTAGTACACCATATTTTTCTAGTGTCTCTTCAAGAAATACTTTAGCTTTTTCTACCTCTCTTTGAGCTTTGATGAATTTCACTTCATCAATGAAGTGTTTGGCCTTTAGCTATTGGTTCTCCTGCTCAACAAAGGTAATGAAAAATTTAGATCTATCAAGATTAGTTTATAGCTCTCTAATATTGGCTTATTTTTCCTTGATGACTATGCTAGTGATCTCAGAGTCATCTTTCTGATCCAAGTCAACAAGGTCAAACTCCATTTCTATCTCATGAATATTTTCCTCCTTATGCTTGATCTCTTCCTGAATATCTGCCTCTGTCATATTTTTCTTTCCTTTGTCTACCTGTTTTTCCGATGAAGAAGGAAAGTCCACTTCCACAATATATGGATAAAACACGTTCCTATGACCTCTCTGATATGTCTTTTCCAATGTCTCTATCTCAGCCACTTTGGTCTTTTTAAGCTCACTAATCTTAGCCATGCTAGATGACCCAATCTGAGTGTGAAATGGTGATGATGGTGGTGAAATGGGTGAAGTAGTTTGAGCTAATGTAGAAGTAGGTATTGTGGGTTGATATGGAGTAATGGATGTGGAAGGATGAGATCCCAGAGGCACAGCTTGAGCATGTTGAATTGGTGGAGCAGTAAAGATGTCATTAGCTATGAAAGTGTCCCATGAGATGTTCAATTGATTGAGGTGATGGAGGACATTGATCTTGATGAGAGAGTGGTGAAAAATAATTTTCATTTGTTGGTCATAATCTCTCTTTTGAACAATGAATGCCATTTTGTCAATGTTCTTGAATATATAATAAGGTATGTTGATCATTTTGACCCTTTTGAAGTGCACTAATAAGTGGATATGGTAGGTGTAGAGTCTATAGAACCTTCCTTCACAAGAAAAGTACTTCATGATGATTTTCATCATGGGGGCATACCTATCCAGGAGGTAAGAGAAAGGAAAGACCTTCTTTCCTTTATTCTTGTACCTTGGCTTGATTTATGACTCATAGTAATGATCCTCCAAGTCTTTTGCCTTGAACCACCTTTCACCAACATTTGGAATTCTAGTGGCAGCTGTTATAATGGTTGTGGATACTGTGAAAGTGACACTAGCAAGGGTTACCTGGTTTTCATGAATATTAGAGATGAAAAGCCTGCTCAAAATAGGGTGATGTTGGACCCTTTTTATTTTTTCACAAAAGTCAAAGCATCCTACATGCTTGAAACATGTCATAGCCATGGGAGAGGCCATGAGTTATTTAGGTGTTTGTAGGTTCAAGTCTAAGGATCCTCCCTCTTTTGTGTGGCCTCCTCTCTTCCCTTTCTTCTTCCTCACTAAATTCTCTGTTTTATTCTTTCATAATGTCTTGGCTAGAAACCTAGGGGGATGAATTGGGAGTGAAATGTAGGTTTATGGAGTGGGGAATGGGATGCAAAAAATCAGGGAGATGGAGGAAGGGATTATTAAATTGAGGGAGGTGAAAGGGAATAGAAATGTTCTGGGATTTGGGAATAGGAATTTTATTACATGTATGGGGATTTGGGAGCCTAGGAAATTGAAATACCTAGATCTTAGGGTTTAGGGGATAAAGGGCTTTGGGGAAAGGAATATAGTGAAATAGGGGTGGGAAAGGTTAACTGTAGTTTGGGAAGGGTAGTTGAAGTCTTAGGAAGTGTAATTGAAAATTAGGAATGGAACTAGGATTTATAATAAAGAAGACACCAAATTTTGTATATAATATTCAACACCATGAGAATTTGACTTGAGGAATGCTAGGAGATGGTAATTTGGTGTTAATTACTTCATGGAGGGCGAATAAAACCAATGTTGAAGGTTTAAAGCGATGACACTTCATTTTGGAGTTCGCTGAGAAAGTCGGGCAAGTGCGCAGCACCTGTGGGAGGAGCGCAACACCTGAAGGCTATGCACAACGTATGTTGTAGGAGTGTAGTGCGACCAGTCTAGGAGCATAATGCTGCCACTTTTCTCCCAATTTATCTCTCTATATTTGAAAACCGTGTTGTGGAGATGGTTGCTCGATGTTGTAGGGGACAAATGAGGATGGATTTGATGTCTTGAGGGATTTTATACTTCATGAAGTTGATGATTTTGGCCTTGGGACCCACTTTCTTCCTTTATCATTCACTTAACCTTTTGAAACATTATCTTTTCACTTTACTCTTTCCTTTGGCAAATTGATCACTTGATATGCTTTGAGAACTCTTTGAATTTACATTTTGGTGTTTTGGCATATTTGGAACACTGAGTTAGCAACTTGGGATGGTAAAATTATTACATTTGAAAGACATAAAATTACATAATGAAAATATTAAAAAAATTACATTTGAACTCAAAATTGCATGCTGAAATAAGAATTTTTTTTTACAAGTCATCTTCACATAGTGAAGAGAAGTTTATTGGATCACCCTTTACTTGATGGTCTTATGAAATGGAATGGATTTTTGTTGGACCTTGGAAACCCTAATGACCTAATGAAAGCCTAACTGACCCTAAAGACCTAATGAGACCTTGAAAGAGTGGTTTTCATGATGACATTAGCTTTATGGATGATGTACAGTCAGCAAGGTATGAAATATGCCACCAAGTAATAAAATATGAGGAAGAGTGATGTTTTTGGATTAGGGCTACCATCAATGACTAATTTTTTGCATGACCACAGTATGAAATATGCCAGCAAGTAATAAAATTTGAGGAAGAGTGATGTTTTTGGATTAGGGCTACTATCAGTGACTAATTTTTTGCATGACCTAGTGGAATTATGAAAAAAATTTGAGTGGGACTCCTAAAATGATATGAAAAGAGGATTTTTTATCACTGATGGCAGGATGAAAATACTCACACTAACAGGTTTCAATTCTAAATTTCTTTGTCTTGTATGTTTCCTCAAAAGGGAGGGCCTCTTTATTTTTGCCTTTGTTACAACCCTGTTCAATCTGGTTAACTATTTTATGGAACCTTGTAGCTACTACCACACAGTTGTTTCTTGTTATGTTTGGTAAAATCATGACGAGTATTTTTTCATACAACTATTTCCTTCTCCTAACTTGTTTGCGCTTTAATATCCCCAAGTGTTGTTTCTCATTTACAACTATACACTTATCACTTAAGATACCTGTGTTAACCTACTAAAAATCTACTAAAAGGGGTTTCCATTATGTGTATTGGCATGTTTCTGTAGGAATTCTCATTGTCTCAGAAAAATTTGGAGTCCATTTTACTATTATGAGATTCTCTAGGCATATGTTTTCAACAGAAAATTGGTTTTTACAAGTAGCGAACCTTTGATCCCTTGTTTCAATGTTGCCTTGTATTGCTTCAAGAATGGGCATGGTTTTAGATGATACTTTGATACTTTGATGTTATAAGTTCCCGTAGATCCCTACAATGGTCCCACAAGGCACCATGGAACCTTGGAACCCTACCTACAACAATTTTCGCTACTCAACCTTCACCAAAAGTAAGTTCACTCTTCTAGAAATAGATATTTGTTGAGGTTTTTATGTTATTTGCAATGCTTTTATTTATCAGTTTACTCAGGCATTTAGCATGAGCTAATAGGTGCATAGAAGCCAAAAATTCCATATTAAAATTTCTGTTGTGTAACTAGCTCCAAAAATAGAAGAAAAGAGATATCAACGCCTTAGAAATGAGCCACTTCGAGGGGGCAACCTCCAATACATTACATAAATGAAAAATTCTTGGATGATACAATTTACAAAACCTCCTTTCTATATATAGGCGTCCATGTGGCCATAATGTAATCCTAGTGGGCCACAATGTAATCCTAGCCGACCTAACAATAATTTAAGGGCACAATAATAACAAAATGGGGGTTACAAGGGTACAATAATAACAATAAGGGGGTTACACTAATAACAATAAGGGACTATACTAGCAATATAGGGACCTAACATGCCCCTCTCCTTCAAAAAAGTGTTGTCCTCAATGCTTGAGTAGCTCTGGGTGCTTCTGTATAAAATTCTCATCCTCCCATGTAGAATCTTCAGTGGGTAAGTTCTTCCACTTGATGAGATACTCTGAAATTGATCGATTCCGTAGCCGTCGAGTTCTTGTTTCCGTGACTGCTTCAGGTTCCAATATGATTTTTCCTTCCTCATCAAGTTCTGGCAATATTGTTTGAACTGGAAGATTTTCACCTATAACCTTCTTTAAGCATGAAACATGGAAAACTGGATGTACTCGCGAAGAAGCAGGAAGCTCCAATTTGTATGTCATAGTACCAATCTTTTGCAACACCTTGTAAGGACCATAGTACTTTGGCGATAATTTATTATCCTTCTTAGCTTGCTTGAGGGACATTTGTTTATATGGTTGTAGCCGTAAAAATACCCAATCTCCTACATCAAAACTTCTCTCACTGCGATGTTTATCTGCCTGTTGTTTCATTTGATTTTGTGCCAAATTCAGGTTATCCTTTAAGAGTTGGAGAACTTCTTGCCGATGCTCGATGTGATCTTCCACTGCTTGAACCTTCGAATTTTCCCTTAAAGATGATGTGATGGATGGTGGATGATATCCATAAAGTGCCATAAATGGGGTCATCTTTGCTGCAGTATGGAAGGAAGTGTTATACCACCATTCAGCAAGAGGTAACCACTTGACCCATTGTGTTTGTTTATCAGATACAAAACAACGAAGATATCCTTCCAAACATTTATTTACTATCTCAGTTTGACCATCAGATTGAGGATGATAAGATGACCTATGAGCTAATTGAGTACCCAAACAAGAAAATAACTCCGTCCAAAAATTTCCAGTAAAAATGGGATCTCTGTCGCTCACAATAACCCTTGGGCTTCCATGTAGCTTTTGAATTCTGTCCATAAATGTAGTAGCAACCGTACTTGCTTTAAATGGATGAGATAATGCACAAAAGTGTGCATACTTGGTAAGTCTATCAACTACCACCATGATGGCACTCTTTCCTTCGGACTTAGGTAAACCTGTGATAAAATCCATTGAAATCTCCTCCTAACGTTGACTTGGAATGGATAAAGGTTGTAGAAGTCCTGGGGTCTTAATCATCTCAACTTTATTCTGCTGGCAAACCAAACATTCCGACACAAACTTTTGAATATCAGATTTAAGGCCATCCCAAAAAAATTCCTTCTTCACCTTGTGGTAAGTTTTTAAAAATCCTGAGTGTCCTCCTAAAGGAGAAGTGTGTAATTCCAGAAGAATATTTTGTTTTAGTTGGGAATTCTTACAAAGATATAAGCGATCTTTATACCATAAGGAATCATTTTTCCAACTAAATGTATTAGATGTACTAGGATCTTGCTGCAACTTTTGAATGAGTGCCCATACATCTTTTTCCTTCTTCCATTCATCTCTTGCTTCGGTTATCCAATCTGGTTGGATAATAGAAATGGCACAAAGCAATGCTTCCACTTCTTCATTCTTTCTTGAGAGTGCATCTGCAACAACATTAAGCTTTCCTTTTTTGTAGATTATTTCAAAGTCATAACCCAACATCTTTGTGACCCATTTTTTCTTCTCTTTTGAAGATAGTCTTTGTTCCAAAAAGTGTTTAAGACTATCATGATCAGTTTTTACCTTGAAGTGTCTTCCCATTAGGTAAGTTCTCCATTTCCTTAGTGCATGCAGTATTGCTAACATTTCCTTCTCATAAATAGGTTTCTGTAAATACTTTCCTTTGATTGGACGACTTTCAAAAGAAATGGGTCTTCCTTCTTGCATTAAAACAACACCAATTCCATTTCTCGAGGCATCACATTCCACAATAAAGGTTTTTGTGAAGTCTGGCGTAGCTAAGACTGGTGCTAGGCACATTGCCTCTTTAAGATGTTCAAAGGCCTTAGTTGCTTCAGGAGTCCATGAAATGCATCTTTCTTCAATAATGTTGTTAGAGGTGCTGCTATTCTCCCATAATTCTTAACAAACTTGCGATAATACCCTGTTAACCCGAGAAATCCTCGCAACTGCTTTATGGTTGTGGGGACTTTCCATTACTTAATGGCTTTAATTTTGTTAGGGTCTACCTTAACACCCTCGTGAGATACAATATGACCCAGATATTCCACCTCTTATACTCCAAAGAAACATTTGGATGTTTTTTCATATAATTGTTTCTACTGCAATAGTTTGAGCACCCTGTCAACATGTTCAACATGATCCTTCCAAGACCTGCTGTAGATTAGTATATCATCAAAAAATACTAGCACAAATTTTCTAAGGAAGGGTTTGAAAATGAATTCATCAACCCTTGAAATGTAGAAGGTGCATTGGTAAGGCCAAAAGGCATGACCAAAAATTCATAATGACCCTCATGAGTTCGAAATGCTATTTTTGGAATATCTTCAGTCTTCATTCTAATTTGATGATATCCTGAACGAAGATCCAACTTGGTAAAATAAATTTCTCCGTGTAATTCATCCAATAATTCATCAATCACAGGAATGGGAAATTTATCTTTAATGGTGAGCTTATTGAGCTCCCTATAATCCGGACACATTCGCCATGATCCATCCTTTTTGTGTACCAATACTACAGGAGCAGAGAAAGAACTTTGACTAGGTTGAATTATACCCGCCTCTAACATTTCTGCAATCATACGTTCAATTTCGCTCTTTTGGAAGTAAGGATACCTATAAGGCCTGATGTTTGGAGGAACACTTCCTGGAATCAAATGAATAGCATGATCATGATCATGAATAGGTGGGAGTCCTTTGGGAGTTTCAAACACCTTGGAATGATTGTCCAAGACTTGTTGGAGATCTGCAGAAATAGATGATTTTGATGTTGAAACTTCTAGTGAGCATAATTGTGCAATTAAACCTCATTGTTCTTTCTTTAGAATCTTTTTCATGACATTAGAGCTTATTCTCTTTCCCGGCTTCCCTGCAATACCCCGTAATTCGACTTCCTTTCCTTCTAAAAAAAAATTCAAGAAAAGTTCTTGAAAATTAAAAGCTACCGTCCCCAAAGATTGTAACCATTGTACTCCTAGTACAACATCAGCACCTCCCATAGGAATGGAAAGCAACGGACTAGTTAATACATATTCCCCCATGGTTAGCTTGATATTATGGCATTTTCGGGAGCAATTTATAGTTCCTCCATTTGCCACCATCACTTGACATTATGGTGCTGGGTATAGGAAACAATTTAATTCCTTGGCTACCTTACAACGAATAAAATTATGGGTGCTACCTGAATCAATCAACACTATTACCTTTTTCTTCTTGATATGTCCTTCTATCTTGAGAGTTTGAGGAGTGGTAATTCCTGCCAGTGCATTACATGATATGGTCGGATTCATTTCTTCCTCTTCTAGGGCCGGTTCCTAGTGTATATCCTCTTCTTGTTCATTTTCTTCTTCTTCTTCACAATCTATGTAAAATAATTTCTTTTCAGCACACTTATGACCTTTAGTGTATTTGCTATCACAACTGTAGCAAAGCCCTTTTGCTCTTTTTTTCTTCCAATTTTTGTGGTGTCAACCTTGTAGGTTGTGGAAATCTAGGCGTAGCAACACTTCCTTCTTTATAGAATTGAGTGGTAGGCTTCCTTGTCGCCATAATTTTACATTCAACTTTTCTTGCCAACCTGAATGCCTTCTCCAATGAATCAGGTTCCAGAACGCGAACTTCATGTTGGATGTTATCCTTTAAAGTGCCTACGAAGAGATCAATCCTGTGTTCCTCTGGAATATCAGTTACCCTTATATTCAATTTTTGGAAGTCCTCAATGTGCTGCCCCACTAAACCCTTTTGTTTGAGATTTATCAATTGGATAAAGAAGGTGTTGCTCCTTGTATCCTCATAATGTGCTATCATTTCCTCCGTAAAAATTGACCAAGTGACAATTTTTTTACGGGAGCAAAGCCATCGATACCATACAAATGCATTTTTTTCTAAATGTAAAGTTGCAATGCGTACCTTTTGTGTGTTTTGCACATTATGGAGATCAAAATATTGCTCCATCTGTAGTATCCATGTTACAGGATCCTTTCCATCAAACTTCCTCATATCCATTTTTGGAATATGGTGGTTCTTCCCTCCAATATTAGAGTTTATGAAATCATGATTAACATTTATTTTGTTCTCATCATGAGTTTCCTCTACTATCTTTTCACCATTAGGAAACATTTCTTGTATCAACTTTGTCAAACCTTCTATGTCTGCTTTTAGATCATTCTTCATGTTTTCCATTTTAGATTCCATGCCAGCTTCCATGTCATCTATCTTAGATTCCACGTCTTTTTTCAAACCATCCACATTATTCTTCACACCATCCATATTTTCTTCCATGCCTTTCTTCAAAACTTCCATTTCATTTTTCGCTGCTCTTTGCGAGAGCGAAATTTGGTGCACTTGCTCTTGTATTTTTGATAGATCCTATTGTAATTCTTCATCTTCATGAGTCATAGTAGAGCCTTTTGAAGGCTTAATGGGTGCTGAATTATTTTTACGGGGTATTTTTTAGAACCCAATATTGATATCTATTATACAATATGCCCTTGGAATCAATTCAAATTGATTTTTCAACAAGACTTATGCAATTCCGAAAAACATACACACCTTTTTCTTGCTTTTGAGGAGCTCGATATTGAAATTTGATTATCTCTGTGATTGCAGCTCTTCAATATCTAAAATTCAGCACTGAAGTAGCCCTATGAATTCTCTTTTTAATGACACAGGTCTAACCTGATTTGGATTCTCCAAGACAAAGTTATGTCCAATCTTCCACAATGACCTAATTATGGATTGGTTCAGTAGAGCGAACTTGTACGACTTACCACGTGTCACTATTTCATCCTTCACCTCTGAAATTGATAACCAAGAAACTAAAGTCCGTGTAATTGTGACCACCTTTTACGTCACTCCAATCCGATGCTGAGAGAGAGAGTTATTGAACTTTTCCCACAATCACCTCTTTGAGATGAAATTCGAGAGCTTGAAAAAGCACCACATTCCACAGATCATATCTCCAAAAATGTTGTGAATCAAGCTTTGAAATTTTTTGACGCGTTTCCTTAGGATTTCAGCTTCGCACCCTAGAAATTTCAGATTCTGAACCGTCGTAGAAAAAAAGTTAAAGCGAAAATGCCACGATGACCTATTTAGGAGCCTGAAAAAAGACCTAACTTCCACAGATCATATCTCCGAAAATATTCCGAACCAAGCTCTGAAATTTTTAGACAATCTTCCTCAAGATTTCAGCTTCGCACCCTAAAAATTTAAGCTTCTGAAACTTTGTACAAAAAAAAATTATAGCAAAAATTCCACAATGACCTGTTTGGAGCAGCGAAACCCTAGAATCCAAAGCTATGATACCAAATGTTGTGTAACCAGCTCCAAAAATAGAAGAAAAGAGATATCAACGCCTCAGAAATGAGCCACTTCGAGGGGGAAACCTCCAATACATTACATAAATGAACAATTCTTGGATGATACAATTTACAAAACCTCCTTTCTATATATAGGAATCCATGTGGCCATAATGTAATCCTAGTGGGCCACAATGTAATCCTAGCCGACCTAAAAATAATAATTTAAGGGCACAATAATAACAAAATGGGGGTTACAAGGGTACAATAATAACAATAAAGGGGTTACACTAATAAAAATAAGGGACTATACTGGTAATATAGGGACCTAACAATTTCATAAGCATATATTTATCTTAGTATAATTTATTAATCATATAGGGAAAAAAAAAACACATCTGCCATTAAAGATCTAGGTTCCAGGGTTGACACAGATAGTATACTAGTTTATGCTTTTATCTAAATTGAGTTTTTGTGGTTACTTGGCTGATTTTTCCCCATTATGGTTTTAGATGAGAGTGTTGGTGATGATTTCATTGAGTCAAATGGTCCTCTTCTTAGTCATTTCTTCTCATGTAAACCTCGGTTGCTGCTCCTGCTCCTCATTCCTTAACATCGCCCTCAACCACTACTCCTGATCCTCAGTCCTAGCTGCCACCCTCAATCATTGCTTATTGCTAAACCACTACTTAGAAATCCCTCAATCACTACTCTCCTTCTCTGCTCTTTCTCCTCAGTCTCCTGAACTCAAAGTTTTTTTGGTTTTTTCGGTTGGTAACTAAAAACTGACCTCTGAAACTTGTCTGGCCATTTTCTAGCTACAACTTCAGAGTGTAATGTCCCAATTTTAGCCTCAAGCTAAAATGGAACATTATAGTTGCACATTTTATTTTTGTTTAATAAAATGGGCAAGGAGACACCTTAGCCCCTTTTAGATGAAGAAATAACACTCCTAATGTGAAAGGGGAGTGAATAAAGTAGCTGAAATAAACACCAAGGGTGTGAATAGAACCTAGCTCATTTGATTAGTCACCATTGACTAAAGTCAACAGCGCTGCCCAAGGAGGAAGAGGCTTCCTAGAGAAGCTGCGCAGTTTTGGAGGGAAGACATTCATGCAAGGGTGGAAACCCTAATTGGTGGGACCATGGTGGAAAGGAGTTCTCTCACTTTATATGGAGGAGATGGCAGCCCATTTTCATTATGCTATGTTTTAGATTTCAGACTTGGGTCTGCAAAGCTTGCATCCTCGGGCTGTTTATTAGGGTGATGGTGCCCTCGGGCACTAGGGTGTTCCCGGTCGGGAATCCATACCTCTTCCTCAAGGAAGGATGAGGATTGAGCTACATTTCCTCAATCCAACATTGGCCATAGCTTTATTCATCTTCTACAGTGTTATTTTTGCAGCAGAGAGGATGTTATGTAGCTGGGTGCAGCTAGAGAGGAACTCATGGAGTCTCTCTTGTCTTGTTTTCTTCAGTGGAGGAGTGATCCACTCATTGGAGGAGCTGCAAGCAGGATTCTCGGGCAGTATTTCAGATCAATGGCATGAGGCCACACTTCCATCATCTCCCACTGTGCATTCCATGAGGATAATTGCATTATTTTGGAGGAGGCAGTGAGAGAGGGGTTTCTAGAGCTTCAGAGGAGGATGTTTCTTAGACAAAGTGATCAGAATTTTGTATTAGAGACATGATCAGAGGAGGGAATCTACACTTAAGATCAGCCACAGCCTCATTCTTGTTTTGGTTCAGTTGTAGTAACAACTTGGTTGTCACATTTTTGTATTCTCCAGCATTTCTAGCAATCTTCATAGATTGGCTAGAAATCTTGTATTTCAGCCCATTTATTGTTATTGGGATTATTTCTTGTATTCCTTTAGCCATATGTACATTCATTTATATTCAGCAGCTTATACCTTCATGTACTCAGCGCAGTTGCAGTTATTCCAACATTTTATGGAGTTTCAACAATTCTTGTATTACATTGCTTATTCAGTGAGGGTTGGTTCTTGAAGTTTGAGTGGCTTTTCCCTCAAGATATTTCTTGTATTTTACTATTGATATCATAATATTATGATGGCTGTATCATTTTCCATCTTATGGTGTATTTCATATTTGCAGAGTTAACATTATGTTCACATATTGCTGTAAGCTCTCTCGTTGAGCATTGTTTTAGAGATCTAGTTTGGGGAGATCTGAATAACCCATCTAGATGTATTTCTTTGAGCTCATTTTCTATAGGGGAGTTTTATTAGAGTTTTTCTAGGGCATCCCAGCACTAGTTTGCCTTATTTATGCAACAAATTCCTTATACAGCATCCTCAAGGACCCTGTGGCAGAAATTCCCGAGGTGGAATATTGCATATCCATAGGTAGAGTCTGAGAAGGGCCAGATAGCCTTATGATTTCTCCCTTCTTTGTAAGGATTCATATCCTATAATTTCACCATCATTCAATCTCTGAAATGGAATTGCAGTGTCTCACTGAAGAAGGAAAAATGGAACATCTAAGATGTTCCCGATGGAGCAGCAAGTTCCTGAAAAAGGGACATTACAGTGGTATCAGAGCATGATCTTGGCTCAGCCTGTGCCCAAGATCCATTGCTATCAGAAGAGGATCTTCTCTCCAAGGAGAGGAGACTTACAAGGAGACAAGGAAAGAGGAATGAAGGAAGAGGAGGTTTCCCTTCTTCTTTTCCAGACCATTGAGGAGATCATTGAAGATCTTGAGGAAAGGGAAATTTGGAGAAATTTTCTGAGAAGGGTTTGTTGATGAGACAAATTATAGCTACTTCATGAAGGGTGTGAGCATTTAGCCACACATGCAGATCCACATCGTAGTCCTTTTTTCACTTGCATTGCAAAGGAATGAAGGAAGAAATGAGGCCATTGGAGGAGCAACACTGCAACTCAAGGTATGGATCATGCTTGTTGGTTTGAGGGTTTCATTTTTCATTGACATGCAAATGCAAGAACTTGTGATGCATTCACTAAGGGTTTGATGGAGAAAACTTGGTGAAACTCATTGTGTCATAAACACAAACACTTTGCATACATTTGGGAGAACCAACAACGCTGTCACATTAGAAGGAGATCCATCGCCACATGGAGGAGAAAGGGGAGCCATTGCTTCCACTAGTAGAGCCCTTGTGTCTTTGCAAGGAGATTCCAAATATTTTTGCATGTGATTCCAGAGCCATATGTAGCACTTGCTGGGGATTGTGAGATGGAGAAAGAATAAGAGAAGGATCAGCATGAAGGGATGAAGAGAATTCTCCCTTATCTATTTCATAAGGTTTCCGCACAAGGAAAAGAGACTGCACTGCGCAGAGGAGAGAGGGACAAATCAATCCATTCATACATGTAGTCTATTTTCACATCTTGATGTCTCACTTTTGGTGGCTTTCCATCTAGGAGGCCATATGATCTAGAGATGATGAGAGGCATCATGCTTTTTGGTTCACCACTCTTGGATTCCAGAGGGGTGGAGACACTTGAGGAGTCCACTACAGCGTAGAGATTTTGGGAGCAAGCTCATGGAGGAGGGTTACACACTCTCATTTTCAGTACCACCCATTCTCATCAGTTCACTGCGCAGACAGAGTTGTTGTATGGATGGAGGATAGCATCTTCATGATGTAGGATGGCTGATCCATGGATTTGGTGAGAGAGAGGTCACTTCCTTTGGGGAAGAACTCTTTCATGCTTTGGAGTAGATGGAGGCCACTCATGCTTACATTTCCCAAGATCGAGAGATTCTTTGGAGGTGATAGTCTCTTATGGGAGGCTTATTTTCAGAGATCTTCATTTATTTTGAGCATGAGCAGCTGTATGATGGCATGTCAACAACTTGGGGGATGACTTTGGCATGAGGGGATGTCAAGGTAGCAGGCAACATCATGATGGGAGCACTTTATTGCAGATTACCAGAGGATTGATCCATGTTGGAGGACTCAGCTTCTGGTTGAGAGGTCCCAGGATCTTGGTGCATGCATGATTATTGGATGGCCTTGATGGAGATGGAGGACACTTAGTGGATGATATGAGCATCCATCATCATGGCAGACTCTTCTTGGCTAGAGTTTCTAGTCTCAAGGAGAAACTTTTGCATGCAGCACATACGGACTTCCTAGCTATGCACTTGGATGCATACTTTTCCTTGCTAGAGGAGTTCATTTTGGAGGGCATTCAGCATGATCTACATTAGCATATGGATAGATGCAGAGCCCGAATGTCTTTTGGAGAGGTTGGCACAAACATTCCCTTACTCATTGGAGGAGAGGGAGAGCATTCATGTTGAGCCATTTCAGCTCAAGAGCTCTAGTGCATGATGGAGGAGGTATAATGTCATATTTTGTATTGTACTTATTTTCATTGATTGAGGAGCATAATGTATCAAGGAGGCATAAATTCTTGAGGTGGAATATTGCATATCCATAGGCAGAGTCTGAGAAGGGCCAGCTAGCCTCGAGATTTCTCCCTTCTTTGGAAGGAGTCATATCCTGTAAATGCCCCATCAGTCAATCTCTAAAATGGACTTACAGTGTCTCACTGAAGAAGGAAAAATGGAACATCTAAGATGTTCCCGATGGAGTAGCAATTTCCTAAAAAAGGGACATTACACAAAGTCCTTACAATATGGACATATTTTTACCATATATTATATGGTTTGAAAACTATATTAAAACCAAAATTGGGCTTTAAAACCATATTAAAGAAAAATTCGGAGTTCATGGGCTTTGAACCCAAAAAATCTCCAACAACAAGTATCTTAATATGACTATGTCAACCACTATGTCAACCATACACTTTATTTTATTCACCCTTACACTTTGTTATAAAATGTCATTCAAATGAATCAAAAGGAAGCATGGAGAATACATGAGAGATGAGGGCACATGCAAGCCAATGAAGACATGGATCTAAAGAAGATTCTCGGAATATTGTTAGAGCATATGTTAAAGAATATTTCAAAGAATATTCTATATGAGAAATCTTTAAGATTCCCTTAGGAAAATTTTTTAAGGTGTCAGAAATATGTCTAGTTTATACTCATTTGAACTAGTTTTTCACCAAGAATTAAACTGTGCATTTATTCATCTGAGTAGCATATTTTTCACCCGTGTCCAGAAGAGAATATTTGAGGAATATTTGAGATTCATGGGGAGCTCATAATTGACTGAGTCATAAAGGTTTCGAGTTGACACTGAGATCTCATGTTTTTTTGCAAGGAATGTGATGGCGCAAGCATATCCTTCATCCGAGTATTCAATTTTCGGGACGTCCCCAGACTTGGAGGTATAAGGTGCATTGTTTCCATGTCTTTATCTGATTTTTTTGAGATGATGTTTTGATTCTGAGATCCATTAATGCCATGTTATGAGAGGATATTTGTATGCCACTTTATTTGAGAGATTGTTATTTTTTCATGCTAAAGGCGAGCTTTTATGAGTGAGAGTTCTTATAGAAGAACGTCTCTTGGGAGAGAGACTTGTCACTCTACTTAAGGGAGTTCTTCCTTGTTTTGATAAATATTGCATCATGTACTCATCATATTCTTACAACAACTAATGAAGCAGCCTCCACACTCTTGACACTGGGCCCGGAGACGTAGCCCACACTAGGTGAAATTTGTTATTGTATCGTATGTTTATGTGTTGTTCATGATTATTGCTTCTTGTTTCTTGTTAATGGTTTTCTGAAGTTGTTTATAATACGCATTGCTCATGATTTCACAAAGAAAATGTAAGTAATAGTAAAAATTCCTGTATAATGGGGATTTTTGTTTGAAAGCGTTTATGAAAATTTCCTGGATCAGAAAGTTTAATGCTGTTAAATATATGTTTAAGAAAGAATGTCTTCTCAGTTCATGCACATTGGAAGTAGAGATATTATTTCTCCTTGTAGATCTTTCCACATTTTCTCTCTTTTAACTCCTACTTTGGATATCAAACATTAATCAAACTAATTTTTATATGTTTTGGAGCACCTATTTGACAACCATTTTGTTAATCCCTCTTGTAAATAATTTGCCATGAATTATGATTCATGTAAATAATATATGGAAATTATGTTCCGGTGGTTTTCTTTGGTTAAATCACATCCTTATTCTTTTTCTGTTATCTTAAACCATTACAATTCAAAGGTGATTCATAATTGCATGAATTCAAGTCATTTCAAAAAATTCCAATAAGCCATGGGTTCAAGTAGTTTTCAATATTTTGCATTGTTTCAAGTAGTTTTAAATAATTTGTATGGGTTCAAGTGGTTTTCAATAATTTGAAGTTGTTACATCTCATTTCTTAAATACATGGTATTAATTTCAATGTTTATTTTATCTTAATGTTATCATTTCATTCTCCATTTGTTTCTGGTTTTCAATCATATTTTTTAATGCATACAATATGGAGCAAGTAATATGAGAAGTGAGACAATTCGAATTACATGTATTTTCACGAACTTCTTGTTCTCTCAATGTATGGTGGATTTTTCTTATCATTTCTCTAGCTTTCTCTCATATTTCCTCTGTGGATGGAAATTTATGTCCTTTTCTAGATCCAAATCTCCAATTTCCCATGTTTGTTGTGAATCTTTGTGTAATTTCAAGGTTTTCTTATTTCTCTATCAAAGAATGTTTTTTTTTTTGCGCAATCGAAATTAGAAACAAAAGTATTTGTTGATAAAGGCTCGATCGAGCCCTTGAGTCATATGATCCACCATCAGTGTCATAAATAAAAATTTGGTAAAGTCACTAGTGGGTTAGATTTTTAGTGGCTCTATCGAGCCTTTGAGCTCGATCGAGTCACTGGTTAACCATATATGCCGCTCGATCGAGGGTTTCTTTAACTCTCTATCGATCATTGAATTTTTAATTTAAGCACTCAATCGAGCTCTTGAAATCCTAAAAAATGCAAATTTATCACCTCTTCTGCAGATTTCCCTGCAGCCCCATTTTGCACCTATCAGATTTAGGGAATAGATTGTCCTTAAGTGGCGGAGTTGATTATATTGGATTCATGAAAGAATCATCTATCTAATGGCTTATCAATTTGACACTTTTGAATTCATATGATGTTTTTCATCTAATTTCTTTTAAACATAACACTTGAATTTTTATTGGATAGTTTCAAAGGGTCTGAATAAAAAAACAATAACATAAAATATACACAACGAAAAAATTTCAAAAAATACCACTATCTTCGTTTACGAGTCCTCTTCAAAAGGGTACTCTTGTTTTTTCAATTTATTTAAAGAGTTGAAAAAAATATGATGTGAACACGTGTCTCCAAAATGAAATTGAAATATTATTTCGCCAACTTCGAAAAATAATAAAAATTATAATTTTGCATTAAAAAAAAAATTAATATAAAGAACTTAGTTATCTTTTTCTGTAGATCACACGCACACGCACACACACACACACACACACACACACATATATATATATATTACAATTTTTAGACTAAGTTTTGCTACGTAAACACACACATATCTCTTAAATTTTGTGAAAATTTGCAAAGAAACATATTGCATTTAATGGAAAATTGAGAGATTATACAACACTAAATTTTTTTTGAAAAAAATAACATTACGACAACAACATAATTCTCCACATATTTTATTTTTTCTCTGAATCAAAATTCATAATTCTTGAATTTTGAGGGGTGCAATTCAATAAAAGAGGAAAAACTTGAAATTTCATTGCCATGTTTAGCCCAAAAGTGTAACCCATCTTCATGCTTTCACTCGGATGTGTTTTTCAAGATTGATTCTAGAGAATATTCTATAGTAATATTCTTAGAATGTTCTAAACTGTTTCGGAATCTTGAAGATTCCCCAAGGGGTTCAGAGGTGAAAGTTACAAAAACATATGAGGTTTATAGTCATATTTCACAAATTTTCCACATGAATCCACTAGCAAAGTTAGAAGAGGGATATAAGCAGAAAATTTTTGGGTCATCCCCAGAAGTGAGGTATTGCAATAGAATTTTCCATGTAATTTTCATTATTTTACTGAGAGAATATAAAGGCCTCTCCACTTTTAAGCTAGGCTCGAAGACGTAGCTCACACATTGTGAATGAAATCCATTGACAAATCTTGGTGTCTTGTTTAAGTTGTCTTCTTTTTGTGTTGTTTCTTCATGGATGTTTCATTTATGGTATTTTCATAATCTTTAAACAATGTTGTTTAACATCATCCAAGGAAAGATCTCATATCATCTATCAAAAAGATGTTGAAAGTAGAAGAAAGTTAATAAAAAACTAATTATGGATGGATAAATTCCTGAAATATGGAATAAAGAAGTGGAGAAACTGCATTAGTCTTAATGCCCAGTCAAAATAGAGGTAAAGACACAAGATTCAAACATGGAACTCTCCACACCTAAATTGTGGACACACAATGATAAAAGAAAGTCTCCTACACCTTTGAGGAAGGAAGGGAGTAATTTGATGAAGTGAAGATTGGTTAGTGGTCATCCAAAAACCACCACATTATTCAAATCATATTGGTTAGTAGTAAACCATAAACCACCAATTTCCACAAAATATGGTTAGTGGTCAATCAAAAAAGCCACCACCTAAAGAATCCAAAGCCTCAACTTGGATCCTTCCAAAATGAACTATTTATTTAAAAAACCTTCTCACCTTGTACCTGACAATAGGAACATCAAATCATGCTTCAAATTTGAAAGTATTATCAACATTCATTCAACAATTGGGAAACCAAACATAGCAAATGGTCTCCTCAACTGAAAATAAGTTCATTTATTCAACGGATATGTTTAGATATAGTACATAATCACTTCCAAATATTCAAACATTGGTAGTTTTTCAGGCATATCCTCATCGGAACTCAGTTCAACAATTTCATATGGAAGATAACAAAAGTTATTGGTAAAATTATTCAAACTTGTGATTGAGGGGTAGAATGTTAGACTAAGTCTCTAGACAATCACAAAGTCTGAGAAAACAAGAACAATTTGGAATTCCGGCATAGCAAATGGCCTCCTCAACTTAAAATAAGTTCAATTATTCAATAGATATGTTTAGATATGGTAGCTAATCACTTCTAGATATTCAAATATTGGTGGTATTGAAGGCATATCCTCATCAAAATTTAGTTTAACAATTTTGAATTGAAGACAAAAAAAATTATTGGTAAAATTATTCAGACTTGTGATTCGGGGTGGAATGTTAGACTATAAGTCCCTAGACAATCACAAAGTCTGAGAATACAATTGTCATGACGTGGAATTATTATCTTGATGAGTTTTTGTTATGATCCATTAATGAGTTGTCAGTGTAATCTAGATCTAGATTTAGAATGCCCATTGATACATTATAAATTCAAATTTTGGGATCAATACAAACTAACAAAAAAAACTTCGCTCAAATTTTAGCATATTACTTGTCTTATTTCACTCATATTAATTCCTAACACAACCTAAACCAAATTTGTGTTATTTTTGAGTTTGATACTTACATTCTTTAGATAATAGGTATTTTCACTTTAACCAACCCCATTTATTAGTTTTACATTTGATCGTAGAAATTATGATGACAATGCCTTTTTTACATTATAATTTGCACATATTACAGGTTAATACAAGTAATATGTTAATACAAATTCAATGATAAAGTTAATAAAAATTAAATTAGAAAAAAAAACCAAGGAAATTATTAATATGCATTAAAATCTCCATTTTGAAATATGCAACCAAAAAGAAAATGAAGTCTCAGTTTCTACGATGTCTCAGTCAAAAATATGATATATCACAAAAAAAGATAATATTGATGTAAGAGGAGTCTCAATCATTATGGGACTGGTGTTAAATATAGACAAAACCTTCACGTTAAAATATGCAATCAAAAGCAGAGAATATTAATGTCAAAGAAGTCTCAATCACAAAATATAATGTAAAAATATTAGAATATTAATGTGAAAGTAAAATCTTAATCCTCACAAAATATGTTATAAGAGGAAAAGCATATCAATCCCAAAAGACTCAACTATAATATATGGTGTCTATTAATGTCTCAATTATAGTATATGGGTCCAGTAAGAAGTGTAAAAATTTCAAGTAGAACATGGATCTTTGGAATAAATTTTAAGTATATTTTTTTCAATGAAAATTAATAATAATTTTCAAATTTTTTTTTTTTTTTAAACTTCATAGGACCTTTCATTTACTAAAAATATAAAGGGAAGAGAGTCATACAGTAAAAGATCAATGCAGTGACTTCAACTTGCCCGAAGGAAACTAGGTCTGTTGGCCACCGCAACGAGTTATAAGCAGACCAAAAACGAAATTGTCTAAGCCTATGTCTAATAGCTTTAAGGGTTGTAGTATGTCCAAAGTAATTATAGCGAAGACCAAAAAGATAACTAACAAAACCCAAAAGGAAGTAAACAAGAAAGGAATTAACCAACTAAATCGGCATCCAAAGCAGTAACAACTGGCCCAGACACTTGTGGCCTACTATGAAGGAGTTGCACCTGCTGTTCCAACTTGCCCACCTTATCATTCAAATGTATCTGTACCTTGGAGATAGCATGCATATCCATCTTCAACTTTTGCAGCTCAAACAAAATAGATGAGGTAAGACTCTGCTTCTCTGTTGCTGCCAAAGCCTTAGCAAGGAGGCACTTCATCTTCCAATATGTCTTGACTGATTGCTGAAAGAGAGAAACTCGTCCTCGAGTACTACCTGGATCAGTTAAGAAGTCCATATGGGAGAGTTGTTCATCCATACTCACTTCTTCACTGTCAGTTTTGACTTCCCAACCTTGAATTGTAGACTTAATCTTATCCTAATTCCCAGATTCTTAAACCTAAGCCAGCTCTTGTAAAACCTCTGTATTTGTTTTGCGGCCTCGTCGACTAGATCCTACCCCAGGATTGGTGTGCCGATCTCGTTTGAACTGCCTAGGCTGTGGTTTCACCATATTTGCAAAGCGGCCGGTGGCCAGAAGGACAGGGAATAACAGGTAAGTCAGTAGTAAAGAAAACTGCAGGAGAACATGTCCGACACGCTGAACAGGGTAGCGAAAGGCAACAGTGAAAGTAACAAAAGGCCCCCCATAAAGAAGCGCACAGAGAATATATTTACAAAAACATAGCACCACCATAATCATACCAGTCTCGCTGAGCGAATAGTAAACCCCAGTTTGTTGCTGAGAATGAACAGAGAAAGAAAAAAGGAAAACATGCACAGTTCCTGAGCAAACACATGAAAAGGACTGATATGTTAAAAGAGAAGCCCGAGGCAAGGCCCCTGTAGACGCTGATGAGGACAAACGCAGCATCAAACCCATATGGGAGAAAATATGTAACCGCAGAAGACGCCAGATATTGCAACCCATCAGCAGCAAGGCCATATGGGAGAAAATAGAAAGCCGCATAAAATGCCAAAAATTACAGTCCATCAGCAACAAACCCATATGGGAAAGAATATATAGCCGCAGAAAATGCCGAAAATTGCCGCCCCGCAGAAGCATTAATACTGAAAGCTTGCTAATAAGAACACGAGTTGCAGAAACATCAGGCCAAGAAACCATAAACGAATCGATACAATGGCAACTATTAATAGAGCGAATCCCATGCATGCACAGCCGAATGAAAACAACTGGAGCCTTAGACAAAGGAACCACTTCCTACGAAAGTATAAGATGACATCCCTCAGAAGAGCAGACAGCCATTATGAGAGGAAAACAGGGCCATGGAAACACAAAATGCACATCAAATTGATAACTGTCTCCCCAAAAAGCCACAGGTGAATCTGGGGGGCTACGAAAATGAGGCTCGACATCCCCCATATGCCCAACACTAAATGCAACTCCGTTAAAATGGAAACACGGAAACAACATAACTGGGTACTAAAATAAGTCGAACAGAGATTCGAACTGTGCAGTAGAATTATACAGAATTAAAGTTGCCATTACATACCCCAAACACCGCTGAAGAAAACGTGCGTGGAGAAGAGAAGCCGAGACCTGCAACAATACACCAAGACAAAGCCGGGACAGAGAGTGAAGAGCAATGTGAAAAACTACCTAGAAATGCTCGATCCTCCGCATAAAGCAAGGAATGAATGCAGCTGACAATGCATTAATCATAACACCTGGCCGGTGCATGTAAAGTAATGGCGAGGTGATAGCATCGAGCCAATACACCCACGAAAGGACCAAGGTCATTATGGAACAGCGATTCATCCAACACGTGGTTGAAAGCAATCGACATCAACCTGTACGCACCCCGATCGGGGGTGATTGAGAGCAGTCTCGATCCACAATATATGGGAGTTAATTAGTAAATTTTAAATATAAAAATCAAATATATAACTCTACCCTACATTCAACATTTATATGTGAATAAATTTATATATAACATGTTTAATGGTCAAACTCTTGGATTATATTATGCAACATATATGTATTATTAAAATAATAATAAAATTTAATTATAAATATAATTGAAATTATTATTAGAAAATAGCAATTAATATTTGTAATTTTTAATGCAAATCAACTATTAAATTATAATAAATTTTATCATTTTCAATAATAATGATAGTAAAATAATATAATTTTATAATATAAATAATTAATAGTTAAATCAATAAAAATTTATAGTAATAATTTGAGTTGTTTTTAGTGTGACTTTTTGGAAGCTTTTTTGGTCTAATTTCTCAAAAATCCCACAAGAATTTATTGAAATCACAAGCTTGATGGGTAACCCCTGCATAATCGAAATTCCCCAGGGGTTTTTCAGGGTGTTGAATCCATATAAACATTAAAAAACGTAGTTTAAATAACATAAATAAAGATTTCACCTCAAATTTACTGGAAAGTCCAAAAAATCACACTATAGACAACTCTATAATAATTAGTTTATTATTATATATATATATATATATATATATATATATATATATATATATATATATATATATATATATATATATATATATATATATATATATATATATATATATATATATATTGAATAATAAATAAAATACACTAAATAAATGAAGGAAGGAATAGTCAAATGTATGTAATCCTCATTTAATAAAAAAAAATACTAATAATGTAACATTCATTTTTTATCCCCAAATTTTGTAATAGTAATTAATATCGATAATGTTGGGATAACCAACATAGACCTTTTTTCCCCCCAGTCGGGGTGCCCAGTGTCAAGTTGCTACAGGGCAAGTGGAGGGCGGCGGACATGCAAGGGCATGTGGTTCCGGCATGTGAACTTCTGCCACCATTAACTCGCCAGTATGAGGAAGGTACGCAACATTTAGTTTCATGATGATACAAATGGAAATCCAGCTAACAGTGTCAGGATGGCATTGGAAAAAGAAGAGGAGGGAGAGGTTAAAGAGGAAAACTCTGAAACAGAAGAAATCTAATCATTCTGGCAGGAGCAGAGGTTTGGGACGAGTTGTTGTAGAACACGCCTTGTCTGGAAATTCTGAAGGCACTATGGAGAGGTTTCGAGCTCGGGTACAGTAGTATGTCATTGTTCTTCAATCCACCCTTCTTCTTTTAACCTTTAATCTTTGTAGTGGTTAGGATAGAGGTGGTATGGGTAGAAATTGCGACTGTTCTGTTCTTAAGGATTTGTCTAGTATGGTTTATGCTAGTACCTGTTGTTCGTTCAAGAATATCAATCTGTTTATCCTGCAGGAGGCTATTCGACCTCGCTTTCATAATCCCTTTGGTTTTGGTGATAATTGGGTTAGTTTCCCTCTTAGTTGTGTCTACTTGGAATGGTCTCAGCAGGAGAAAATATTTGAAAACCTTTGTAGTCATTGTGAGGACAAGCTGAAAGGCCTCTTCTCTGGTTTTTCAAGTGATCTTGGTGATACTTGGGTTACCCTTCTTCTTAATTATGCCTGCTTAGTATGGTCTGTAGTTGGTAGGGTAGATAGCCTGTCAATCTGCTTCAGTCTCTGTCTCTGTCAAAAGACTTGTATTAATAACTCTATGATTCATACCACAGAGGCAGAAATATTCCTACAAATACAAGGGTTAACCTCTATAACTCTTTCCTCCCGTTATACAGGCTCTCAGATAATCTATAGAGGTTTAGCGTAGCAAAAGGCTCATCTCATAGCAATGGTTAAAATGCAATCTGTGAAGCGACTGGCCAAGTCCAGAGATAAAGGGAAGCAGCAGATTGCAAAAAATATAGCTGAGTCAAGCAAGCGAGGCAGGAAGACAAAGAAAGAGATAATAGAGAATCTCTTGGAAGCTTACTCTGTTGGTAATCCTCCACAAATCAGAAATGTAATTCATGGATGGGAGAGAGAAAGTCACAGTAATGAGGAAGATATTGAGGAACAAGAGGAAACTATGGATTTTGTCAATGATCCTGCAAATACTAGAGGTTGCCTATCTTTATTTCACCAAACTGTTCATACATACTGGATAATAAAATGTGTCATGGCCAAAGCAATACAAAGTCTACAGCCGATAGAAGGTAGTCCTGCAACAATTTCACTACTTCAGGATATCAAAACTCAACTCCAAGATATCAAGGTGTCATAGTACCATGTGACAGCCAGAATTGGTAGAATTGAAAGGCAGATTCAACAGATGTAGCAAGTGGACATGCCTAATTCCACTGCAAAGGATCCAACACCAATTGACTGTGCAGATGGCTAGTAAACCAAGTTCAAGTTTTAATGCATTTTGTGGATAGCGTTTATGTTTTTTGTTGTCAATTTAACTTTGTCTTAAGTAATAAAATGGCCATAGCGGCTAGTCGAAGGAAGAAACAATATCAATTTTGGATGGCTTTTAATGCTTTAAGGTGGCCAACAGACTTGGTTTCCTTCGGGTAGGTTGAGGTCACCAACGTTGTATATGTTGCAACCTACCTTTTTATGATAAATAGAAAATAGCAAGGACCTACTAAATTTACAAAAAAAAAACATAGACATTTTCTCATATTTCAATTGATACAAATATAAACTCTTATTTAATATATTGTTAAAGTTGAAGAAGGGAGTGACCCCTAAATCCCGAGAGAGTAAATTTATAAGGGGGATTTGGGGAAGTTTACTATCTTACCCTTAATTAAATATTTTGATTTATGATTTTGCAGCTGAACTGGGCCAACTGTTAGAAATTATGAGAAGAATGAGGGATCTGGTATTGAACTACTTCAAGGTATGGGCTACGTACCATTCTGGAGAATTTTGTTGACTACGAAACCCGGTGAGAGAACCCATAATTCTCATGACTAACAAAACCACTAGTGGGGGTGTAAAGAGACTAACGGAGAGAACAACAAACAAAGAGGAAGAGCAAGGAGAATAGTTAAGGAATGCAATGAAAGTATGTGCAAAAGAACCAGAGAAAACCCATGAGAACAAAAGAATGAACTACACACTGGGGTTGAGATTATGATTTTGAAAAAAGGAGACAAAAATACTTGTAAGTCATATCAATCCTATATCAAATTGTTATTTTAATTGAATTGGATAGAGAAATCAACGAGGAAGCCTTTAACCGTTGAGTGACAAGGCTAGGAGGAATTTTGAATGCTTTGTCTTATTCAAGGACATAAAGCATCAAAAAAATGAGAAGCATTAAGGGACTATTAGACTTAGTGAAAGAATAATTTTTTTAATATGCAAGCCCATGATGGCCATACTTTTCCATCTTAATAGGCCCTGGTTTAGTAATGGAAAGGAATAATATTGATTCATGTATGTAAATGAGAATGGTCTCATGTCGACCTTGAATTGAACCTTGTTGAAACCTAAGTGAGCTTCATCTTAAGGCATTGGATCTAGCTTCGAGGTCGCCAACTGCAAGAAATATGCAATGTAGTTGTGCCTATGGTTGGGTGGAGAGTGGCTCTCCCTTCTTCATTTTCTAGAAATTTTAAGTGAATCAAATTAGTGTATATATTTATCTATTAATGAAATGAATTTGTTGTTCATTATTTCATGATTATTGCTATTCCATTTACTGTGTATGGTTTTTAATGATAACCTAGAAGTTGTCATGCTAATTTACTGAATATTTATAAGTGGTGAGTTGAATGTATTATATGGTTTTGCTTGGGTACTCTCTATTACTTATTTCATGAATGAATGTCATATATAGAGGTATACTCTAAACAAGTTACATGTGATAAATATGAGATGTGTATTTTATAAGGTGAATGTATAAGTTGACTTGATGTAATATTCCAAAATTTTCCTACAATAAATTGGAATATTATTTTTTGCTGATTTCACCTAGGAGGAGAATAAATGGCTGAGGCCCATGCATAATGAAAATATCAATAACATCCATCATAGTATGAAAGGGGATCATCATTGGAGCTGGTTTTCACACCCCCATGTGTGAACAGGGTCATTTGCAAGTGGACAAGGTCAAGTTTGACGAAGTCAACAACGTTGGGATAAGAGGTGGAGAACACTTAGAGAAACAAAGCAGTATGAATGGGAAGAGGGTTATTTGGTGGAGGAAACCCTAAAAGGAGTGGGACCATGGAGAGGGGGCCTTCACTTGTTTAAAAGGAGGGTAAGGCAGCCATTGTTTCTCATGTTATGTATTATTCATTTTATGGTCTATTCATACTTTGGGAAATCTCCAGCTGTTTAGCTGAATTGCAGTGCTGCTTAGCACAAGGGATTCCTGTTTAGGATTTCCTATCCTTCTTGAGAGGCCTCTTGAGGGATTGCACTGATTTTCCTCATATCTAGGCTTGAGGCCAAGCATCCTCCTCCAAGACAGCGTTATTTCTGCAGCAGAATAATGTTGTATTGCAGGGTGTTGCAGTGAGGGTTCACTACACCACTTCCATCAACTATTTTTCAGAGGAGGAGTCTCTCTTTCCTTTGAGAGATCATTTTTGAGGAATTTGGAGCTTATTACAGATCTTGGCATTGGGCCAACCCATTCTCTTGCCCCTACAACGCAGTTTTCTTCAGTGACTGCGTTATTTCTAGTGAGCAAATGTTGTGGGGCTTTGTAGATATGTTTGGAGGGTGAGATCTTAGGTGAGAGGATCAGCCTTTCATTCTAGAGATCCATTGGAGGAGGTCTTTTCATCATATGCAACATCTTCAGCCTTCTCCACTTATTTCCAGTTCTTGAGTTGTTGCTGCTACCCAGCAACTCCGGCATTTTGCAGATTTTGTATATTACAGCCAATCCTTCCAGGATTGACTTGAGGTAGTCTTTGGGAGCTGATATCTTCACTCCCAATGTTGTATGGGCCATATATTTGTATATATATGTATTTTACATATGTTAGCTTGCAGTTTCTCTTATAAAACTACGCAGTCATAGCCCGGGCACACTTTTGTAGCAGTGTTTTATCACGATTTATGTACTTGTCTCTTGAGGCTGAGCATTGCTTATCTTGAGTATCATTTTCCTCAAGATCTTGTATTCATTTGTTGCTGCTATTTCTTAATAACATGGTTATGGATATTTCTCACACTTCTATGATTTGAGTGTCACTGCTACTCCATTGTTGTGTTTGCATATTGTTGGATCTCCAACTTTATAATATCTTAAGATATTCTCATTGTTGTAGCATTTCCCTAATTTGGGATATTACAGTGGTATCAAAGCATAATATTGGCTCAGCCTGTGGATCTCAGCCATTATGCTATCAAGAAAAGAGAAGCTGAAGACTCCATTATGTGGAGAGAAAAAGGAAGATAAGCTTACAAAGCTTCTTCTAAAATCTGTACAGAGCATTCATGAAGAATTCAAGAATATAGGAGGGAGATATGTACAGGATCTCCAAGAGGGTTTGAAACTGAGTCAAACTCTAGATTTTCTTATAGGGAGTGTGAGCATGCAACCACACCCTATGATGTATAGCGCAGTCACATGGCCAATTTTTCCATAAGAGAAACAGAAGGAGGAGGAATGCCTGAGAGGGGAACTCTTAGTGGGTTCTTGCATGAGTATGAATCTCAAACTCAGAAATTTAGAGCTCATGTCACTTTCCCGGATTTTTGCAAGGTCAAGGTGAGGAGGAACAAGTAGCATAATATGGATAGATTTATTCTATCTATATTTTATGGTTCCCCTACATGTTCAGCCAGGGCTTGGGTGGAAGAGCTAGACACCTTTCTGCAGCAGCATCAGATTCCCCAAGATGAAGCCATCAGAGTAGCAGCGCTGCACTTTGGAGGTAAGTTCTATTCATGGTGGTTATTTGAGTCCTTTACTTTGAAGGATGCAAATACTTCTTCCTATGCAATGTTCATTAGAACTTTGATGGAAATATTTGGTAGGAGGAATTCTGAAACACATGTGGAGGAAACAAAAACATCTAAACAATCAAAACCCTTGCATGTGATGGAAGAAACCATAGACTCAAAATCACTTCAGAGGACCATGAAGGAAGCTGATATATTGCATGATACTTTGTTGAAGGCAAGACCTTCATCTTGTATTTTGGCAGAAGGAGGCAAAGAGATCCCTTTTCCAAAGGAGGATCCAATCATTGGAGGGTTGCCCACTCATGTTGAGGAGGCTAAGGGTAGAAGTGCTGTCATTTCTAGAGTTTATCTAGCACCTCATGCAGAGGAAGGAGGAGATCTTGCTCCAACTATAGGGGTTATTGTATCTTTGCAAGAAATTCCCAAGTATCTCATACATGGAGGTCCAAGCACAATCAGTGAGCAACATGATTGTGCAGCATTGCAACTGGAAGGAGGAGGAAGGGAGGAAGAGCAGCATCATGTGATGAGAGGCACACACCCTTCTCTATTTCAAAGAGCTAGTGCAAAGAGGAGGCAGACTGTATTGCGCTGTGAGAGCAAGGGAAATATTTCCCAACCATATGTATAGTCCACTCTTGACATTGATGTCTCACTACATAGAGGCATTCCACCAGGGAGGCCACCAGATCTATCATTGATGAAAGGCGTCTTGTCTTTGGATTCACCGCTCTTAGATTTTGGAGAGGTGAAGAGTTTGGAGGAGAAATTTGGCATGGGGGGTGTCAAAGTAGCAGACAGCAGCAGCAGGAGAGCTTCACATGCCAGATCACGAGCGTTGTCTCTTAGGAGGGTTGATCCTTACTGGAGACCTCAGCTCTTAGTAGAGTACTCCAAGGATCTTGGTGCTTGCATGATTCTTGATGATCTTGATGGGGATGTCAGATATATGGTGGATGATATGGTCATATATTCTTATGGAAGAGTCTTCTTGACTAGAGCTTCTAAGCTCAAGGAGAAGCTGTTGCATGCAGCACATGAGGACTTCTTTTCCATGCATTTTGATGCATATCTTGCCTTGGCAGAGGAGTTCATTTGGGAGGGCATTCAGCAAGACATATTTTAGCATATGGAGAGGTGCATAGCCCATATGATGATGGAGAGGATTTCACAGCCACCTTCCTACTCATTGGGAGTAAGGGATAATTTTCAGTTGAGCCATTTCAGCGCAAGTCTGCAAGTACATAATGGAGAATGTACAATTTCACATTATGTTTTGTACTTCTTGTCTTTTTATGAGCATCATATTGTACCAAGGAGGATTATTCCTTCTTACATATTGTATAATGGTGTACTTGAAGCCATTTGTAGCATTGATATTGGCTATCTCACTGGTGGTTTGTGGGGGAAGCCACATGATTTTTGGTGTGCACCATTGGCACCCTTTTGTACTCTCATGTTTATATCTTGTACAAATATTGTGGCAGCAAAAAAGTGGTTGGAAAAGCACTTGTTTTTGTTTTATTTGATGCAGGCAAGGAATGCACTACACTGGTTCCTTGTATGGGACCTTGATCCACTTTCCAGTTGTCATGTGACAACTTGTTTCTATTGGTTTATGCTTCCTGGTATCTCTATGTTCATGGGAAGCTTTGATTGGAGAGTGGGCTTGAGACTGAGGACGCACATTGGGAGCATGATTCTCCCTACTATACATGTTGTACATTTCAGGAGGAGCCATGGGCTGACCATGAATGCCACATACATTTCTTTCCTTCTTGTGGGAGCGACCACTTGAAGAACTTGAGGAGGCACTCCATGGATCATGAGAAAATGGAGGAGTTAGCACAGTCAACTCTTTTCCCTTTGAGGATGAGGGGAGACTCATCTATGAGCCACTCCATTTATATGAGCAAAACATATGGTAAGAGTATTGTTGACTTGCATAGTGATTTGTCTATATATATGCATCTCTTAACCATATATGTGTAGGGATTTGCTCAAAGAAGGGATATTCTTCCTTCTAGATTTGGTGGTCTACATAAGGCCATTATGGATGATCACTCCCTAAGTGGATATGGGGAGGAGATTTCTCATGGAGAATATACTCACATTGCACAATAAATCATTCACTTTCTCCAGAATTGTGAAGAGATTGGGGCAGCAAGAAAATGGTGGGAAGGCCACCCATCATTTTATTTTCTATGGCAGTGGAGAGTCAAATTGCATTGGCTACATTTGAGGGACCATTGTCCTTCCCCTTTACTTCACATGGCAGCCAGCATGATTCTCCTTATGGTTCCCTTGGTTGATGTTGCTAGAGCTTTTCTTGGGAGCATGATTGGAGGAGAGACACATTGGGTGAATGTGTCCTTAGAGGGAGAAAACTCCCACACTCTTTGCAATACATGTTATAAAGGGAGCATGGGAGATGGTATGGCCACTACAGCAGCACCTTTGTTTCCTTATGAGGTGAGCCATATGAGGAATGTGATGCCATATGATGATGACTTCCAATTCATCACATATGAGATGATTTGGGCCAACTTGTTTCATAACGTTGGAGGAGAGACCCTTAGAGGATTAATCTCCAATTTACCATTTGAGGGCAATATAATTGCAGCCCGGGATCAGCATACACTCTACACTTATCCTAAGTGGAGAGGAGGACAACGTGGGGTAGACTATTTTGTCTACCAAGATCAGATTTTCAACCCACCTACATTGCTGGAGCCAGAGGTGGAAGATGACTTTCAGGAGTTGCCATGTTGGGAGGTAACTCATTTTGCATGTATGATTTCTTGGGGGATGGAGGATCCACATGAGGAAGATGGTCCTCAACACAACATAGACTCCATTCCTTGGGAGGAGACTTTCCAGTCCTAGCCTTGCAGTTGCTTGAGGACAAGCAACATTTGGGAGGGGAGGACTGTAGTATTCCAAAATTTTCCTACAATAAATTGGAATATTATTTTTTGCTAATTTCACCTAGGAGGAGAATAAATGGGTAAGGAGGCCCATGCATAATGAAAATCTCAATAAAATCCCTCATAGTATGAAAGGGGATCATCATTGGAGCTGGTTTTCACACCCTCATGTGTGAACAGGGTCATTTGCAAGTGGACAAGGTCAAGTTTGACCAAGTCAACAGTGCTGGGATAAGAGGTGGAGAACACTTAGATAAACAACGCAGTATGAATGGGAAGAGGGTTATTTGGTGGAGGAAACCCTAAAAGGAGTGGGACCATGGAGATGGGGCCTTCACTTGTTTAAAAAGAGGGCAAGGCAGCCATTGTTTCTCATGTTATGTATTATTCATTTTATGGTCTATTCAGACTTTAGGAAATCTCCAGCTGTTTAGCTGAATTGCAGTGCTGCTTAGCACGAGGGATTCTTGTTTAGGATTTCCTCTCCTTCTTGAGGGGCCTCTTGAGGGATTGCACTAATTTTCCTCACATCTAGGCTTGGGGCCAAGCATCCTCCTCCAAGACAATGTTATTTCTGGAGCAGAATAATGTTGTATTGCAAGGTGTTGCAGTGAGGATTCACTACACCACGTCCATCAGATATTTTTCAGAGGAGGAGTCTTTGAGAGATCATTTTGGAGGCATTTGGAGCTGATTATAGATCTTGGCATTGGGCCAACCCATTCTCTTGTCCCTACAGCGCAGTTTGCTTTAGTGACTACATTATTTCTAGTGAGTAAATGCTATGGGGCTTTGCAGATGTGTTTGGAGGGTGAGATCATAGGTGAGAGGATCATCCTTTCATTCTAGAGATCCATTGGAGGAGGCCTTTTCCTCAGATGTAGCATCTTAAGCCTTCTCCACTTATTTCTAGTTCTTGAGTTGCTGCTGCTACCCAGCAACTCTGGCATTTTGCAGATTTTGTATATTACAGCCAATCCTTCCAGGATTGACTTGAGGTAGTCTTTGGGAGCTGAGATCTTCACTCTGTATATATATATATATATATATATATATATATGTGTGTGTGTGTGTGTGTGGGTGTGCAATAATAATATATAAAAAATATTATATATATAATTTATATATATATATATATATATTGGATTTGCTAACTTATCTTAAGATATTCTCATTGTTGTAGCGTTTCCCTAATTTGGGATATTACACTTGAGCATTCAGGGTTTTTATGTAATTTATAATGTGTTTGGATTTTACTGGGCTAATTGAAGGTCAAAAGAGTTGTGGTTGTCCCTATTTTGAATTAAAAGACTTAATAATTCTTCGGTGATGGGAGATTGTGTATCCTATTGTAATAGCCCTGGTGAAAATTCCATGTAATAAAAGTTAAAAATAATAACCACGATTGATGAGACATGTATTCCAAGCTGAATGTTGGGAAAAATATCCTATTGGGTGTTCATTTTGGTTATTATGGCTAAGGAAATTGGAAAATGATAAGGCTAAGGCTTCAGAAAGGCAAATGGAATATTTGGCACATTTATTTATGAAAAATAATGGAAAATAGGAGAAAATGAAGGTGAAAGGTCATAGGTTTCATGTGAGGAGGAAAATGAAGGAAAATAATGGAAAATAAAGAAAACAGAAGCCTCATTAATAAAAAGGATTTTGAGGATCAGTTGGCAAGGTTTTTCTCACACTTATGGCTCTCTCTCTCTCTCTCTTGGACACTTAGAGTTTCTTGGAGCATTTTGGCATTGGAACAATAAAGGCAAGAAAGCAAGAAGAAGGAGGAAGAAATAAAGGAGGCACAGGAATCAAGTAGGTACAATAATATTCTTGGAATGTATTGATTTGCATGTGTGTTTTCCTTGCTAGATATGGCATGCATGATATTGCATGTGGTTCTTTTCTGTCTTAGGATGGGTTTTGCCAGGTGTGACAGTGTTTTCATCCTAGCCTTTCCATTTCTATATAGCTTTGATAAGATGGGTTTCTCGTACTTCGGTTGAGTTGGATTGTCGAATGGATTCAAATTTGAGTGGGGTGGATCTCCGAAATGAAAAACACATGGCCTAGTGGTCCCTGAACCAGACTATGGATCATGATAAAGCCACTGGCCTAGTAACCCCTGAACCAGACTGTGGGTTGCGGTAAAGCCAGGTTGTGTGCCTCGGTAGGCCTAGAAATCCTTGTCGTTGAATGGCAGGATATAGGGTAAATCCAAGAGGTGGATTGCTCTTCATTAGGCCTAGTAGTCCCGAGATGGGATGTACGCTAAATCCTAGATATTGGGTCTTGGTGTAGGACCTATCTATCCCTAGATCGGACTGTGGATTACGGTAAAGCCTGAGAGACTAGGAGAAGCTCAAATTCCTCACAGTGTAGGCAGAGAACCCTAGTAGCATTCATGATTGTTTCTTTTTGGTTGATTATGTCCTACATTCACACTTGGAATATGACACAGGGGTGATTGTCTGAAGAGAGATTTGGCTTAGCCAATCTATGGTCAGGTGGAACGTGGAAGTCCCATCTCCGGTTGCTTTCTACATTCATTAATGAGAAATTAATTCCCTTGGTATTTGGTATGCCAATGTACTGATTTATATGTGGATTCTACTGTTGTTGTATCCATGGTATTTCTGTTGTTATTGTGTTGGTTATAAGCATTTATTTTTATAGTGATAATGTATGGCTCTCCCCATGTTTTTACTTGTAAATTAATGTACAATGTATCTATGGTTAAATAGATGGTATTGTAATTAATGATGTATGGGAGCAATGCTTCTTAGTGATTCTCATATAAGTATGAGACCCCTTTGCTTTGTTCTGTTGTTTACACCTGTAGATTCAGTGTTTGTGACATGTTTGAAATAATGTCTGTCATGGTTAAGAGGGGTCCATATGAGTTATTAATGATGTGATTGCTTATGTATCATTGTCTTGATATTTATCATCTCTAAAATTTTCATGAAGTTCTGGGAAAAGCACTGGGTTCTGGGCCTAAAAAGGTGGCTCAAATCCAAGAGATTCAGGCATAGAACTGATTTTTTGGTGCCCTGGCTGTAGGCATGCAGTGTTATGCCTAGGGATATAGCCTCTTGGCCACAGGCATGTAGTGTTATTTCTACGGCTATGGCTCAAAGAGGTAAAAATTTCAGTGTGACTCAGGGGTAAGAGGCTTGAATGGTTGGGTTAGCTCATGGGGGTGTCATTGATGATGTACAAGGTATATATGTCGTGTTTCTATCGGTTCCACTTCCTTAAGGTCACCTAGGAGGTTGAATCTCATTACAGTAGACTCTCATTGCATATTTACCCCAGCTGGTCAGCTTCTTGGGTAGATGTGGGAAGGGGGTGTTGCATAGTGGTATCAGAGCATGGTTCAACCCTTGGTCTGGATGGGCGGTGTGTTGGTCATGCTTTTCTCTTGGTTGCATATTTGTTTCTCATACATAGGGTGTATGTGCTTTTTGCATCCGTGTTGTGTTGGCAATGGTGGTAGTGGTGTCTCAATGGAAGTGTTGATGGTGTTATTGTCAACATGTTGTCATGAGTGTACGATTGGTTATGTGTCGCTTATGCTTGTGTATTTTTTGTGCACGTTTGCTTACATATTTTACATGTGTTTATTGCTTATTCTAGGGTTAAATATTGTTCATGCTTTAGTGTTATCCGTGCATGCTTGCTTGTGTGATGTCATATGTTGAACATGCATTGGTCGTTCATGATTGGTTATACATGTCAAGTGGGTGCATAGTGTCAAGTTTGCATTAGTTTGATTGAGATTGTTGTGCATAAGGTCATTTGCACGAAATTCGGGCATCATGATGATGTTGGTATGTTATGATACTAATGTGTTGGCTGAGATAGAGTAGGAGATGCAAATCATTAAAGTGACATTGCAACAATGGACTTTGGGGTAAGAGAAGATCGTCATACAAGTTGGTATGGTTGGTATACAGGTATGTGATTCATGGTTGTTGTAAATGTTGTAGCCTAATTCTTCTCAGCTAAAAGTCAAGAGAGGTTCTGAGCAATTCAAGTTTATTGAAGAACATTTGTTAAAATTTCAAGAAGACTTGTAATATTCTCTTACAGGTCGAGTAAGAAACAAATCACGAATTTTGTATTTAGATACGTAATACAGAATGGTGGTCTATATTCCGAATTGAAATAGTGAGTAAGACATGCAACAAGCATGATAATCCCAAGTTGGAATGAATAACAAACAAGAGAACAAGCTCAGGAGAGATCAACATTTTTAAATACTAAATAAAGCTCAGGAAGGATAGCAGATTTACAGAGTGGCGATGGTAGAAAGTAGAGAAATCGACTAAGACAGAAACACTTAGAAGATTTCTAAGGAAGGCGATTGGATGGCGAGGATTGAATCGCATATCTGAAGGGGAAGAGACCGAAGGCTGAGATGACATTGCAATTTAAACAATATATCTTTCGATGCGATGAGGAGAAGGGCCACGTGTTGGCATAGCGCAATTTCGCATCGATGACTATTGAGTTTATGTGTTAAGGACTTCGCAAGTTAAACAAAATAACTTGCGAAGCGGTAAGAATTGAAACTTGTGATGGGATAAATGGAGGAGCCACATGTTGGCACAATGATCCTGCGCATATCGCACATCGGTGGGTTTATAGTTTAGCATTAAGACTTCGCAAGGTAAAGTATTTTGGTTGCGATGTGACAAGGATGGGAGATGGCAGTGTGAGACGGTAAAGCGGGGCCATTAGATCTAGCGAAGATCTACGATGGAGATTACATCGCAACTTTGCATCGGCATTTGTATTGTTTACCATTTAAGTTATATGTCAAGTTCGTCAATATTTGATGCACCGTGATTGGTCACCATATTGTGGGACCCTACAACCACTATTCCACGTATATGTAAGTGGTTTGAGTTATGTGCGATCTGTTTTAAAGTAAATCATTGTTAATCGCGCGCATACATATGTTGAATAAAATCTGGCATTTTAGTCTGATGTGTATGTAAAGGGATTTTATGTGGGCCATCATCCACAGGTCCACGGTAATGTTTAAAATTAATTTTAATGAAGAAATAGGAAAAACATAGCAGAGAGACTCGGGTAAGTGACCCGATGCAAAGAAAAGGAGAAGAGAAGATCAAACACAACAGGCACGCACAGAAGAGGCAGAGTCAGGTAGTAGATGACATGATGACAACGTTCGAAACGCAAAAGCATGGGCAGAGTCAGGTGGAGATGCATTTATGCAGAGTATTAGGACATCATAGCCAAAACGAAAGGAGACACATTAGCGAAAAATCAAACTCAACAAAAGGATTATATTCCAAGTGTGTTTTGTTTTCTTTGTTAAGACCGAAGCTACAATGATGTCCTCAATTTCAATGTAATAAGAAATTTAACAGTTTAGGCAGTTTAGGAGTTTCAAGAAGCTGGAGTAGTTACTAAATGTTGTTGTTTTTATTTAAGGAAGAGAGAAAGAGGGAAGTAGGGTTCCGAGTCCAGGACCTCTTGGGGATTACATTTTGTACTTATTTTTCTGATGGGTAAATAAAAGAAGCAGTGAGTTTCCTGCAATTGTTGATGGTGATTTGTATTTCTTGTGTCATTTTGTGTCCCTTCTTCTTTGAATGAAGTGAAGTAATGTAGTATTCAGTCTCTTAATTACATCTGTGAGTAAGAGTTAAATAACCTTAATTTGCGCGCCTTCACTCCATCTCTTCTCCCTTCACAATTTCTCTCTGAAACTTAAAAGTAGTAGATTCTGTGTTTACAACATATTATTTTGAGTTTCCCCTCTCTTCAGAAACTCCTGATGAAACTTAAAAGTAATATATTCTGTGTTTACAACATATTATTTTGAGTTTCCTCTCTCTCCATGAATTTCCTCTGAAACTTAAAAGTGGTAGATTCTGTGTTTACAACATATTACTTTGAGTTTCCCCTACAATTCTTCTTCTCATTCAAATATCAGTAGTGAATGGCATTGTGAAATATTTTATAGTTCTAGATCATTAAGGGTTTTAGAAAACTAGTCTCTAGAGGGATAGAACAAAGACCTCATGGTAAAATCATTTTTGTGACACACTTTTAAAATGTCTTAAGGACTGATTCCTTTCACAACCGAGGGATTATCTCTTAAGATACAACATTTTTTGGCGTCGTTGAGGGGGATGAAGGCACGAAGTTAATTTTCCCTGGGTATTGAAATATATTTCTTGATGGTGAACATGATTTATATACAAATTTGGTTGTGTATTATTCACCTGGCGACTCCACTGATGAAGGTTTCATTAGATGAGGAATTCAGCGGGAAAGAAAATGAGAAAGCACCATGGAAAATACAAATATCAGAGTTTGAATCTCTTAAAGGAAGTTTTATTTTTCACTATCAGTTTGGTGGTCTATTTTCACTTACATATCAAGAATATTGTTTCCTACATTATTTTCTCAGAATATTATAAGGCCCAAAATGTGCATTCTTTATTGGAGAAAGAAGATATTTCTTCCGATTGTATTATTGATCTTGACACAACTTTATCTCCTAAATATGAAAGGAGAGATGACTGTTGCATTACTATTCCTGAAGGTAATTTGTCATAGTCTGGGCATAAAGGTGAGGATTCATCATCTTTAGGTGATAAAATTCTACGTCATAAGAAATCCGCTTCTTTCTAGCTTGGAACCAAGATGATTTTCAAACCCTTGGTGCTGCCCACAATCCTCCATCAATATCCTTCGAAAGGATTCAAATTTTTGCCAAGTTTTTTCTAGAGAGGAGGAAGATATTTCAGCTGAACAACATATCTTGGAATTTGAGTACTTTCTAGACAAATTTCAAATTATTTATGAAGACGTGGCTTTAAGGATTTTTTTTCATTCATTAAAGCAGGGTTCTCAACAATGGTTCCAGTGTTTGGAAGCAAGTTCGATTAGTTCCTGGCAAGGTTTTCAAGATATATTTCTTGGATATTGGGGAGAGTGTAAGTCATATGAAAAACACCTTTTGTAATTATATTCTATCCAGACGCAGAGCAATGAATCAATTGTTGAGTTTAATAGGAGGTTTCAAAAAAATTATTTCAGCATGTGAAAAGAGATTCAGCCTCCTGATGCTGCAGGTATGGTTTACTATTTGAGGGCTCTTTCTGTTGTCTTGATTTTTTATCTCAAGGAGAGAAAGCCTTGCACTCTAGAGATGATGTTTCGTTATGCACAGGAAATCGAAGATAATGTGTGGGCTTGTAGAAATTTCTCCTGTCATGTTGAAAGAACAAGTTTTGTTGAAGACAAGAGGGCCTATCAAGAAAACATTGGAATTTCTTTACAAGAGAATGAAAATTCAGAGATGAATAAGGATTTTCAAAAGGGGTCAGGGGATTCTTGTATTGTTGAAACACAAGAATTCAAGCATTCTAAGGATTCTGGTTAGAAATTCGTTGCAACAACTGAGCTACACGTTGAAAGCCTGGAATATCATTACAATTTTCATAATTTTAATGATTTTGTGAATAGAGGAGAGACTAATGGAGCTTCGCAGGTGTGTTTGCAGGAGGGGGAAGTTTTTTGTCAAGAATTAGCATTATATGAAGAACATCAACATTATGAGGAGAAAACCTTAGATTTATCTTTCCGCCCTAAATGGTTATCAGCAGAAAACAACAATCAATCTTCTCACATACAACCTCAAATTGAGGAGTCTAACAGTGAAGGAAGTTGCCCTGTTCAAAGAAGTCTACATCAGCAAGATGTTCAAGAAAAGGAGGTAGCCAAAAATTTGTCTCATCAGTTCTATGATCCAGTGGCTGACTATATGACAACTTTATTTTGTCAACAACAAGAATTTATGCAAGGGTAAGTGTAAAGCTCTATATCTGGAAAATTTTCATTGTACATCCTTGTTTTGATTTTCAAATTTCCACAGTATGGGGGCATTAATTCTAACACATAGATGTTGGATTGGTGCCATTGGAAGGTTGACTTCACCTGATTGAGTTTAGCCATGTATATAGATAGGATTTGTACATAAATAAGCTCAAAATTTGAGCATTTTTAGTTGTATTATTTTCATTTCGGTATTTTCAGTTTAAGAATAAAAGAAGGAGTCCAAAGTGTAGCAGGTCTTTGACGGTTTTTATATTGGACCATCTCCCATTTGGGATTGACTCCATGCCCAATAAATTATGTTAGTCTACAAGTGCTATTTGAATCCATGCCTAATAAAGGCTACTGATCTTCAAGTGCTCCTTGAATCCATGCCCAATAAAGGCTACTGATCTACAAGTTCTCAGCACTTTTCTACCAAAATGTCGTCCCCAATTGGAGCCAGATGTTGTAGCCTAATTCGACTCAGCTAAAAGTCAAGAGAGGTTTTGAGAAATTCAAGGTTATTGAAGAATAGTTGTTAAAATTTCAAGAATACCTATAATATTCTCTTATAGGTCGAGTAAGAAACAAATCACGAATTCTAGATTCAGAGACGTAATACAGAATGGTGGTCTGTATTCCAGATTGAAATAGTGAGTAAGGCGTGCAGCAAGCGTGATAATCCCAAGTTGGAATGAATAACAAACATGAGAACAAGCTCAAGAGAGATCATTGCTTTTAAATACTGAATAAATCTCATGAAGGATAGCAGAGATGCAGAGCAGCAACGGTAGAAAGCAGAGAAATTGACTAAGAAAGAAACACTTAGAAGATTTCCAAAGGAGGTGATTAGACGGTGAGGATCGAATCATAGATCTAAAGGGGAAGAGACTGACGACTCGGATGACATCGCAAGTTAAAAAATATATCTTGTGATGCGATGAGGAGAAGGGCCACGTGTTGGCATAATGCAATTTTGCATTGTAAATTATTGAGTTTATGTTTTAAGGACTTCACAAGTTAAACAAAATAACTTGTGATGTGGTAAGAATTGAAACTTACGATGCGATAAATGGAGGAGCCACGTGTTGGCACAATGATCCAGCGCATATCGCACATCGGCGGGTTTAGAGTTTAGCATTAAGACTTCGCAAGGTAAAGTATTTTTGTTGTGATGCGACAAAGACGGGAGATGGCAGTGTGAGATGGTACAACATGGCCATTAGATCTGGCAAAGATCTACGATGGAGATTATGTCGCAACTTTGCATCGACATTTTTATTGTTTACCATTTAATTTATATGTTAAGTTCATTAATATTCGATGCACCATGATTGGTCACCATATTTTGGGACCCTACAACCATTGTTCCGCGTATATGTAAGTGGTTTGAGTTATGTGCGATCTGTTTTAAAGTAAATCGTTGTTAATCGCACACGTATGTATGTTGAATAAACTCCAATATTGTAGTCTGCTTCGTATGTAAAGGGAGTTTATGTGGGCCATCACCCACAGGTCCACGGTAATGTTTAAAATGCAGTTTCATGAATAAATAGACAAAACCCGGCAGAGAGACTTGGGTAAGTGACCCGACGCAGAGCAAAGGAGAAGAGAAGATCAAACACAACAGCATGCATAGAGGAGGCAGAGTCAGGTAGCAGGGGACATGATAACAATGTTCGAAATGCAAAAGCATGGGCAGATTCGGGTGGAGATGCGTTTATGCAGACTATTAGGACATCACAACCGAAACAGAAGGAGACACATCAGCAACAAATCAAACTTAGCAAAAGGATTATATTCCAAGTGTATTTTGTTTTCTTTGTTAAGATTGAAGCTACAATGATGTCCTCGATTGCAATGTAATAAGTAGTTTAACAATTTAGGAAGTTTAGGAGTTTCAAGAAACTGGAGCAGTTACAAACTATTGTTGTTTGTATTTAAGGAAGAGAGAAAGAGGGAAGCAAGGTTTTGAGTCCTGGACCTCTTGGGGATTACATTTTTTACTTCTTTTTCTTATGGGTAAATGAAAGAAGCAGTGAGTTTCCTGCAACTGTTGATGGTGATTCATGTTTCTTGTGCCATTTTGTGTCCCTTCTTCTTTGAATGAAGTGAAGTAATGTAGCAGTCGGTCTCTTAATTACATCTGTGAGTAAGAGTTAAATAACCTTAATTTGCGCACCTTCACTCCATCTCTTCTCCCTTCACAATTTCTCTCTGAAACTTAAAAGTAGTAGATTCTTTGTTTATAGCATATTATTTTGAGTTTTCCCTCTCTTCACAAACTCCTAACGAAACTTAAAATTAATAGATTCTGTGTTTACAACATATTATTTCGAGTTTCCTCTCTCTCCATGAATTTCCTCTTAAACTTAAAAGTGGTAGATTCTGTGTTTACAGCATATTACTTTGAGTTTACCCTGCAATTCTTCTTTTCATTCAAATATCAACAATGAATGGAATTATGAAATCTTTATTATTCCAGATCATTAAGGGTTTTATAAAACTAGTCTCCAAAGGGATAGAACAAATACCTCATGATAAAATTATTTACGTGACACACTTTTAAAATGTCTTAAGCACTAATTCCTTTCACACTAGAGAGATTGTCTCTTAAGATACAACGGTAAGCATTAGGGTTACTTATATGTTCGTCATTATATTATTGTTATCGTTACACATGTGATAAATGCTAGTTGATCAATGTAGTCAATTGACGTTATGGTTACATACATGATAGAAGTTAGTTAACTAGTGTGATCATGTGTACATGAGTTGGTTAGTCAAGCATAGTATTAACTTGATGATTATGTTATATGTTGTTGATGAGCATGTTATATGTTGACTTATTGTTGTTATACATTAGTTAACTTGATCGTTAGGGTCATAACATGAATATGTTGATGTTAAATGTATCATGCTAATTTGGATTGGCTTATGCAGATAGTTAGGGTTATGACATTCAATTATGAGTAGACTTATTTGTGATATTATGTCATACTAATCTAGGTCGACTATGGAGTTGTGATTGTTATGCATGAATGACCATTTTTTATGAGCTTATGATGTGAACATGTTAGCTAGCTATTGTTATGAATATCATGACCTTATTTATATTGAGTTAAGGTGTTGTGAAGTTATATTGTGCTAATATAGATTGATTGTGTAGACAAGATAGCCTTTCCTAAGATACATTAAGGTATGAGTTTGCTTACTTCGTGTACTTGATGCTTGATTGTTTGATTATGTCATATATCTGGTGTTGAATGTTTGGTGTCCATTATGTCATCTAGTTGATTTATCTAACATGGTACGTTTATAGTTTATTTGAATGTTTGATTAATCACATGATATGAGTATGTGTCTATAAGATTGCATGAAGAAATGATTTGGTTTTAAAATGGTTGTACTAACACATGTGTTGATACAGTTGATATGTACTTGAGTGTAAGTAGGTGATAATTGTAGCATTATGTATTATGACCGATGAATGTGAATTGATTGCAGATTATGACATGGTTGTTAGTCTTAGTAAAAGTTGATTTCAAATTGATAGATAGGTTGTCTTTATCCTTGGTACATACAACTAACATGTGTGTTTAGTTACAAGTCAGCATGGTTGACACAACAAGGTAGGATAACTAGTATATTTTTATATTTATTCATGCACTCACAATTGTGTGGTTATGGTAGTAAGATGCAGGGATTACATGGAAAAAGAGATTTCCATGAAATTTTGAGAAAAATCAGGATGTGTTTTCCTTCGGAAGCACTAGGGACCCATGGGGATTGAGTCATGGTGTTTGTTGCTAGTCTTGTTCTTTTGGTCTCTTGTGATTTTTTGCATTTATTTTGCGATCTTGATTGTGTCTAGTGCATGGACATGACACTTTGTTTGCGGTGTTGTATTGTTATTGGTTTTCATGGTTTTATTCTTGTTTGTTTCTCGTTATTTCCTTTTATGTTTTGAGTCTTGGGAATTAGTTTGGAAAAGAGGAAAGTTAATGAAGCTAAGTGCATGAGTAAGTGCAGTTGAAGGTAAGAATATGATAGTCGGTTGGAGTGGTTGGGTCCATTGTCATAAATAGATGGTGGCAGAACAATCATGAGAAAGGTAACATGAAATGTAAAGTGAATGGATCAGAGGTGTTATATGCCTTGGATATGTTGGGAACTGTTGCTCTCAACGTTGTGCATAATGTTCACAAATAAAGGAAATTATCTTAACCTAGACCTTATGATATCTATAAATTGTGTTGTGATCATGATTATGTTGACGTTTATATATGTATATATGTATCTATTTATGTATGTTGTGTCTGACAAGGTCGTCATGGATCATGATGCTAATGTTTATGTGTATATGTGTGTGTATGTATGTCGTTTTCTGACAGGATCATGATTTTTTTATGCTAATGATTGTATGTATGTATGTATGTATGTATGTCATTGTATGACAGGGTTTTCAATGATCATTTTTGTGGATGAATGACTGCTTATGCAAGTAAATGGCATGAAGAGGTTCTTGGTCTTATGAGGAATCAAGTGGGAAGAATAACCCTGAAAAATCTACGAGGTCAGTATCGTGTGGTTATGAATTGATAATATGTGATTATACTATGTCTATGTTTATGTTATCGATAGGCTATGTTGAGGGACACATCAGTGGAGTGAAAGCAGTATGATTTGCGGCATGCTGGGACAAGCATGGATAAGACACTAGAAGCAAGGTTTCTTGTGGATTCACTGTGTGGTCTATGGATGTGCAATACCACTGTTGTGTATATGTTTCGTATGTTGCATGCATGATTGTACATGTGGCGTTGTGTGCATGTGGTGTTGTTACATGTTGTACATATGGCATTGTGTGTAGATGATACCGTGTACATGTGGTGTCGTGTACATGTCGTGCATGTGGTGTTGTGTACATGTGGTATGGTGTACACATGTATAGGTGTTGCGGTGTACATTTGGCGTTGTGTACACGTTGTGCAGGTGGTGTCATTTACATGTGATGTTGTGTAGGTAGTGGTGTGTACGTGTGGTACTGTGTACATGTTGTGCATATGGTATTGGTATACATATGGTATTGTGTGCATGTCGTACATTTTGTGTTGGGGGCATGCGGTACTATGTATGTGCATGGGTAGTCGTGGTATTGTGACATGTGTATTGGTTATGTTGTACTATGTGTGCATCTATGTATTGTGTTGTACACCGGATGTAGGTGTATGTATTATGTTGTGTTGTACACCGAATGTATGTGTATGTATTGTGTTGTGTTGTACACCAACTGTGGGTGTATGTATTGTGTGGTGTTGTATGCTTTGTGTGGATATATGTGTTGTAGATTGTGTGTATGTGTATGTAAGTGAAGAGAAGCAAGGGAATTTGGTGTTTTTCGAGAGTGGAAACTGATCCGATGTGTGTACAAAATAACAAAGGAAAAATTAAGGACCGATGAAGGATAAGTATCAGTATTTTATTTCAACCTTGTTATATATGTGATCTGTGATTCTGAATTATGATGGGGACATGTGATTTATGATTATGGTTTATGATGATTGCATGTGATTCATGATTTTTACCTATGATAGTTTTGTTTTGAGCTAACCAAATGTGATATGTTTCTACATGATGATTTTATCAAACAGCTAGTTTGACTTATGTGACAGGAAGTAAAGAGAAGTGCAAGTATACCTTATTGGCGGGCTACCAATGAGGAATGATTTGAAGTTATTTCAATTTATTTTGAATCTAATGGAAATTATGTGTTTGGTAGAGGAAAGCATGGAAATTCTCGGTTGGGTGGTTGAAACTGATTGCAAGCATTAGCAACAACAACAAAAGGAAGTGAAATAGGCAGCAGTATGTTGGTAAATCACTTAAGAGCAGGGCCATTATGGGACACTGGTACCTAATAATTCACATTGATTTCCATGAGCATGTTATGACTTGTATGATGGTTTTTAGGCAAGTATATTCCCTGGTTGTTTGAAATTTCGATGTGAGGAAGTCTTTCCAAGGGATGGATCACCCAGGATAGGGGATGTCGGGGAACTTGGAAGGTGAGTGATTGCACAAAAGGGGATTTCCAAATTGCCCGAGGGATTGTGTAGCAGAGAAGGGAAGGTCGGGGATCAATTTGTTTTTTTCATTAGCATTGCTAGATGGAATCAAATGCACATTGGGAGTGTGCCCTGGAACAATGAGTTGGTAATTGTTCACTAAGAGTACAATAGTGTAGGATTGTAGTGTTGGACATTATGCAACTTTGACTTTGGCAGTGGATTCTGGACTTCCTGGGAAGGAAGTGAATTCTGGCATTACTTTGAGGGTGGAGGTGTGAACCTCTGGATTCCCTTGTTGCAGATGCAGGCATCATATCCTTTTATTTGTTGGTTGAGAAAATGTACATATGTGTATACTATTGTAAATACCATAATGAGTTGTGTTATAAATCTCCAGTACACGGTATAATTGTCATGATAGTTTTTTCTTTTGGGCAGGTTATTCATTGTAAAAACTGCAATGAGCTAAGTTATAGAGCTTCATGGGTAGTATGTTTTCTTTTCAGTGGTTTTGGCTGAGGTATATGTGTGGTTGAACACCGAGGATGGTGTCCCCCGGGGGGGGGGGGGGGGGTTTGTAATAACCCTAGTGAAATTTCCATGTAATAAAAGTTAAAAATAATAACCATTGTTGTTGATGGGACACTTATTCCAAGCTAAATGTTGAGAAAAACATCCTAGTGGGTGTTCATTTCGGTTATTATGGCTAAGGAAATTGGAAAAGGAAAAAGGTTATAGCTTCAGAGAAAAAATGGCATATTTGGCACATTTATTTATGAAAAATTATGGAAAATAGGAGAAAAGGAAGGTGAAAGGTCAGAGGTTGCATGTGAGGAGGAAAATAATGGAAAACGAAGGAAATATATGCCTCATTAATAAAAAGGCTTCTGAGGATCAGTTGTCAAGATTTTTCTCACTTATGGCTCTCTCATTACTCTCTCTCTCTCTCTCTTGGACACTTAGAGTTTCTTGGAGCATTTTGGCATTAGACCAAGAGAGGAAAGAAATCAAGAAGGAGGAGGAAGAAAGCAAAGGGGGAAAGCAGCTACAACAGGACCATTGGCAGCTATCGATTTGCATGTGTGTTTTTCTTGCTAGATCTTGCATGCATTGTATTTCATGTGGTTATTTTTTGTCTTGGCATAGGTTTTTCCAGGTGTGACAATGTTTTCAACCTAACCTTTCCATTTCCTTTTAGCTTTGATAAGATGGGTTTCTCATATTTCGGTTGAGCTAGATTTTCGAATGGATTCAAAGTTGAGTGGGGTGGATCTCCATAATGACAAACACATCGCCTAGTGGTCCCTGAACCAGACTGTGGATCACGGTAAATCCACTGGCCTAGTAACCCCTGAATCGGACTGTGGGTTGCAATAAAGCTAGATTGTATGCCTTGGTGGGCCTAGGAATCCTTGTCTATGAATGGTGGGATATACGATAAATCCAAGAGGTGGATTGCTCTCCGTTGGGCCTACTAGTCCCGAGATGGGATGTACTATAAATCCTGGAGAGTGGGTCTCAATGTAGGGCCTAGTGATCCCTAGATCAGACTATGGATTACGTTAAAGCCTGAAATACTAGGATACACTCAAATTATTTACGGTGTAGGCAGAGAACCCAGGAAGCATTCATGTTTGTTTGGTTCTTTTTGGTTGGTTATGAGTCCCACATTCATGCTTGGAATATGGCACGTGGGTGATTGTCTCAAGAGATATTTGGCTCATCCAATCTATGGTCGGGTGGAACGTGGAAGTCCCATCTCCGGTTGGTTTCTACAGTCATTAATGAGAAATTCATTCCCTTGGTATTTGGTATGCCAATGTATTGATTTATATGTGGATTCTATTTTTGTGGTATCCATGGTATTTCTGTTGTTATTATGTTGGTTATGAGCATGTATTTTGGCAGTGATGATGTATAACTCTCCCCATGATTTTACTTGTAAATGAATGTAAAATGTATCTATGGTCAAATAGATGGTATTGCAGTTAATGATGTAGGGGAGCAATGTTTTTTAGCAATTCTCAGATAAGTATGAGACCCATTTGCTTTGTTCTATTGTTTACACTTGTGGATTCAATAATTGTGACATGTTTGACAAAATGTTTCTCATGGTTAGGAAGGTTCCAGATTAGTTCTTAATGATGTGATTGCTTCTGTATCATTTTCCTATTGTTATTTATCATCTCTAAAATTTTCATGAATTTTTGGGCAAAGCACTGGGTTATGGACCTAAAAAGGTGACTCAAATCTTGAAGATGCAGGCACAGAACTAGGTTTTTGGGGCCCTAGCCTAATCAGGTGCTTAGAATTATGCTAAAAAATCAAAGTTCTCATAATAACATGAAACCTGAATGACTGTGTAGTGTTTGTCGTTTTGAATCTAGCGCAACTCGTTTCGCGCGAAATGGACTTCATATGGCTTCATGAGTTTTGTCTATTTTATTAAATATGCAAATTTTATAAAAAATTTCAGACAGGGAGCCCAGTCAACAGTTCGTATTGCTGACATGGCATGCTGACTGGAGTTCAACAGGTTGGTCAACCCATCTCTCCGGTGAATGAATGGTTTCCAAGTGGCATGTGGTGGTTGGTGTTCATCGTTGTGTGTTGGAAAGTTTCTATTGGCAGTGAGAAGGCCAATGAGGATGAGGCATGTGGCTCAGCATGGGGCCGCCACGTGTCCCCCTCATGACATGGAAAAATTATTGTTATGGGCTGAAGGGACCAAGTGGGGGTCGAACCCAAGATATTTGCCAAACTAGTGCACACAGTTACCAAATCTTCTATCCAATGGTTCTTAATATATCATTCCACATTATTTTAAACTTTATTCAAAGCGTCATTGGGGGGAGAGGGGGCCAGCCCCCAATACATACGACTGAGGCCCAAGACCATCGGCAGAGAAGGAGGAGCGCTATCCATAAACATGTTTAATCACCCTTAATCTGGTTTAATTAACCCTTAATCCTGAATTAATTAGTGCCTAAACGTGTTTAATTAACAAGAGATGGTTTAGCGTTAACCCAATTTAATTAGCGCTAATGAAGTTTTATTAACCTAATCTGGATTTAGTTGGTGATTCTGAAAAATCCGGAAGATTTCCCAAAATTTGTGCCAGTTAGTCCAATTTGGGGTCAATTAGCTAAATTTGGGGAGGAAATTGTGGAGCAGACTTGGAGAAGTCATAACTCAGTTAGTTTTTGACAAAATCAGGAGCAGAAAGAGGCTAAGGTACCATTTTTGAGTGTTCTGAACTCATTGGTGCAGGTTTCATGAGCATAAAAGCATTGTAAACACATCATTTTGCAAATTTGAGCAATATAGAAGCTCAATCCATGGAAGTTGGACCAAGGAGATGTAGCCTAGGATGGGTGAACTCCTTCATCAAATCCTTGTGTTGATGTGTTGTATGTTGATGTATTGTACTTTTATTTGTTGTTGTTCGGTCTTTCTTTTATTTTAAATTGTTCATAAAAATAACATAAAAATCACTCATGAGACTCAGTAACTTGCAAGAGAACTTGAACCCTTAAACACATGTAAAACATCGGTTTCAAAATCTGAAAGAGGAATTAGCACATCATTACTAACATACCTTAATCAGATCGTTTTTTTGTGCAAGAAGGGATCTAATTATTTTCAAGTTTGTGGCATGCTTACAAGGTTAAACCTCAAAAGAGGAGAAGGGAAGCTGGTTGAAAGCCTTGCAGTTGGTTCAAGAGGAAGAAGGGAAAGTTTTCCAAAGTCTTCAACACCAACACATCCTCAAGTTGAAGTTGAGTCTTCAGTGAGCATGTCTCATGAAGGAGAACCTACCATGACAAAAGAGGATAGAGCATTCAAAAAGGCATTTTTTGATATGACTGAGATGGTAAAGGTCCTATATGAGGAGAGGAATTTAAGGATGCAAGGAGAAAGTTTTAGGCCTCCAGGAGAAGGAGGTCATGGAGATGGTAATAAACCACCATCCACTCTACCATCATCCTCACCACCATCTTCACCTTCCTCTTAATCATCTTCCACTACCACAACCTTTCAATCTATTCATCCACATACTTCAAAAGGAACTGGTAAATCACCCTTATTTAAATTTGTTGTTAAATTTGAGCTTTCGATGTATAATGGTGAAGTGAATGCAGAGAAGCTGGATAATTGCATTCGTTAGTTGGAGTTTTATTGCAGAATTCAGAACCTTCAAGAGGATGACATAAAGATTCAATTGGCTCCCTTGATAATGGAGGGAAGCAAGGACACAATATGAAATTAAAAACATAGTAGGATCTCAATTTCTTGGTCTAATTTCATTCCTGCCATTAAAAGACAAATTTACCCTCTAATTTACATGCAAAAATTCATTATAGACAAGCAAAATTTTATACAACTAAAGGGACAAAGTGTTCAAAATTATACACAAGACTTTAGGAGAAGAGCACTAGTTTTGGGTGACAATTTATCTTCTCAAAAAACTTTGTTAAAGTATATTTGGGGGTTTGCACAACTATCTTAGACATACTATTCTCATGTTCAATCCCACAAACTTAGATGAGGTTTATTTTCAAGCCACACATCTAGAAGCAAGAGGGAAACATAATGCATATGAGAAAAGTGATAGTTTACTTGAGTATGAAAGTAAAGAAAATGGTAAGTTTAATGGAAAAGGAAATAAAAATGGTTCTATTAAAAATAGAGAAAGAGAAACTCATAGGTAAACATTGTTTGAAAAAAGGCCATGATGAAGACCATTATTGGCAACTCCATCCAGAGTTGAAGCCCAACAAACTTAAAACCAAAGAGAAGGAGAAAACAAATGCAATCATTGAACATGCCTTAGGTTTAGATTCAGGAGATGAAACCAATATTATAACAATGGGTTTGAAAGGTAAGAACATAGCAAGCACTAGTTCTTCAAGTTGTTTTAATGTAACTCAATATGATGATACAAGGATTGAAATCTTTCATATTATAGTTGTTTCAAAACATACCAAAATAGATACACTATTTGATAGTGGTTCTCAAGCCAATTTGATTTCTGAAGACTTAATTAAGAGGTTAAATCTAGAAACTATTACACATCCAAGACTTTATCCTTTAGGCTAGATATGCAAGAATGCAAACTTGCAGGTAACAAGGAAGTGTATCCTAAGGTTTGCAATCAATTCAAACTTTCTTGACGAAGTTGAACTCGATGTAGTTCCACTTAAGATTTCAGGTATTGTTTTGGAAAGTCCCTATCTTTATGATAGGAGGGTGGTATTTCATCACCATGAGAATAAGTACCACTTGTTCAAGAATGAAATTGAATACATAGTTAGAGCGCATAAAAAGAAGAGTTTGTCTCTTATACATGCAGGAGAAATGAAGAGAATAGTGAATGCAAGTCAAAATTTGGCTTTTCTAATGTTCAAGCATAGTGATGTTTTGAATGAGACCTTTTAAAAAGATGTGTCAAATGAAAAAGATGATTTCATTGAAGTTTCTAACATTTGTAATAAGATGTTTCAAGGCTCTAACATGTTTCCTTTGAAAAGAGGTAAAAAATATGTGAAATATTTGCAGTAGTCCACATCAATGTTGAACAGTGATGGAAACAAGATGCCAGTGTTGAATGGTGCAAAAATCAAAGAAAAAACACTAAAGAAAGATGACAAAGAAGGCATAGGTTCCACAAGTACTTACTTTTGGTTTCAAAATGGTACATTGCAATGGTGAAAACACTTGGTCAAAAGTCAACACAAGTACAAGGCAAGACAAGCTAAAAAACACCATGTTGACAGTGTTCGAGGTGAAAAAGTTTTAAATTTTCCTTTGATTGACAACCGAGGTGGGAACAAGTTTATTTCTTCAATGACAACTTGTTGTTCTACAAATTCTGAGAAATTGCAGCATGATGGTGTCTACAACAGCAAGACAAGGTCTCCAGAATCAAGGAAAAAGATTAGTTTTTATGAAAAGTTTAAATTGTTGAATTTAGGAAAATTCTAGTGGATTGAGACTGGCATTAGGGGAGTTTTGAGGTCTAAAATGGGTCTCCTAAGGAAATTTTAAAATAATAGTGGAAATAATAAAATAATATTTGATTACATCATCAAAATTTAAAGGGAAAAAAAAAAAAACTATCTTTTAACTCATATTTTCAACTTATCTCCCTATGGGTTTACTCTAATTTCAATCAAAAACACTCATTGGATGCATAATGTTATTAATCATCCAAGGAGTACTCATGTTTCATACTTTCGATAGACTCTGCTACAAAAAAAAATTAGAAATACATGAAAAACATGATTACAATCACGTTTTATCATGTATTTCACATTTTTCATGTAGCAGGGTTCATCGAAAGTATGCAACATGGGTACTCTTTGGATGAGGAATTTAATTTTGCATCCAACAAGTATTCTCGCTCGAAATTTGAGTAAAACCTTAGAGAGATAAGTTGAAAATATGACTTGAAAAAATAATTTCATTATTTTATTATTTTTTAATATTTTTACCTTTTTACTCCAAAAATGATGAATTATCCCCCATGGTTGACGTCATCATCTTGAATCATATTGGTTCTTATAAAGTTTATTTTTGTTGTATATTTTTCTTAGTAGGCCCATTTTAGACCTCAAAATTCCCCTAATGAAGGGTGAGAGAATTGTACCCTCATCCACATGTTCAGCAATGAAAGAGATTCTGGGGTCCAAAAGTTTCCAATGGGGAGAAATGATAATCACCAGGGGAATTTTGAGGTCTAAAATGGGCCTCCTAAAGAAATAATAAAATAATAGTTAGATCAATAAAATAATATTTATGAATTTGCAATTCACCTTTTGCACCACAATCCATGTAACCATAGTTAAATTCAATTCAAAAGTTGTACCAAAATAAAATTAATAAAAAACTGTATTGATGTGACTATAAATAAGAATGAGATTTTCAAGAAAAAATCATTATCATTGACAACTAATGCATTTTTCCTTTGTACTTAAATAACTTAAAATAAAATATAAATATAAATTTATAAATTCTTAATTATATTATATGCTATTAGTTAAAATTTATATTATTTAAATTGTATAATAACATGTAATTAATACACTATATAAAAATAATATAATATAATATAATAAATGTATAAGGATATGCATTGTTTCTTTCAAGAAATATGAAATGACAATAATATATTTTTATTCAAAAAGTGTGAAATGACATTTATTATGAGTACTTTACTTTGACTTTAAAAGTACTTAGAGCACTACCATGGTTAACCATGAATTTTTATCCACCATTGAGAATGTAACAAGCAAATACCTTTAACTCAAGCAATGTCACATCAACCATTAGGGGTGATGTCATCCTCTAAAATGTGGTTAATTCTCAAAAGGTTAATTTTGATTGTACATTTTCCTTAGGAGGTCCATTTTATACCTCAAAATTCCCCTAATGGTGCTTAGAATTATGCTAAAAAATCAAAGTTCTCATAATGACACGAAATCTGAACGACCGCGCAATGTTTGTCGTTTTGAATCTGGTGCAACTTGTTTCGCATGAAATGGACTTCGTATGGATTCAGAAATGAGTTCTGCCCACTTTCCTAAATAGGAAAATTTGGTAAAAAATTGCAGAGAGAGAGCCTAGTCAGTGGTCCATATTGCTGACGTGGCATGTTGATTAGGCAGGTCAACCCACCTCTCCAGCGAATGAATGGTTTTCAAGTGGCATGTGGTGGTTGGTGTTCATCGTTGTGTGTTGGCAAGTTTCTATTGGCAGTTAGAAGGTCAATGAGGAGGAGGCACGTGGCCCACCTTGGGGGCGCCACGTGTCCCCCTCATGACATGACAAAATTATGGTTATGGGCTGAATGGACTGGGTAGGGGTCAAACCTGAGACCTTCGCCAAACTAGCGTGCACCGTTACCAACTCTTTTATCCAATGGTTCTTAACCATATACCATTCCACATTATTTTAAACTTTATTCAAAGCGAAGTTGGGGGGAGAGGGGGCCAATCCCCAATACATACGACCGAGGCCCAAGACCACCAGCAGAGCGGAGGAGCGCTAGCCATAAACGTGTTTAATCACCCTTAATCCAGTTTAATTAACCCTTAATCCTGCATTAATTAACGCCTAAGCAAGTTTAATTAACGGGTGTCGCTTTAGCATTAGCCCAGTTTAATTAGCACTAATGTGGTTTTATTAACCTAATCTAGATTTAGTTGGCGGTTCCGACAAATCTGGAAGATTTTCCAAAATTTGCACCAGTTAGCCCAATTTGGGGCCAGTGAGCTAAATTTGGGGAGGAAATTGTGGAGCATACTTGGAGAAGTCATAAATCAGCCAATTTTCAACAAAATCAGGAGCAGAAAGAGGGTAAGGTACCATTTTTTAGTGTTCTGAAGTCATTGGTGCAGGGTTCAAGAGCATAAAAACATTGTAAACACATCATTTTCAAAATTTGAGCATAATATAAGGCCCAAGCCATGGAAGCTGGACCAAAGATATGTAACCCAAGAGAGGTGAACTCCTTCATCAAATCCATGTGTTGATGTGTTGTATGGTGATGTACTGTACTTTTATTTGTTGTTGTTCAGTGTTTCCTTTATGTTAAATTGTTCATAAAAAGCACTCACGAGACTCAGTAACTTGCAAGAGAACTTGAACCCTTAAGCACATGTAAAACATTGGTTTCAAAATCTGAAAGAGGAATTAGCACAACACTACTAACATACCTTAATCAGATCATGGTCGCAGGCATGTAGTGTTGTGCCTGGGGATATAGCCTCTTGGTTGTAGACATGTAGTGTTATTCCTACGATTATGGCTCAAAGAGATCGAAATGTCAGTGTGACCCAAGGGTAGGAGGCCTAAATGGTTGGGTTAGCTCTTGGGGGTGTCATTGATGATGTACAAGGTCTCTATGTTGTGTCTCTATCGGTTCCACTTCCTTAAGGTCACCTAGGAGGTTGAATCTCATTATAGTAGCCTCTCGTCACATATTTACCCTAGTTGGCCGGTTGCTTGTGCAAATGTGGGAAGGGGGTATTACACCAATAGAGGTAATCTAAAAGGTTTGCCCCTCTAAGTGTAATAATTTAGAGTTGATAGAGATATGTTGTCGTTGTATTCCAAAGGGTGAGAGTAATTTCTTCTTAGTTGGGTGAAGTCGAGAAGATCTTGCCATTAGCCATTTTATGTCTTTCTTTTGGGGAGATACTAGGTTGAACGTAGTGTTTTGAGATGCCTCCATAGGTTAGATAATATTTTTGAACGTTTAAAAGTCCTTGGGAAAATTTTCTACCCTATCATAGTCCACTTCAGTGCATCAAAACTGGTTTGGGAGCTTAGCAAAAGTGTTAGGGACTCTTTGAATTTTCTAGGTTGATGGCAGAAGTTTTGGAAAGTTGGGTTTTGGAGGCTTTTGTGCTAGATTTGGGGTTTGGAAGCTTTTATTTCATATTTTTAATATGAAAAACATATTTTGCTATAGTTATAATACCTTATGTAGTTAATTAAATATAACTTGAATAATTTGGGAAAAAAATTATAAACTTTTTTAATATGAATATAATCTTGAAAATAGAGTCAAATTTAATTTTACCATATAAATTTTATATGGTTATGTTAAAAATTTTTATGTAAAGTGTGTGATGTTATGTTCAAATCTTCTTGATTTAATTTTTAATCAATATGTTTTATATACAAACAAGTTGAATTTATTATTGTTTTTTTATTTAAAGCTTCACTACATCTCATTAAACACATCATTACAACATATCCTCACATCATTACAACATCTCCTCTATAGTGGACTATAGAACACTCTTGGGCTCAATCACATTTATATAGATTTCCCATTTGATGTCATACTAATTTTAGATGTCTATTATTATAGATCTATAACTTCATCATATAGTATTTAAAATGTCTATCTTAATATTTAATGAATTTCTAATCTCATTTTACAATATATTATTTTAAATGTCTTTTTATACATGTCTATTATATAAATATCTAACTTCATCATATATTTTTTAATAATATTTAATGAATTTCTAATCTCATTTTACTATATATTATTTTAAATATCTTTTATACATGTCTATTATTATCAATATCTAACTTCATCATATATTATTTAAAATGTCTATCTAAATAATTAATGAATGTCTCATTTCATTTTACAAATATCTAACTTCACCATATATTATTTAAAATATCTATCTTCATAATTAATGAATGTCTCATCTCATCTTACTTTATATTATTTAAGATGTCTTTATCTTATTTTACTTTATATTATTTAAGATGTCTTTCTTGATGACGAATATATTTCTACTCTACTGAATAAATTTGTGTAAAATCTCATATTAAAATAATTTTACAAAATCTTTGTCTTTATATAATAATTTTTTAAAATATATAATAAATCTCTATTTATTTTTTAACGTCACATGTTATATTATGAAAATATATATGTATAAAGCAAAGTACATATCACATGCACTCACTTCTAGCCTATCTAGTCTATATGAATGAAAACCACACTTAGAAGGTTGGCCCATAGTCTAGCGTTAGATTCGTGAAGGTCAAAATAAGAGCTAACCAAGCTTAATGTTGATAACAAAAAAGAGGCTTAGTAAGTCATGATATGTTTGCAAACAAGACACTCTAAAACATGTAGATTAATTAAGGACTATCACAAAACTAGGCAAAGTAGTAATTACTATAAGCCATAGAAGGTGCATGTAGTCATGCAGTTGGTGCAGGGATTGTAGTTGACCATCCATAATCTAATAGAGAAGGTGAAGCTCCTCCATACGATGGAGGAGCTCATCCTTGTTCTTGCTACAATCAAGTAACACCTTGTCGAGTAGGTGCTTAAGGTACCAATACAAGTCCACTATGTGGAGGTATTGGTTTCTTCATGCTTCTCTCTGTGCTCGGCTTAGTTCTCTCAACATTGTGGGAGATACGAGATGATGGAATAACTCTGTGGGAGAAAGATACAAGAAGCTGGAAATTTGGGATTGAAACAAGGGTTATTAGGTCTTTCAAAAAGGCATAAGTATAGGGTGAAACGAGAGGTATTAGATTCGGAGGGTGGACCAAAGAGTGAATAAGATGAACATAGATGAAACATGATAGAATTGCATATGGAGAAGTTGTCACTGGTAGGGTTACAAGTATGTAGGATTTATTAGGATTATGCTTACTTAGTTTGGATTGGGTTTGTTGAGGAAGTTGAGAGATTCACTCAACTTCTCTCTCTAAGATTAGAATTAGTTCAACTATATATATTTGATGTATCTCTGTTTATTGTAATATATAAATTAATTTATTGTGTGTGAATATTGTGTGTCTCTGTTCTCTCTAATTTTAATATGATATCAGAGCCTAGCTGGGCTTAATCCCTCACGGGAGTGCCCAGGAAGATGAAATAGTTTGGGAGAGGTTCTCTGTACATACGTAGATTAGGAGTGTTGAATTCTTTTGTTTGTGAGAGTGTTGTGTGTTCAGGGCTGCCTACGGTGAAAACAAAAGAGGAGGACCTTAATCTGGTTTTGTCCTCATGGATTGGAAGTCGTTGCTCAGCGTAGCAATCCTGAGCTGCGTTTCCGTATGTCTGGAATGGTGGCGGAATCGGAAAGCAAATGGGAGATTTTGATGGAGAATTCAAGTACTGTGTCAGCCATACATATGGCTCTACTACCCAACAATAAGATTATCATCTTCGATCCCACTAATTTCAACTCATCCAATATTTCTTTGCCTTATGGCAAATGCCGGATTGATCAATTTCTAAAAGAGGACTATTGGGCTCATTCTATCGAGTATATGGAATATGATTTCCATAGGAACCAGTGCCGCTTGCTTGAAGTTGAGAGGGAAATATGGTGTTCTTCCAGCGCGATGGCGCCTGACCCCTGGTTCACGCCTGACGACTGCTTGATCCATACCAGTAGTTTCAAGGAGGGGGATCGGACAATCAAGGTATTCAGCCCCTCCTATTTCTGCAATTCGACCGAAATCCCAGCGAGGTTGCCAAATAGGCGATGGTACGGCATCAATCACATTCTGGCGGATGGTAAAATCATGGTTGTCAGTGGGCGGCAGCAGTTCAACGTCCTAAAGAAGCTGCAAGGCCAGTATAACAATCTTTATCCGTTAGTCCACCTTGTGCCTGACGACAATCTGTTCGTCTTTGCCAACGGAAAATCGATTCTGTTGGACCATGTGAACAAGCGTGTGGTGCGGCATTACCCAGACATGCCTGGCTACTACAGCAACAACCCCACCTCTGCCTCATCCCTTTTCCTCCCACTGGATCCAGGAGCTACTGACAAGGAAGTGATGCTCTGACTCTTGACTCTTGACGATTTTTTGGACCGCGTGGCCTGACTTTACTTGTAGATAACGGTTATGAAACCTGTGTCTCTGTGTATACCATTCATTCGATATTGCAAGGTCGCTGCAATGGTGTTCCGCGATTGGGTTTTCCGCTTCATGCGAATCAGTACATCTACTGCACGCCGCAAAGAACGTGAAAGCTTTGATGCATGGAGGAGAAGGCGTCGTGATGTGTAAAGGGCGGAGCCACTGTTTCCGTCGTGTAATGCAGAGAAAGAAAGTTTTGGTTTTTGTGTGAGGAATTTGTAATTTTCTTTTTGCATTATTGAAGATTTGTATAATTATATAAATTATGAAGAACCGATTATTGAATAGATTTACACAATTTAAAATAGCAGTTCTCGAAGTTCTTCGCTACTGAGAGAATGTATCGCTAATTTGATTGTGAGAATCTGTTATACACTGATGGATCTTGTTGTGCTTCAGGCGTCACGAGCATCAGTTACAGGTTATACAATGAGATCCTTGTGTGTAAAGGTCACTTTGTAGGATTGATCGCTGATCATATTCTGTACCTAGAATATTTTCCTATAGACTGTTGAAATTTATTTTTCGAGGTTATTTCACAGATGGAAATATTTCCATAGGGTAGTTCAGTGTCGAGACTCTTTTTCGGGGGTGTCAAGAATCTTTAATCTTACAAATTCAACATTGATAGTCAGAAGCAGGTGTACTTTAAATTGGTTGAAAGGTAAGCTCAAAGATGTGGAGAAAGAAAGAGTGGAATCTAGAAAACCGCAGAGTGGGTAGAGTTGCTAATGAAGACCAAATCAGACAAAAGAGACGAAAGTTAAAAGTGTTGTAATTGTGATCAAGTATTATATGTTTTGTAAAGTAAGCATTAAGGGAGGGTATTAGGATTTATTAGGATTATGCTTACTTAGTTTGGATTGGGTTTGTTGAGGAAGTTGAGAGATTCACTCAACTTCTCTCTCTAAGATTAGAATTAGTTCAACTATATATATTTGATATATCTCTGTTTATTGTAATATAAAAATTAATTTATTGTGTATGAATATTGTGTTTCTCTGTTCTCTCTAATTTTAATACAAAAAAGATGATGTTGTTTCTCTTGTTGGTTTGTCATCATTCCTTCATAGATTTACAACTCAATTTGAAAATAGTAGCTTTTTTTTTTCCTAAGGATAAATGAAATGTTTGCCCAAAATGTGAGACACTTAATGTAAAAACACACTTCTCCAAAAAAAAATTCTCAACATCACAATGGTAACCTTGCCTCATAGAGGTTGCATGATCTCTCAAAAGTATACTATTATGACATTCCTGAAGCTCCCAAGGGACTCGGAGGGTAGGTCAAATGCCTATTGTGTTGGAGGTTTGTTCTACGCATCCACGGTTTGCAAGATAATCTGCGACTTCGCTAGCAGATCCTCTAGCGAGGGAAGGGGTATGATCACAAGGATTTCTGATATGGATGATCTTATGCGGCTGAGGAAATATTCCAGCCTCCACTTGGCTGAGATCTTGTGTGTGAATTGCCTCCGCTTATGAGGTGTTTCATCTTGCTGATGATCCAATAGCCCTCAATTATTAGTTAAATCTTATTTGAAACAGGCGATTTGAAAAGAATATTTCTCCTAATAAAAATTGAATTAAATAGATTTACGCGAATCTCCCATCCCAACTTGGGATTTATAGAAATCTCCCATTTTGATCATTCATAAATCCCCACTCTTCATTTTATCATTAATAAATATCTACTTAAATCAAAATAAATTTATCTAAATCTCACATTTTACCATCTGATTTGGATTTTATGAATAAATTTCCACTTTACTCAAAGTAAATCTCTGTGAATCTCACATTTCATCTCATCACACGTGACTTGGATTTCATCATTACTAAATCCCGACTTAAATCAAAATGAGATCCCTGTGAATGCCACATTTCATGGCATGTGACTTGGATCTAAGTAATGTCATTTTATTTTATCATGTAGCTGGAAAAGAGTTTCCTGTAATTAATAAGTTTCCACCTAAATCAAATTCTCATTTAGACATCTCCATTTTCATTCATTATTAATAAATCCCACTTAATCAAAAAGATGTGACTGGGACCTTTGTATATCTTTCATTTTATCATGCAACTGAAATATCCCTCTTCATAAAATAAATTGCTCACTTAATCAAAATGAATCCATGTGACTCTCTCATTTCATCAAATGTGACATATCCCTCTTCATGAAATAAATTTCCCACTTCATCAAAATGAATCCATCTGACTCTCTCATTTCATCAAATGTAACTCATAACTAATTAAAAAATCCTCTGGTCAAGATATTGAAAATGTTTTATAACATTGAAAAAAAAAAAATGACTCACTGATAATGTAGTAGAAGCATATAAATCAGGACCTGAAGACATGTAACAATGGAGTCTCTACTTGAAAGGTCCACAGAATTATTTAAAAAAGAGCATTTTTTTTTTCCAAGATATTGAAAATGTTTCCTAACATAAAAAGACATGCAGAAATATGTAATAATGAAGCCTCTGCTTGAAATGTCCCCAGAATTTGGATCTGGAAAGTAATAGTCCTTTTACTGAATCTTGTGTAAGGTAAACATTGCTTCTGGATCATCATTGGAATCAAATCAATCAGTTAAATATTCAAGGTCTCCCACATATAGTCTTACAAAGATATGAGTGAATTTTTCTCCCGTATTTTCTATACATAAAATAATATTTACAGTTAAAAAAATAATAAAATAAATATCAGATTAAGATAAAAATGATATCATTTTTCAAAAAAATGATAACGATTATAAAATCTTAAAAAAATAATAAAATAAATATTAGATTAAGATTAAAATGATATCATTTTCCTAAAAAATTATAATAATTATAAAATCTTTAAAATTTAAGTTTCTTTGATTTATCATAAATATTTAGAAATTTCTTCTTAATAATCACATGTCAAAAAATTAAAAAACCAATAAATATTTAGAAATTTCTTCCTTAATAATCACATTTTAATTATATATTTAACCCTGAATTTTATTTATCTTAATTTATCTTAAAATTGTTTCTGCTTCACTTCTGGATAAATTATTTCTATGTACTTCCTGTTACATAAATCCCTGTGGCTCTATGTAAAAAGCCCAGCCTAGATTGACTGACAAACAACCAGACCAGTACCAAAAACTTTACGTTAAGAACTAAAACCATCACTGTAACTATGAATGAGGAACCAAAAAAAATAATAATAACATGTTCAGGTCTGTAAATTTTTACTCCTCCCATAGATCCTGTAGTTATATTTTCAAAGATGAAAACTAAATTCATAAAACTAGAAACAGGTAAGAACATCAATTCCCTATAAATTGCATGAACATGTTTATCTGCTTCGCACATTTTTCATAAAAAACATAATATATAATATATCCATGAATGAATTCCTGTGAGCAGAAAATACATACAGCAGAGAACGAAAGGGCTTCATCATTCAGCAAGCAAGCTGGCTGGCTGGCTACTCTCTTCCTGCTACCCTACAAATTCAAAGATGATTTTAAAGCATCCTGCTATAACTTCCATCAAGAATAATTATCAGCTTTCGTCGAAATTCTAGTCCTCCATTGTTATTTTCGCCACCATTGATTCCATGGCAAAAATCCTGTACAGGCTAAAGAAGTATAGTGGACATCAAAGAACAAGAAGGACGGACTGCAGAAACAAGGTGAGGGCAGCGGCGAGGCGGAGATTAAGCGCAGCGGAAGCGGAAGGAGTGTACAGGTAGTAATATGGGTAGTATGGGTAATACGAACTACGGCCGTTTGGTGGCGGGGACGGCGGGTTATAGCTGGTTTGTGGGGTCGATGGCGGAGGCGGTGCATAGACGGTGTCTGCGACATAAGGCGGCGGTGGCGGAGTGTAGTTGTTGTCTGCTTCCGAAGGCGGTGGCGGTGGTGGGCTTATTGAATCGCCGCCGCTGTTGCCGGAAGGAGGCGGAGGAGGTAAGATGTAACTGTATGGAGGGGTGGGCGGGTATTTGAAACCGCCCGGCGAAGGAGACGAGGAGGAGGGCGACGGAGGGGTCGAAGAAGACGACGGGGTTGGAGGAGACGGAGTGGCGGAAGACACTGGCGGCGGAGGGCACTCGCCAACGAGCAGAGGCGGCGGCGGCGGAGGAGCGGGATCAGTACAAGGGTTAAGGCAGGTGTCACAGTGCGTGCACAGGGTAGACGAGGGAGAAGGAGGACTGTCGAAGTAGTACAATCTCTCCGTTTTCTTCAAAGCCGAAGCCACTGCAATCCACCCAAACCCCATTAACAGCACCACCAGTACGCTGAGCTTTTCCATGGCAATGGGGCTAAGAGTCGAACCCAAGACCTGTGCCTCAAGAAAACAAATCTGCTGGAAATCGAACACAAGACCGCTTGTGTTTCAACAAAAGTCTGCTGGGAATCGAACACAAGACCACTTGTGTTTCAACAAGATCTGCTGGGAATCGAACACAGACCACTTGGGTTTCAACAAAAGTCTGCTGGGAATCGAAAACAGACCACTTGCGTTTCAACAAAAATCTGCTGGGAATCGAACACAGACCACTTGTTTTTCAACAAAAGTTTGCTGGGAATCGAACACGAGACCACTTGTGTTTCAACAAAATCTGCTAGGAATTGGGATCGAACACAGACCACTTATGTTTCAACAAAAGTCTGCTGGGAATCGAACACAAGACCACTTGCGTTTCAACAAAATCTGCTGCGAATCGAACACAGACCACTTGCGTTTCAACAAAAGTCTGCTAGGAATTGAACACAAGACCACTTGTGTTTCACACAAAAGTCTGCTGGGAATCAAACCCAGGACTCTGCTTCAACAAATGTATTGCAATGCAATCCAATGTAGTACGCACAACCAGCAAAACCTTCTTATTCTTACATATTGAATGAAGAAAATGCCAGAGTACTACTCACTGGCTGCTGCCTTCTGGTTTCTTCTTATCCAAACTCAGTCTCGGTCTCGATCTGAACTCAATGAAAGGGCAATTGGGGACTGCCTTCTGGTTTCTTCTTATCCAAACTCAGTCTCAATCTCGAGCTGAACTCAAAGAAAGGGCAACTGGGGACTGAGGAATAAGCTGGGGTTTATATGGGTGCCCATGGAAATTCTGCTTAATGTTGAAAAATAATGAAATATTCCACTCAGTCTAGTAATTTGGTGTGTGAATCCATGGGCTGAAAGTGCTGCAATGCTCTGTCAGTCATTTCCTTGGCGTTGGACTTTGCTTTGCTGTGCTTTTGATTGAGTGGACACAATCAACATCGCCTTGAAAGTGGATACCACCAAAGGCCAAAGGCAAAGATTCTTTGACAACTCAACCCTTTGGGGGACCTTGCTTTTTCTTAGGTTGCTCTCAGTCCACTTTACTTGTGGCCTCGCATGTCTGACCTGTACCTTACACAGCTGGGAGAATCCGAGGCAAGGGAAGTAACCACTGAGTTACCGCGCAGTAACCCCGAATTCTGCATGGTAAAAATACACAACCGTCCTTGCCTGGGCCACTGGCAAGTAGGATCTAGCACTTCCCTGAAATCGTGAGTGATTTGCCCGCTCCCACACATATCAAAATTACAGACAACACTTGATTTCTGAGCATGAAAGTTGATGCCGGGAGGGGAGGGCCATGGTGTACCCAATTGATCGCAAACTTTTCTTGACCTGCGACAGTTCGAGGTTACAATGAGGTAACGAACATCTGATACGGCCAATACAAACCCACCAGCTTAGCCAGGGCGTACATTCCATCTGATACAGCGCGATGGATTATGTATCTTATAAATCATTTGATCCATGTTAACTCAATTATTAGTCCCTGCCCATAGCAGAGTCTAATCTCGCCCTTTTTCTTCTTTAGTTTGAGCCGTACTGGCCATTTTGCAAAAATTACCTAAACTGTAACTTAATTTGTTTTGTTTAAATATAATTTTAATTCTTGTCGGACGATGTTTTAGAATTGTTTTCCTTTGATGTTTTAGAATGGTTTTCTTTTTAAAGAATTTTCTATATTCATATTCAAATAATATTTTATAAATATTATTATTATTATTATTTAATTTTAAGGTTACAGTTAAGTTAGACATTAAATTGGTGTATGAAATTTTTTTGTTTATGGGATAAGAGATTTTTAAGTTTAGGATGGCATACATACTCTATTCTTTTGGTTTTGAAATTGTGATTTTTTCAGAGGAAATACATATTCTTAATTATTAGGTTCACTCACTTTGTAAAAAAAACACACGCTCTTAACCATTAGACCCACTCAAGTTGTATAAAAAAACCTACAAAAATTATAATAAAAAAATCTATATCAAACTGTGGTAGTTTTGATAGATCCTTCAAGTTTACAATACTCTACGAGAGTGAGACTAAACAATGTTATTGTAAATTGAATTCTTTTGAAATCTTTACCTTGAGAGGTTTTAGTGTTTTCAAATATATGGAGCGTTTGGCTTGTAAAAAAGCGGGTAATCACTTTTTCTTTTATTCCCCTCTTTTCCATTCTCTTTATTATTAGCAAAATAAGTTCTGAATTGTCCCATTCCTCCTCCTACTTTTGACTAGTGGAGTATATTCATAGGGGCGGATTGATCCTTGATGGGCAAACCATCAAAACATTATTATTACTCTCTTCTTTTATGAGGAATCATGCATAAGCCTATGTGAGGTCATTGAGAAGTAGAGGCTATTTTTCTCTTTTTTGGGTATTGCTTGAATACGATAAATTGTAAAAACTAGTCTTACCTATTTAAGAATCATCGAGCTCCATGGTTGCCCAAGATTCAAAACACAATACAATGAAAAGGGTTTTCTATCATTATATAATATCTATTTTCAGTCCGTTAAAACAAATTTGACCTTTTTTTATAATGCCTAGTGTATTGGGAGATTCAAAACACAATATAATGAAAAAAACTCTTCTATCATGATATGATATTTATTTTCCGTTCATTAAAATAAATTTCACTTATTTTTTATAATGCTTAGAAGATTTTTTCCTATCCTATGTTTATGGCTTGCTTTCTAGAGGTAAATCAAATTTCAAGTTGGGATTCAATGGGATTTATGATTTTTTTTACGTGCATCTTATTCTAAATGCAAAGTCTTCATTAGGGATAATTTTCATTTTTTTAAAATTAGAATTCTTATATAAAGATAAATTTTTTATTTAAGGAATGTGTCAAGAATCTAAGCTAGGTTATTTTTACAAAACTAACCCAGTTCAAAGGTTTGATTTGAGCAAAGTTTTGGGGGTCTCAATTGGAAAATATTTGTGGTTTATTGAATGATCTATTAATTAGTAGTTGTGTTGTAAAGTGAAGATTTGTGAGAGCAGTTGAGTTGGGGAGTGTATGAAAAGAGGGGACCAAAGACAATGAGAAGTTTGATCTTGTTGTTAATCCGATCCAGAATGTTTCTAAGAGCCTTAGCAGTAACTACTTGCCCTTATTTAACAAATGTCTTGACTCTCAAGGATGAGAAGGAATATGCCTATCATAACGTTCTTTTCAATGTTGTGGACAATATGCCAATCACCAAATTAAGCTATCTTGGTTTCTTATTTTTTTATTAATATTTTTTATTTGTTTTTTCCATGGGTATAAGGTTTTATAGTTTACGGTATATTTATGGGTTGTTGGTATTATTTACAAGAGGCTATTGTGAATTCTCCACTAGAGAAGGCCAAGATCGTAAAGAGCATTGACATTAAATAACTCACCATCCCATTTGAGCAAGTCAATCCTAGAGTGTCAACTAACATGTACCTTTACCCTAATAGTATTGACCTTGAGCACTTGATTGTGTTTTCTAATACTTAGTATTAAGATATCATGGTATTCCTCCTTGAGTGAGCTCACTTTTACAAGTTGTTTATTGTTATATTCAATATTATTGTTTATGCATAATGGCATTTTTTTAACCATTTTTGTATTGGGCTACTTATGATAGTTTGTTCTAGAATGTTGCTGGAATATGGGAAGTGTTATAAACATTGATACAAGCCTCCAAGAAAAAACTAGAGCTTATGCAAATTTTGGTTTAACTATCGTTGACTTCTTATGTATTCACCCACATTTGAATACCTCTAATTAATATGGAGTGTAATTTTTAATCAATGATGTGCAAATGCTTTGTGACTAGCTCATGCACAAGAAATTTGAATACCTCTAATTAGTATGGAGTGCATTTTTTCTCAATGATGTGAAAATGCTTCATGACTAGCTCATGCACTGGAAATTATTGATACCATGAATTCACCTATTCACTAACAAGTCACTTTAGATATTTTATTTCAAACAAATAATTCATAATATATAATTTTCTCAGTCATGTCTATGTACAAATAATCCATGTTTATGTGTGTATTGTCTATGCATCCTATTATCAGTGTGAATCTTCAAACTAGTTATTAATGGTTTCAAGGTTTCCTTCTTAGTAGGTTGTTTATAGTTTTCTAGTCACCAACAAAGGCTATACTTGGATTATTTTTATTGAACTTTGGGATTGTGGCCATTACTTTCATCAATTGATGCCTCCTCACTATCTATTTTTTGGCTTGGGCCACTTTCATAATAAGTCTATATTTCCAAACCCTAAATGTTTTTGGCTAACCAAGATTCCAAGTTTATATTTCCATTCTCCATTCAAATTCTTTTAAAGGGATCTTTCTCCAGTTTTTAACTATGTATTCATTATCTAAACAAAATCAACATTTCTAAATGAGGCTTCTCTTTTTAGCCATGCGATAAACTAGTCATTTCATTATATATTGTTCTCCTAGGTCATTGGATAATTCATTTCAAGTATGTACTTCTTGTTGCATTTATCTATGTGTGAACCTATAATGGGACATTGCTCATGTGTGTGTGTTTAATTTTCTAAATATCTTCAAGGAAAACATAAATTTATGTGTCACACTTATTGATAAGGAAGTGCACATAAATACATGGTAAACTATCTTTTATTCAAGAATTCTTATCAAGGTAAACTCGGTAAAAAAAAAACAAAGAAGAAATTATATCATTTGAGAGTTAACACAGTGAAAACAAACTCCCAAAATGATAGCTTGACAAATTCTTCCTTGAGAGCTTATAATATATGAATTTCATGCTCTCAAACAAAGGGCCATTTTTTCATTTTGCTTAAGAGTATGTAGAGCAATGACCCACGAAACTAGAATGATTTTCACTTTACGTCCAAGATGCCCCCCAAATGAATCTCACAAATTTAGAGGCCTTAATAACCTTATCATCAAATCCCAAAAAATCAATGCCTCTACAAATATCTATGTGAGTATCATTGTCTCTTTAGTGCCCTCCTAAGAGGAATTAATCTTGGAAGACAAAATCCCAAGAGGGAAACCTAAGAATATGGTAGAAAAAGAAATTCCCATTGGCACTACAATAGTGCTTATCTTGCTCTAGAGATATTGCCTTTCCAATTCAACGGTGGTCTCGCCTTGCATCTTTGGCAATTCTTTGTTGTCTTGGTTTCTCTTGGTAGGTTATTAAGATTTCATTTTGCATTTTTTTAAGTGCAGATATATATATATATATATATAGAAAGTGCTTAATCACTAATCACTAATTCAAGTTGTAACCAAGTGCTATCAAGTATTTTGTGCTTGATTTGACACTTCTAATAGTGTTATTAAAATGTGGAAGTGTAATCCAACTTATTCAACTTGTTAATTCAATGGATTCAATGTTGATATTGAATGTTATGTGGCCTTTTAGAAACTTGATGTACTTGACCAACATGTTAATGAAATGGAAGTTGATAGAAGAGCTAACTTTAAAAACCTGGTGAAGCTTCATTCATGGTATTGCTTTTCATGCATGCTTAAGTGATTTCAACTTTTAATCTACCTCAAGAGTCAAATGATTTTGGACTAGATACTTAAAAGGCCATTTCCATTTAACTTTGGCCTTTAATATATGTTTTACATCCTGAGGAGGTTGCTTAAGAGAAAGAATTGTCATTTATTCATAATATAGTGTGTAGAAGTATTGAATCTATTTTATATGCCTTTTTCGAAGGTGTCCTAATTCTTAGAGCAATGATGCCTTCCTATTCTCTCATTAATTCCATTTGTATTATGTGTACTGTACAAATATTAAGTATATAATCATTATTATAGTTGAAGTCTCACTATGTGTAGAACAAATTTGTGGTTCTTGAAATTATTAAACTATTAGCTAAAGGTAAAAGGCACATCTCTATTTTTAAACTAATCAATTGTTAGCGAATTTAATTAACTTAAATTCTGGAAATTAAATCATATATTTGAGGGCATAAACTTGCAAGATACTAACACTATATGTGTGCGATTTAGGACATCAATGGATTTTCTAATCTAAAAAGGACTCTTTAAACTTCTAGTATAATGCTATAAAACAAGAGTAATACTTCAAAATCCAAATAACTCAAGAGCAATGCTACAAAGATCTTGTTCATTGGATGGAAAATTTTACAGAATTTTTTTGTTGGGCACAAAAAACAATGTTTCATTTAAGAATTACTCCTAAATGTTCCTATCTCATTTATAAATAAATCTCATTCCCAACTTCAATAAGACTTATTCTTATGTAGTTATCATTAAAGGAAAGTACACATGTAAATATGAAAAGCAAATCAACTCACTTGCATAAAATTCATGAGAGATATCTATTCACTGGGTTGAGAACACATAATTTTTTAATGCATAGGTTGCAATTTTTCACTATCCTTGAGTTAGAGTGTTCATGCAACAAAATAGAGAAATGCAAAGTGTCTCTTAGTCCTTCAATGAGATTGATCAATCCTACTATACCATTCAATATTCACAAAGGAACTATTCCTAATTAGATTTATCAATATAGAGTTTCCTTAGTACATAGAAAGAAAATCATTTCACTATTGAGGCAATCAAATGAGAAAACACATGATATAGATAATATTTAATGAGAACTCTTTCTTTCTTGTAGAGGTATAATATAATAGAGATATAAATTTTGAAAAGAAAATGAATGAATTTAGCAACTATGCATACTCTATTTCTGGAAAGAAATATCAAAGTAATAATTATGGCTACTTATCAACTTATGTTACAAAGCAACAACGGCCAAGTTGAGAGTCCCTCCCAACAAACATCTTGTTTCCTAAATGACGATAACTCCACAAATGTAATGAACACAAGGTAACTCAAAACATCAACTAACTATTTGTATTAACAAAAATGAGGTTCAACAATACATATTGATGAAACACCATGTTTCTCTGCATAATGATATATAGATAAAAGGACATCACAAGACCAAAAACTATATTTTGTGATTACATTACTATTATCATTAACATCCCATTGCATTATGTTCCATAGTTTTTATAGACCATATATTACAACGAGTGTGCAAGTGAACTGAATCAAATCCCCTATTCCACACATTGTTTCCAGTGAATAGATATCATGATGAACAAAGAAATACATTCTAGTAATTGGCTCAGCCAAAATATACCTTGACAAGTTTAGATGAAACCTTCAATCAAATTATTATTACCTTAGGAGACAAGTTTCCTTGATTATTACCTTCAATCAATTTATTGATTGCACATGCTATTATTTACATAGTTGACCATATATTTGATGGAAGGTTGGTGCTCATCTTGTCCACACTATAATTGATTTGGACATGGAACTATATCGAGGTATCCTGGAGAATAACCCATGCCTTTGTTTTCCTTATAGAGGCCCACAACCATCTCGAACAATGAGATGGGTTACAGGTTTCTTATGAGTGTTATAGATTTTGAATTAGTAAAATATGATTTGTAATAAATCAACCTCTTAATCCCCCTAACTCACCAAAAAAAAAAAAACTATTAGTTAATAATGCAATTACCTTGTGGATCTTGAATGGCCTTTCCATCAAAAATAGTGTAAAAGGAGTGATAAAATGGTGAAAAGGGAGGATCAATATAAGTCAAAATGAGACAAAAATATTGTAAAAGGAGTGATAAAATGGTGAAAAGGGAGGATTAATATAAGTCAAGATAAGACAGTTTGTAATGAAAATGGATTTAGTTCAAAGGATTGACATCAACAAGGATTAAGCTACTCTTGACCCTTGTTATAAGAAATTTTTCAAAAAACAAGTACAAAATTTTCATAACTTACAAGTTCTATCTCAAAAATTATTATCTTGCATTAGTTGAGAAGTGTGGTTTATGACAACATATAATCTCCAATATATCCTTATGCTAATAAGGTAGCTACAAGGAAGTGATTGGAACACAGTCCCGTCTATACTTATTCAAGGTATGGAGTGTACAAACCCAACCTCCTTGGTCATCTTAAGGAAGAGGGATTATAAAAATACTCTTTCGTCAACCACCTAACAACTCTTGTCTTAGATCATCATCATCTTCAGCTCGTCCAGAGATTTATAATTATATAAATTTCATCCACTTCTAAATTTTGGATCCAAAGTTACAACCCTTAGAATATTTTCCCTTTGGTGTCGCGTTGACATTCATATTGTCCATGTGTCACCACCACATTAAGCCATGTACTAAACTAGACCAAATTGTGCCACGTCCTCAACTATACCACATTAATTTTCCCTAATCACATTTGGATTATGGATTTTCATTAATATGATTTATAAGATCAATTATCAAATCTCCATTTTTCCAAATTTCTTACCTTTTTGTATCCATTCGGAGTCCTGAACTTTGATATACATATGAATTCAGACTATTCGATCAACAATCAACCCTTTGATTATATAGAATAAACCCACATCAGCTCCATGGTAATTGCCACCTAGGCCTCCATCTCGGTATTGTTGCACCTTTGATCCACGCGAGTTCCCCACAGACATAAAAATAACCTTTTCCAAAGTTTCATATCCCATACTCTTGGTTGCCACATCACCTTTTCGCATAGGCACCACATCAGACACCACATATACCTCTAACTACCTTTATTCCACATTAACACACCATGTTGGCATGCCATGTCAACATACCACATCATTAACAATCATCCATACTGCCACATCAATGGTGGCATTTCAACCACCATGTCAGTATTGACATGTTGATATCCATGTCACTCTAACCTATGTATAATACCATGATAGTAGTGACACATTAGTGGCCACATCATCTCCCTAAGCTCACAACATGGCATGGGGTTCTTCCATGTAGAATGCACATAACATCCATATGGACAATCCCACTATCATCTAGATCTGGGTTTTTCAATTAATGCCCTTTATAAGAAATTTTGAATCTCAACCCTTCATAATTAGTTGTGTTATCACCCATTAAATTGTGAAAAATTTCTTGATAGGGTCATATAGATCACTCACCAAATGGATAAGGTCTCCTAAGCCATTTCAAGGTGGTATAGGAAAAATTTTGCATTTTTAAGCCTATCCTAAGTTTTGAGATCACCTTCATGTATGCCATTTCATGTCAAATCAGTCCCATACCATGCCAGTTGTCATTCCCCATGAATTCAGACTCAAAAGGATGAATCTGCCAATTTTTCAAAATTTCGTAGCCTTTTACATAGGAAAACAGTAGAAAACACCTGATAATTTCGTAGTGAATATGAGGATTTCTCTGTTTTTTGACTTTTGAGAAGTCAACTTCAAGGGCGGTTTATGGGCAAACAAAGAAGTATTTTAAGAAACTGAGACAGGTTATTTTCAAGCACATATCAAATAAAATTAACCTCTTTCAATTTTCTTAAAGGTTCTACAAATTTGTAGATTCAGAGATGTCTTTCAGCTCTATTTTCAGAATGCAGAATTTTCCTGTTTTATACATGTTTTTAGAATGCAAATTCGAGACTACTGGAGATGGTTTTCAAAAAACCAAGAGAGGTTTTTCTTCAGAACATACTGACCTACAAAAACCTCCTTCATTTTTGCAACATATATCAAGGATAGAGAGATAATATGAGATAGGATCTCATCTCTATACCCTATTTTTTCAGAAAAAACAGAGTCATTGTATTGGCAAATTAACTTGATTAAGGTGAAAATAATGTTTTTTGAAGAGGGTAAGAGGCAATTTTGTCTTATCATATTTCATTATATCCCTTTTCAGACCTACAGGTGAAATTTGGAAGAAAAAGGAGAATTTTGAAATTTTCTTCACTTTAGGAGTTTTCGTAGCGTGAGCCAGGCTTGAAGCCCAAAAAACGCTACTAAATTTTTTAAGATTACTTTTGATGAAAAGGGTGGTTAAAATTGAAATTAAAGCTTGGGAAAATTTTGTATTAGCTCTTTAAACAGATCAAATAGATCCATGAAAGAAAAGAGAGCTAAGAGGTGGTGGAAATTGGTAAATTAAATTTGCTACCAAAAGTTGCTACGAAACTGCCTTGTTTTCCCCTGTTTTGGCAGCAAGTTGATTTTTGAAGGACTTGTGGTTTGAAGTGTGGCTCAATGTAGTTTAGTTACATGTGGAGGTCAAATATGGTCAAGAGTATATTTTTATGCAGGTTTGGTCCACGAAGTTGTTTCAGCTCATCTTCAAATTATCAATTCATCATGGAGGTATTTCATCATGTATGATGGCAGTGGCTCCTTAAAAGTAGGAAGACATGTTCCATGAATCCCTCATAACATTTTTTAAAGGTTCATGGTAGCATAAAGTCAAATTGATTGGAAAAAATGTTTAAAATAGAGGCGCTATGAAAAGTTGCTACGAAATGAGCACTACGAAATTTTCTGTACATGACTGTTTTAGCAGTCAACTTCAAGTTTGATTTCTGACCAAATGAAAAAATATTTTGGAAATATGAAATTTTTTTTTATTCATAATAGTCCTATCTAAAAAAACCTCTCTCATTTTCTCCAAATCTAGTAGGGTTTGGAAATTATACACTCATCTTTGAAGCCTATTTTTCATAATTTTCACTAACTAGATTTGTGAAAAAGTTGTAAAATTCGACTTGGAGGAGATCTAGCTCAACATCCATGTGGCATAATGACACATCAGAAATCTAGTACAATCAAAAAATTAGTTGGTTGCAGTTGAGAAGGGTTATTAAATTGATTTTTTAAACTATTAATGAAAGAAGAGTCCTTTTTGTATTCAAACTCTACAAAACAGAAATATCCCTAGGAAGTCTCCAAGTGATGGAATCATGTTTGAAATAGGTCTCTGAGGTGGGAATTTGAAGCTAGCAAGGTGGAAAAACATTTTTATGAGTCCTCACTCTATAAATGAGATATTTTTAGAGTTATAAAGGGTTGGAAGATGTTACTTATGACTACTACTTTTGTAAATGATTCTGATCAATAATAGACAATGGTTATGCACTTTCTCCTTCACTTGAGATTCATTTGATGTCTTCATGAACCTTGTCCTATGTATCATGCTACTTTATTTCAATATATTAAAGTTTGATTACTCATAATTCGTTCTTCTCATGCTCTGACTTCCTTCAAGCATTAAACTATTGTATATCTTTCTCATTATCTTGCTTTCAATATTTTAATTTTCATTACTCAGAATTCATGTTTCTCATGCTTTGCTTTCCTTTGAACATTTATCTATTGATTCAATTATGTGTGTGTTGTCCATTCATTTAAATATCTACATGCCTCAGCTTCCACAAGGAGAGCCATTATCATTGAGTTTCCTAGCACTGACTCCATAAGCCCAATGGTAGAAAATCTTCTACATTTTCCACCTACAATCATATACAATCAAGTCATTATCATAGAGTTAGCCATCTAATAGGGTTTTCATTGTAAATCCTTTGATAAGTTGAGAGATCCCTCTCAGGCTGAAGAGGCTAATATTCAGTCAAAAGCTGGTTTGAAATAGTTACTCCAAGTTGACCATTGTAGCAACCCAATAGGACTCAATTTGGTGATAACATTTTGGCGTCATTTCCAGAGACCGCAGGTGTAAATTTTCCCTACGAAAAACGACAAAGTTTCAGTTCTAAGGTCTGAGAGCAGTAGACACTTAGACACATATTGGTTGTATTTATACTCTGGAGACTCCAACCATCAAATAATCAATTGGAAGGTGACTCCACTGCTTGAGGATCAGTAGCTTGATGAAGTTCCAAGTTGAGTTCCATTGCAAGAATAAATTTCAGGTATGCCCCTATGAATCGGTCTCACATCCTTGGTTTTCCAAATCCTATGCCAAAATTCAATTGGTTAACTAATCTTCCCATATTTAAAGATGAAAAGAAAGACAATGCTACTCTTCATTTGGTTAGATTCCATATGCATGTACACAGACTTAAGGTTCAGTTCCCTGAGGATTGTCTCATGAAGATGTTTATGGTCACTTTAGAAGGAAAAGCATGGTCTTGGTATGAAAGCATGCCAAATGGTTCCTTATATTCTCTTGTTTATTTCCATGTTGCATTTTATGAGATGTATAAAGAATGTCATTCTTCTGTATTGTTGGTCAAAGACTATTGTAAAAATTGTGTGATTTTTATTGAATATTTGGAGAATTGTTATGAAGATGATGAGTTCATGGATGAGGAAATTTTAGAGGCCCTTCGTGACAATCCATTTCATCACCAAGAAGAAATGGTAGCCTCTCTCTTGGATGAAAATGAAACCAAGCAGGAGTTTACTTATGAAAATCATGTTACATCCTTTGAGTTTGATGAAAAGTTGCAGTAGACTTGTCAGTCTTTTGATCATCAGGAATATGAGAATCATTTCAAACAACAAGAGGAAATACTGGAAGATAATTGCTATAATCCTTAGGTAAAGGAAGAAGTTTATTCTTCATGTCATTCCTTGCATCAGCCTACATCAAATGAAGAAATTTTTGAAAAGTAAATTTTGGACAATAAGATGAGTATGCTTGTTGAATCATTTGAAGAGCTACCTTTAGAAATTTATGTGGTACATGTTGAGGCAGTTTCTTGTGAAAGTGTCTAAGAGTACTCCAAGTATTTCTTCCTCTCAAATGAAAATAATTATCAACATATTTTTTCATTTTTATTTGAGAAAGGTCACAAGGGTTATAATGAAGAATCTGAACAAGGAACACCATCAAAGGATCATATTTACTCACACTTTCTTGTCGATCAACAAGAATTATTTGTGCATACTCTCAAAGATCCTTTCGCATCTCTGTTGGAATCTCCTACAGGAATGAATTTCAATATGATTTTCAGTATGTATACAAATTCAGATGGTGGAACAACTTGTCATCTCTCAAGAATGGCTTTATGATCAGAGAAATGGAATGTCTGTTTCAACCTAGTACTCAACTTCTTGATTGGCTTCATTGGAAGAGTGAGATCACTTGATTCAATTTTTATGCTGAGCAACTAGAGTAGGATCATTTGTATATAAATAAGCTTGAAGATCAATCATTTTTTTAGTTTCAGCTTTAAATTCAGCATGTGTACTTTTAGTTCTTTAGCAGCTACTGGTTTTTTTTTAGTGCTAAAGTTACAAGTCAAAATAGGTTGCAAGTTTTCATTTTGAAGATGGGAGCAACCCAATGGAGGTGGCACTAGAACTACTATTTCTTTGTTGTACCACAGGGGCACACCATCCCATGTGGAGCCATTGGTTATCTGTGAAACATTTCTTTATAGGGTCATATAGGTCACTCACCAAATGGATAAGGTCTCCTAAGCCATTTCAAGGCGATATAGGAAAAATTTTGCATTTTTAAGCCTATCCTAAGTTTTGAGATCACCTTCATTTATGCCATTTCATGTAAAATCATTCCCATACCATGTTAGGTCAATTCACAAGTTAGATTTATATTGCTTTGCAGTTGATCTTCATATTAAACTGTTTATCATTTCATAGATTAAATTTATGAATGCTTTCTTAGAATTAGTGTTAGAATGACTATGTTATCTTTTTCTTACCAAGAACATCTCAAGAAAGTAGTTCTTCTATTTTCCAAAATTGGGTTATGTTTGATGCATTAGAGCATACAATTACCTTAGTTTTATTTACATATTTTTTACACTGCTTTCTTAGATTAAAAACCTCAATTAAATGTAAAATTAGATGCTTGTAAATCATATCAAGAAGATGACTTTGTCATTCTTCCAAATTGGATGATTGAGTATTTAAAATATACAGTGGTTGAGTTTTCCTTTACATGTTTTTACATTGCTTTCTTAGATTAATTATCAATTAAATGTATAATTATATGCTTGTAAATCATGTCAAGAAGATGAATTTGTCATTCTTCCAAATTGGATGATTGAGTATTTAAAATATACATTAGTTGAGTTTTCCTTTACATGTTTTACATTGCTTTTCTAGATTAATCCTCAATTAAATGTATAATTAGATGCTTATAAATCATGTCAAGAAGATGACTTTGTCATTCTTCCAAATTGGATGATTGGGTATTTAAAATATACAGTAGTTGAGTTTCCTTTACATGATTTTTAAATGCTTTCTTAGATTAAATCTTTAAACTCAAGTATAATCAATTGCTTGCTGAGTGAGTTGGGCGGGAGAATGCAGTTTTTGAACGGAGAAGGGCAGTTCTCTGTTACCGATGAACAGACATGGCCAGCGAAGGAGTTTGCTCAGGATTTATGCGTCTTCACAAATGGAGAACAAACCTTGAAGGGTGTACAGTTTGGGACGTTTTCAACAGGTCACGTGGAGGCATGTTCTCTCCCGGTCGGCTGTCATTTGCCCTTACAGATCGATGGTGGTAAAGATGGAAGGGAGGGAGGCAGACTGACAGGCGCTTGGAGCGCGGCATTAGTCAACAGCTCGGTTTTTCATGGGAAGGGCGTGCAACAATGTTTAAATGCGGAAGAGCATTGTTTGAATGCGGAAGAGAAGGGAGTGGGTAGACATCAGAGAGCATTTGACTCTGGGAATGGTCAGGATCCCTCTGTGCATCTGATTCGTAGGGTGGAAGATTCCGGGGATAGGGAAGAACATACCCACTTCAGCTGGGAAGAACAGAGTGGACATCATTTTTCTGAAGGTTTTAAAGATTCAGATTCAAACAGGGTTAAGGAGGCAGGAGCTTTGAAGAAGGGGAGAAGAAAGAAGAACTGGATCAAGGTTAAAAGAGCTGAATACAACTATGTTTTGGGGGAGGACATTGGTTGGGAACAGGTGTCTCAAATGGCAAGCAGAACACTTGTTGGCAGGGTTGTGGGGAGGTCTGTCATACTGAAGACTGCTGTAGCATGGGCTGATATGCAATGGAAAGATGCTCTTGGTTATGTGCCTGAGGTAGTATCTCTCTCTAAAGGGTGGTTTGCCTTCAACTTTCTGCACTCTGACCATGTCCAGTGGGTGATGCATCGGTGCTGGGCTGTTGATCACTCTCCATTGCTTCTAAAACCTTGGCATTCACTCTTTGATGCTAGCAGGGAGAGGGTGGATTCGGTCCCTGTATGGGTTCGTTTGCCTGGCCTTCCCTTACATTATTGGACTGAGGAACATCTCCGAGGTATAGGCAATACGATTGGGGATTTTTTAGAGGCAGACCTCTCCTTTCACAAGACAAATCACAGGCGGGTAGCTAGAATTCTTGTCATGACTAACATCAGAGAAGGTCTTGCTGAATCTCTGAATCTTCGGTGGGGGAGATTTGACATTAAGCAGATTCTTGATTATGAGAATGTCCCATTTAGGTGCCGTCGGTGTCATGCTTATGGACACCCAGCCAAGGAATGTGGCCTTTCCCTTCGAAATGTCAAAAGTCGGGGCTCTAGTCGACTAGTGGAGGATCCTATTTTGGAAGGAGCTGGCCCAGGCTCTCCCATAACGCAGTCAATGCCCTCTTCAGCTTCCACAAATGTTCCGCTCCATGATGAAAATTCACCAAATTCTCAAGGTGTGTTAGGTAGCCAGGAGTTGGGAGCGGACTCTGTTTTGGGTGCTGAGTCTGGTCTTTTCACAGGGCAGAAGTCACCTTCTCAGATTTCTGATTGCGGACAGGCTGCCATAAAGGTCCACAGTCGTCACTATGGTGCGGATTTTAAGTTGCAGAACGATGGTATGTTGAAAGAAGTTTTAATTCTGCTGAATTCTTCACTAATGGGTTCCTTCCCATTCTCCCCAAATATCAACTTTTCACTTAATTTGGCATCGACTTCAGTTGAGGCTCAGTCAGAAGATTGGGGTATATTAACCACTGTTGTTCCTACACTTTCTACTTTGCCAGCTCTCCAAGAGAAGGCTACTGTTTTTGAACAAGGTGACGAGCTATTGGCCCCTTTGGGATTCACTGCCCCCTTGGTCACTGGCTACAACCTGAGATCTAGTGCAAAAAAGGGTGCAGGTGGGTTTGGGAGGGGTAAATCTCTTTCAGCCCGAGGCAGGGGCAGAATCTCTCTTCTGGCGAAAGCACAGGACCGAGCTATGATTGAGGTACATGATGGGAGACAGATTTCGATTGACAGGGCGCTTAGAGCAAGCAAATCCTTGAAGGCTGGTATGTTATGAAGATTATGTCCTTCAATTGTAGGGGCTTGGCAGGACCCCTTAAGAAATCTGCTTTCCGAAGAATTATTGTGCTGGAGAGCCCGGATATTATTCTGCTTCAAGAGACGTTAGGTGAAGGAACTGTGGTCAAAGTTAGATTGGAAGGCTGGTTGCCAGGTTGGTCATTTGAGTCGCTGGATGTTAGAGGAAGGTCGGGTGGACTGGCTGTTGGTTGGAATGAAAGAACATTCAAATCACAAAACTTCTGGGGTATGGAGTCGGTCTTGGGCTTCAATTTTCTTTCACTGGAGCTTGGTGAAGTATTTAATATTTTTAATATTTATGGTCCTTACCAAGACAGGATTCCTTTTTGGGACTCTCTCATGGGTAACTCATTACTCAAGGAGGATTCGGTAATTTTGGGAGGGGACCTGAATTTTACTTTGGGGCAGTCTGAGGTCTGGGGTTCACATGCACATATTGACTCCTTGACTGGATATTTCACTCAAAAATTGGAGGAGAATCATCTTCTTGATATAGAACCCATAAAGATGAAACCCACCTGGAGGAATAATCGATGTGCTGAAGAAAGAATAGCGAAGAGATTGGATCGTTTCCTGGTGGCTGAACAGCTTGTGGACAGGCCTTTTCAGATTAGGCAGTGGATTGGTTGTGGGGGTGCATCTGATCATTTCCCTATTTTTCTTGAGTTCAAGATAGGGCCCAAGATGCCTCCTAGCCCTCTAAAGTTCAACAAAATCTGGCTAAAGGATGAGTCTTTCAAAGCTCTTGTTCTTGCTAGGTGGGTCCCTTATAGGGAGGATAGTACTCTTTCTGCAGCGTTTCACTTTGCTGAAAATTTAAAACGCATAAAGGAAGCTGTGAAGGTCTGGTCGACTGCTAAGAGACAGAGGGAGGATGTGGATTTGAAGCAGGTGGAGGAGGATCTTCGTTTGATATATGAAGGGAATGGAGGGGGTTTTCAATCACAAGAGGAAAAAGACACTCTAGTTGCCCTTGAAAAAAGAAGGAACGCTCTTCTAATGGATAAGGAGGAAACTTGGAGATTGAAAAGTAGGGCCACTTGGCTGGCAAGTGGGGATGATAATACAAAATTTTTCCATGCTTATGCACGTGGTCGAAAGGCAGCTAATACTATCTGGAGTTTAAGAGATGGTCAGGGCACTGAGCATGCCTCATTTGAGGCTAAAGCTAAGCTGGGGGTTGACCACTTTAAGGATCTTTTTAAAGCCCCAGCTCATGTATCACTTGCGTAAGTAATTAGAGTTGCACAGCTCTTTCCGAGATTTGTGGAGGAGGCTGATAACAGATCTCTGATGGCTGAGGTTTCTGAGAAGGAGTTAAAGGAGGTACTTCACAGTTTCCAAAAAGATAAAAGTCCTGGTCCTGACGGTTGGTCCATCGAGTTTTTCTTGGCTCTTTTTGAGGTTTTAGGGACTGATCTGCTGAATGTTGTGGAGGATATTAGAATTTCAGGGCGGATTCCTGCTTGCTTTAACTCCACTTTCATAGCCCTAATCCCGAAAGTGGATAATCCCTCTTCTTTGGCTGATTTTCGCCCTATCTCTCTGTGCAACTGTATTTACAAAGTGATCGCCAAGGTGGCTGCGAGACGACTCAAAAGCATTTTGTCTACTCATATCTCGGGAGAACAATTTGGGTTCCTGGAAGGTCGTCAAATACACAAAGCAATCGGCACTGCTCAAGAGGCTCTCCACAGTATGAAGACAAAGCACCTCAAAGGGACTGTGCTGAAAATAGATCTCTCCAAAGCATATGATCGGGTAAGCTGGTTATATATTCGTATGCTTCTGACTCATCTTGGTTTTGGCATTGGCTTTATTAGATGGATTATGAGCTGCATTACCACCGTCTCTTTCTCAATTTTAATTAATGGGGCTGCCTCTCCTTTTTTTCATGCTGAAAGGGGTCTGCACCAAGGCTGCCCCCTTTCTCCCCTTTTGTTTTTATTGATTGCTGAGGGTTTGAGCAGAGCTCTTCAGGATGCTAAGAGACAGGGTTCCTTGAAGGGCATACAGGTTGCTACAAATTTTTTCATCACACATTTACTATTTGTAGATGATGTATTAATCTTCTGCTCTGGATCGGTGCGTGATGCAAACACAATTGCTGAGATTTTAGATCTGTTCAGCACGGCTACTGGTATGATTGTGAACGCTGATAAGTCCTCCATTACTACTCATCTTCTGAGGGTTGAAGAGAGACGTGAGTTCGGGAGGATCTTTACTTATAACCATGCTGATTTGGATGAAGGGCTGAACTATTTGGGGTTCCATTTAAAACCCAATGATTATAGAAAACTTGACTGGAGCTGGCTGCTGGAAAAGCTGGAAAAACGTTTAAGAGTTTGGTCCCATAAATGGCTGTCCAGAGCGGGGTGGTTGACTTTAGTTAAGTCTGTTTTGGAGGCTATCTCGGTCTATTGGTTGTCTTTGTCTTGGATTCCAAAGGGTATTCTGGAGGCTGCCAGGAGGATTTGCTTTCGTTTCCTATGGAGTGGGAAACAAGACTCCTTGGTGACCCCTTGGGTCCGATGGGAGAAAATTGCTGTCCCGAAAGGGATGGGAGGATGGGGATTGAAAAATATTTTTCTCTTTGCTCAGGCCCTGGCTGCGAAGAGTGGGTGGAGGCTTATCAATATTGATAGTCTTTGGACTCAGGTGATCAGTCAGAAATATATTGCTCCATTCTCTATTGTGGATTGGATAAGGAATCCTAGAAAATCATTTGCTGGTGGCTCGGTGATTTGGAAGGCACTTGTTAAGTCTTTTCATATTTTGGAAACAAGTCTGGCTTGGGATGTGGGTAGTGGCAGGAAGCTTCGGGTTGGTGAGGACCCTTGGTTGGGCAGTGATATTCAACACCTCCTTCCCAGGCATACAGTTGAAGCATTAAGGCAGAGGGGGATTACTTTCCTCTCCCATCTTGCTGATCCGGTTAGGAGAAGGCTGGGCATTCAGCCTTGGATTTTGGCCTCTTCCTTGGGGCTGGAAGAACAAGATGAGAGGGCTTTGGATGCTTATATCCGTGCTTTAAAACAGGCTCATATTTTGTTGCAGGATAGGGAGGATATGATTGCTTGGGATTATGATTCTTCGGGGATCTATTCCCCCAAGGCTGGTTACTCAAAACTTAGTTCTGGGGCTGTCTTGGGTGTGGAGCGGTGGTGGTGGAAAAAACTCTGGAAACTAAATTGCCCTCCGAAGACTCGCCTTTTTATGTGGTGTGTCCTTGAAAATAAAGTCCCCACCTGGGATGTGCTACAACACAGAGGTTTTCAGGGTCCAGGTTAGTGCAGTTTGTGTCACACTGATGTGGAATCTGTTAATCATCTCTTCCTCAGCTGTCCATTCATTAGAGGTGTCTGGCTGGAATGTTCCAGATTACTGGGTTTCCTTTGCAGATGGGAGGGTGTTTCTCTGTCTCATGCATGGGATTCGTGGTGGGGGTCTTATGCTGAGCATAATATAAAAGCTTTGCCTCTCCTTGTCATCTGGGGCTGTTGGTTGGCACGTAATCGGCTTCTTTTTGATGGGACGGTCAGCACTCCTGAGATTGTTGGGGCAATGACCATTGGACTGCACTCTGCTTTTCCCATCCACATTCGGGCTGCCAAACAGAGGGAGGTCCTACTGTTGGATATTGACAGGAGGAATCCTTGGGGTTTTTTTGATGGGGCTATGCAGCAAAATGTCTGTGGTGGGGGGGCTCTACTGTACCTGTCGGACGCTCATTGGTTTGAGATCTCGGCTGGGCTTGGCGCTGGTACTAACAATTTTGCTGAATTGGTGAGTCTCAAGATACTTCTGATGTTTGCAGTGGAGAAAGGTTGCCGAGTGCTAAATTTCTATGGGGACTCATTGAATGTGATTAATTGGATTAATGGTATTCAGCAGTGCAGCGTTCATCATCTACAAAATCTGCTATGTTCCATCATGGAGATCCTCCGCTCACTTGATTCTTTCTCCTGCCTACATATATATCGAGAGAATAATGGGCTTGCTGATCAAGCCTCAAAGCGGGGGCTTCGGCAGGATGATGGTCTCTGGAGAATTCGTGAACATCAGGATGGAGGCACTACGGAGTTTTTCCATCCTTCCCTTTTTGACTGAGAGGTTATGGGTCTCCTATGTTGGCCTGGAAACAGAGAGGCTAACATATGGTGGTTCTTTTATACATATGGTTTTGTGAAGTAGTTCGAGGTTTCCCACTGGGTTATACTTGGTCAATTGCTCAATGGGCGGCCTGCTGTGGGATGGATCTTTCCACAGATTCCACACTTTTCAGATATGGACTGTTGTTGGTATGCGTTATTTTCTTTTTTCTTTTTCTACAACTGAAAATGCAAGAAGCAGCCTACAGACTACACAGAAGCAGTGCAGACCTTTTCTTTTTCTACAACTGGAAATGAAAGAAGTAGCCTACAGTCTTCTCAGAAGCAACTGGAAATGGTTTTTTGTTTTGGCAGACTACACTGCCTACACTGAAGCAGAGCAAACATATACAAGCATCACATATGTGCCTGGCTTTAGTGGTTGCCATCCTTCAGATCTTTATGGAGGACATGACATCTTTTTATTCTACAGGATTGAAACTTTCGATTTTCTTGCTGAGGGCTGATTGGGTATATCTGGCGGGCTGTAGAAATAGTCAATGGGTTGCCATCCCTGTAGAACGCTATCACACTTCATTAGATGTTGCAGAATGTTTAATTCTCATTGAAGGACTTCAACAGCGCAAATTTTTTATAATATAGAGTTCTCTGATCCCCTGGGCGGTGTTCTTTTCAGACCGTGGACTTTAAAATTTGCTGGCAGCGTTCATTTTGGCTCGGGTGAATGACTGTATAGGAGTCAGCTCAACTTATGATTGGTTGAATTTTTATTTCTTGGCAGTGGATTTGGGCTGAGCCTTAGTAGAGCAGTTTTTTGTTTAGTTATGACTTGAAAATTCACAATAGGAACTTATAGACAGTTCTGGTTTTTGAACAGATTGTATTAGCCTGACAACTGGATCTGCATAGGCCAGTTTCGAATCAGTCACAGACTCTTGTAAACAAACTTTGGGGTTTGTTTTTTCTGAACACAATCTATGTGTTTTCACATTGTAATTTTGTTCACATCTGCTGAAATAAAATTATGCTTTTTTCTCGAGGAAAAAAAAAAAATCAATTGCTTGTAAATCATGTCAAGAAGACGACTTTGTCATTCTTCCAAAATTGAATGATTGAGTAGTTGGCCATGCAGTAGTTGCTTTTCAATTCCTTTGAATTTGCTTTCATTTAGATTAGCTTTGTCATTTTAATTCTTTTTTTTTTCAAATAGAGGAATAACCTGTTTTGAGTATTTTTAATAACCCAACGTTTTAGACATATTAAGTGAGTCCATCATTTCAACTCTTATTCATAGGATTTATATTTCAAACCATGGAGTGGAACTAAATTAATATAAATTAGAATTAACTTTAACTTCCAAAAGCTCAAGGTCATTAGAATAAATAGTTTTTTTTTAGATCAGATTCTAACCATTTAAAGTTTGATTCATTTTTTATGCAAATTAGAATAGTTAAAGAACATTTCCTTTTTTTCCTTGTTTCAAAACTAGTTTTAACATTAAACTTCACTAGATTTAGTTGATTCATTTAATAGCTCTCATTTCTCAAAATTAACTCCTTTAGACATAAAGAAACAAAACCCCCCCAAAAAATATAACAACATACACAACGAAGTAAGAAAACTGTTAACTAAGCATATATAGTGCACCAAACTTCATCAAATTACTAACCTCAGTTGATGAGTTTTTTTATTTTTATTTTTTCTAAATTTAACTATAATCTATTGCTGTAACAAAATGGTACAATGAGGCACTAGCCTTAGCAGTTCTCAGTCAGAGCTCATGGCATATTGCATCCAAAACATGTTAAAGACTGCCCTATAGTGGGAAACTAGTCTGGTCCAAAATAGATGTGTCGCCCACGCAGGGGAAACCGACATGTGAGCATAATTTATTGTTCTGTTTACAACCATTTCAAAACTAACTAAAATTTTCAAAAAAACTGAAATGAACCCAAATTATTGGGATCTGGGAACCTGATTCCTGAAGAAGCTTGCAGGTTTACCTGTCATTTGGTGTCACTGGGCGTTCTTCAATAATTCGGCAACTGTAGGCGTCGAAGTCTTCCTTTTCAGCTTGCATTGCACCTGTGTCATCCTTATCCCTTTCTCCGTCAGTTGCTTGTTCCTGATTGTCCCGTGTCTGCTCTACGGTGCCTTCATCAGTGTGAATCTGCCTGCGTTTACAAGCAGGAGGCTTGCCCTGAGTTGAGTGGTGCTTTTCCGTTACACTGGTGTGAGGATCTTTAGGAGGCTCGCCTTGAGTTGTGTTGTGCTCCTCCTCCTGAAACATGAATGTTATAGTGGCTTTGATAGTAGGTCTGTCCATGGCACATTGGTAAGTAAATTGGGCTGTGTAATGAGAAGGTTGTGAGTTGGACGGGAAGGTAGCAGTAGAAGGACTGGACTGCAGAGGCTGAGAGTTGGTAATGCAAGTGCGACCTCTACTGCTATGCGTGTCTGGGTAGTGAGGTGAGAAATAATCAGATGAAGGCGAAGAAGTGGAGTTCGAATCAGGCGAGGGCGAGGAATGAGGCATTCTCCCTCTACTACTGCCTCTTCTGCATCGCATCCTTTGACGCAACCTAGGCATAACTTCACCGGGAGAAAGGGACTGGGAATTATGAGGAATATAAATTGTGAAGAAATGGTCACTGTGAGTAGCGAGAGATGCAGGAGTGAGGATGATGTTACAGCAAATGCTATGTGTATAGTGGTTACCTGGCCCAAGCTCTATGTAGCAGAGAATTGGGTAGCACCTACCAGTTGCAGTGCGGAAACTTGGCTTTGCATCCACATGGGGACATTGACATTGCAGAGGCAGAGGAGCCTGAACATTCGAGAATGCATGTCGGAAGGCTTCGGAGGGAGCCATTATGAAGTTTTGATGCAGGATGGCGGTGTTGAGTTGATTTAAGTGCCGCATTGAATTGCATTTATGAATTTTAATAAGTGTGAGTTTACAGGCAGCAGAATGGCTGCGCCACTTGCACCCCAAACCTCCACTATCGTATTAATCTTGGAAAACACCTACATCCGGGGAACCTCGGTTGATGATTTATGATAAGAAATTTAAGACATTAAATTGGCTAAACATTGAGTATCTACATATGGTCACACTCTCAAGTGCTTCATGTGTTCTCCATCTGCCCATCAACTTCTTCTAATAATCTCTAGTCGAGACTTCAACGACCATGATTAAAACTTAATCAATTGTTTAGATTATCTCTAAGTCAATTTGTGTGAGTTTGTAGATAATTCACACATTTCTCAATTAGTTTCTATTAATCAACCCCTTTTCCTAAGCTAGACTTAGGAAAAATTAAATAATGACTAATTAATTTGATTGAGCCACTTCTAGGTGGAATTTCCAGAAATGATTTATGGGTTTTGGATATCTCATGTCTTTTAGCCTCTCCATAAAATATTGAGACTAGAACACCATTCGATGCTACAAAAAATAACATAATACTTCTACCTAGTCTCATTCAATTTCTCATTGAAATAAGAAATAGTCTTGTCATCTTCATTGAGAACAACTCCAATGGATGTTCCATTAGAATCAAGCTTCACTTGAAACAGAATTTGAAAATCCGACAATATTAAAATTGGTTACTCCATGATTTTCTTATTTTACAATCGAATTTGTTTTTCAATTGTTGATTTCCATTTAAAAGGTTGTTGTTTCTTGTTAATTGTTTCTAGTATCATTGCACAAATGTGGTTCAAATTTCGAATAAAATTTTGGTAGAAGTTGTCCAAACCATGGAAGCTTTTCACTTCATGAATACTTGTTGGAGAAGGCCAATATTTAATGGCTTTTTACCTTCTCGAGGTCCATTCTCAGTCCTTTAGAATAAATTATAAATCCAAAGTAAACTAATTTGGTCTTAAGAAAATAACACTTTTTAATGCTTATTAAAGTTTTTCTTGTTGTAATTTCCACAACACCATATTTAAAAGTCTAATATGTTCTTCCTTGGTTCCATTGTACACAAATATATCATCCAAATAAGAAATCACAATTTTACCAATAAATTCTTTGAGGACCTCATTCATGAGCCTCATAAAAGTGTTGGGTGCATCGGTTAAGCCAAAAGGCATAACCAACCATTCATACAAACCTTTTATTTTTTTACATGGTCTTCCACTCATATCCTTCTCTCTTTTTGATCTAATGACACCCTATCCTTAATTGTATTTTTGAAAAATATCTAGCACCACTTAAACAATTCATTGCATCATCTATGCAGGGTAAAGAAAATCATACCTAATGGTTATTTTGTTGATGGCTCTGGAATCAATACACATCCTCCAACCTCCATCCTTCGTTGGACTCAAGACCGCTGGCACAACACAAGGACTCAAAATTTCTCTAATCAGTCCTTTATCCAATAGTTCCTGGACTTGCTTCTTAATTTCTTCATTTTCTTTAGGTGTCATTTGGTAGGATATCTTATTGTATAGACTAGCTCCTAGAATTAAATCTATATGATGGTTGATAATCATTATAGGTGGCAAGGAATTCAATAATTCAGCTATGATAACATCAGCAAACTCATCTAATAAGTATTTAATTTCAGTAGGAAACCCATTTAAATTTGTATATGTAAGTATAGTCTTAGGCTTACCAATTAAAACAAACTATACCTCTTTCGCTTTCTTAATTTTGTGCAACAACTCCTTCCCAATCATCATCAACGTACTTGGGCTAGTTTCCTCCTTGGATCCTTTATATTTTAATGATAATAATACGTGCATGCAATTGTCATGTTCGAAAGAATAAGTGTTTCTTCTCCCATCATGGACATCTCGTCTATCATATGGCCATGGTCTCCCCTAGAAGATGTGGCAGACATCCATAGGAATGATGTCACATAATACTTCATCCTTGTAGTTGCCAATATGGAACTCTACTTTACTCTGCTCATTTACCAAGATCTGATTTCCCTTCTACAACAATGACACTTGATAAGGAGTGGGGTGTGTCATCTTCTACAGTCCTAAATTTTCCACCTTCTCCATAGAGACCAAACTATCAGTATTGTTGTTATTATAAATAATCATCTTGTAACATTTTCCTTTGGATTTGGAGACTATCCCGAATAAGTTCCTTCTTTGTGCTAGCTCTTGCTTCTCCTTTAATTAAAATTCTCTTCGGCATTAGGGATTCACCCAACTCAAGGGTCTCCTCTTTTACCTTTTTTATTTTTGCATCATCCTTGGCTTTTGCAACATGAACTCCTCTTCAACTTTATGATTTATTTTCATAACAATTCCATGACATATGACTTGTATTTCCACATATGTAGCATTTGACTTCTCTTTCTCTGTTGTGTAACCAACTCCAAAAATAGAAGAAATGAGATATCAACGCCTTAGAAATAAGCCACTTCGAGGGGGCAACCTCCAATACATTACATGAATGATCAATTCTTGGATGATACAATTTACAAAACCTCATTTCTACCTTTTATAGGGTTAATTTTATTCATAGTCATAAAACAGAACACAATGTGAGCCTTCCGATCTGTTGACCTAACAATAATAATTTAGGAGCACAATAATAACAATATGGGGGGTTACGGGGGTACAAAAATAACAATAAGTGGAGCTACACTAACATAATAAAGGTTCACACACTATTAATATACTCACTTAACATGCCCTCTATTAATTTAATTGACATATATCAAGCAGGTAACTGTGATATGTAATATAAAATTATAATCTCCATGTGGAATATTCTTGAAAATTTGTTACTTATTTGAATACTACGAAATTGATCGTACTTGTCGAGTTCTTGTTTTTGTGTGAGCGCCGAACTTCTTTCGATGTGATGTTGATATTCCTGTTGTTTCATTAGATTATGCACCAAAGTTGGGTTATCCTTTGAGAGTTGGAGAACTTGTTGTTGATGCTCGATGTGATCTTCCACTAATTTATCATCCATATTTGCTATTATTTGATCCTTCAAACCATCTAACTTAGCCTCCATTTCTGCTTTTAGAAAATTCTTCATGTTTTCCATTTTCTCATCGATCTTAGCTTCCATGTCATCAATCTTAGCTTCCATGCCCACTTCCATGCCATCCATCTTAGCTTCCAAACCAATCATCTTAGCTTCCACGCCTTTCTTCAAACCATCCATCTTAGTTTCCACGCCTTTCTTCAAAACTTCCATTTCATTTTTTGTTGTTCTTTGCGAGAGCGAAATTTTGTGTAACCAACTCCAAAAATAGAAGAAATGAGATATCAACGCCTTAGAAATAAGCCACTTCGAGGGGGCAACCTCCAATACATTACATGAATGATCAATTCTTGGATGATACAATTTACAAAACCTCCTTTCTATATATAGGAGTCCAAGGGGCCACAATATAATCCTAGTGGGGCCACAATGTAATCCAAGCTGACCTAACAATAATAATTTAAGGGCACAATAATAACAATATGGGGGTTACAGGGGTAGAAAAATAACAATAAGTGGGGCTACACTAACATAATAAGGGATTACACTATTAATATAGGGACTTAACATTCTCTACCTTTGCCTCTTGGGAAAAATATTTTACCCTTTGAATCTCCTCCTCTTGGAGATTGAATACTTGAACTCATTGCTTCATCTCTTGGGGTTTGGACTCTTCCCTTGTTAGGAGATCCTTTCCCTCTAGCTGAAATCCTTCCTTGACTCTATTGGCCATGTTTTCTAGCCAACTTTTCTTCTTCCCTCAATGTTTCCTAATAGGAATCCTCCACATTCTTTAAGGGTAAGAGGTCAATTTCATCTTGGATCTCATATCTCGAGCCATTTATGTATCTAACCAATTTTTCCAAATCTTCCTCTATGTCGCCTACTCTAATATTCAATCTATAGAAATCCTTTGTATATTCCTTCATTTTCATAAAATTATGCCTCAATTTATGTAGCTGCCTAAATAAGTTCAACTGATAATATTTGGGCATAAAATTTCTCTTGAATTTGGCCACCATTATTCCTCGAATCTTAATATTTTCTTTCCCTTTTCTTCTATGATCTACCTGTGATTCATCCCACCATAGTGTTGTGTATCTTCTTAACCTAGTTGTAACATACTTGACCTTCTAGTCCTCCTCAACATCCTCATAGTTGAAATCCTTATCCATTGCATGATCCAATCCAACAACTCAGTTCCACATTCAGGTTGCTACCATATAGTGGCACTTCCATCTTTGGTTAGTACCTGACCTTGGTAACCATATTTATCAGTTGTTCATTTGATTTATCCCTTCCTAGAGCTTCCTCCACGTCTTCCTCGAAACTCGTGTCCTCACTCTCACTGATGTCTCCCACATTAGGTTTTTATTTTTTGGAAGTTTCCATGGCATCCATTCTCACCTGGATATGCCTCAATTCCCGTCTTAGGTCTTCATCCATTCTAATCCTTTCTCAGCCCTCTCTTATGGGCGACATATTTGGAGCAATAGTTCTTAATAGCTCCTCAAAATTTCTTAAAAATTTTAAGCTTTGTAGAGATATTCTGCTCTGATACCACTTTGACACAGTGGTCATGTGGAAAACAAAGACCATTCTTGAGTTTTTCATCCCACACTTATCCAAATCCCCCAAGTGAAAACAAAAATCCATTTACCCTTTTTACGTAAAAACCTCCTTTCTTCTTTTTTTATAACTATTTTGTTTTATTAAATGAACACCAGGTCCACGCACGTTGAACAAAGTGTTGGAAATATTGTCATTGATGGCAAAGGAGGCAGCACTCAGGCAAAAGAGGCAGCGCTGAAGCAGAGGAAGGAAAAAGAGGCACAGCGAAAGAAATAGAGGCAGCAAGAAGAAAGTCAAAATGTAACAGTCATAGAAGCACAGTGAAGAACCGTTATCGAAAGGTAGAGACAGAGGCAGAGCGACAGAAGCAGCAGAGGCAGAGGCAGAGACTAAGTGACAGAGGCAGAGAGCCGTTACAAAATTTCGGGAATCACACACTCCAACCGGCGTTATACATATAATACATAATCCTTATTCCGGGAATCGCTTAACTCCAGCGGCAATGCAATGCATATAATACAGAACCATATTCCGGGAATCGTACACTCCAACCGGCGTTATACAACACAAATATTATTCCGGTAATCGCCTACCCCGATGGAGGATACATATATATATATCCATCATCTTACATATAAATGTCGCGCATTACGTATGCTGTAAAGGACCAAGGCATATATATTATGTTATATAAGTGGAGCGCATAAAACAAAGTTTATAAGGTGGGACCCCTCCCCAATCGCAATCGGAGATCGCAAGGGTAGCAGAACATGTAACCAACAGGAAGTTGCGATTGCGATTGAAGTTCGGACCCGACGGGTCTATAAATCATGGTTAACATATATTTGAGTTCCAGGTCTAATCGCATCGGCACTGGTCAATTGCATCGGAGAATATATGAGTTGCGATTGCGATTGGAAGTCCGGACCCGATGGAGGTATGAATTATAATTCAAACGTGTTTGAAGTCCTTTCCCAATCGCATCGGAAAAATACAATGAACAGTGGCCAATCGCAACACATATTAAAAGACTTGCGATTGCGATTAAGAGTTCGGACCCGATGGGTGTATTAACGATGGTTTATATATATTTTTGAATTCCGGCTAATCGCATCGGAGATTATAAGAGCGTCGGAACATATGTTAAAGACTTGCGATTGTGATTGAAGCCCGAACCCGATGGGCTTATAAATTATGATTAACAAATGTTTCAATTCCATGTTCCAATCGCATTGGCACTGGTCAATCGGAACACATGTTAAAGACTTGCGATTGCGATTGAAGCCCGGACCCGATGGGCTTATAAATTATGACTAACAAATGTTTCAGTTCCATGGTCAATCGCATCGGAGGTAAAGTGGAGCATCGGAACATCACAACAGAAAGTTGCGATTGCGATTGAGATTCGGACCCGATGGACTGATAAACTGTGACTTGATAGGTTTGAGTTCCGGAACATGTTAACAAAGATTTGCGATTGCGATTGAAAGGCCGGACCCGATGGGTTTATAAGCCAATACTGATATATGTTTGAAGTTTCGCCATAACAGTGAATAATCGCAATCGGAAGAGGCTGAGGAGTGATACATCGCATCGGAAAGATCGGCGAGTGAGCCCGAAAGGAGTTCTTATTTGCTTAAAGAGTTTTTATTATATAATGCCGAGAATTGATTTAAGCCTTTTTAAAAGGAAGGTTGTATGTATGCCGAGTGTTGAAATTACTTATATATATATGAAAGGGCGTTGTTATATATATATATATATATATATATATATATATATATATATATAACGCTATTGCGATAAGCCGTGTGGTCTGTAGACCCACGGGCCTCAGCTTAACGGGAGGGCGATTCTTAATATACAATGATTGTGATATATGTCCGTTCCGCTTGCGGAAAGTTCCACATCAACAAGACATTTTCTGCAAGTCAGCAGTCACGTATTTTTCTAAGAGGCACTGATATAAAAGCATTGTTACACGTATGCAGCAAATACACCACAGCAGAGGACAGAAAAGCATACAGAGCAGAAAAGAGTCAAAACACAGTCACAGAAAAGACAAATGCGCAGCAAACCAAGAGACAAAATAAGTGAGTTGGAATTCACATTGTAATTCGAATGTAAATGGTTTAATTGTTTTTATTGTTTGTGATGCATTGGCAAGTCTCCGAGAGAAAACAAACTCCCACTGTAATGTTAAAATTGACACCTACAGTTATAATTTCTGAGTAAGCTGATAAAAGGAGTGAGAAGGCAGAAGGAAAAGAGACATGACTTTCCATTTCGAATTCCAAGCAGAATACAAACAGTCAAGTGAGGAAATCTATAAATAATATCATCTTGATATTCAAAAAAAAGGAGAGAGTAAATCAAGAGAAGGCAGAATATAGAAGAGTGAGGCAAAGAAGATTAAGAAAAGCAGAACAGAAGGAGAAGCTACAGAATAGGGCTTATATCTGAGGTAAATCAGCAAACTTTCAGTTTGATAAATTGAGGAAGTTGGAGCTTCCCTATCAAGTTGCAGCTTGATAGTCGTCAGTTGTAGCTGACTGAGGTTGGAGCCTCCTGTAGGTTGGTGCCTGCAGAAAACTGAAGGGAGTTGGTGCTTCCTTACAAGTTGTAGCTTGCAGAATTGAGGTAGGAGCCTTCTGTAGGTTGGTGCCTGCAGAAAAACAGTGGTGAGAGGGAGTTGGAGCTTGCCTTTGCATCACAACAATAATAAGATGTGGTTTTCTCCCTTTATGGGTTTCCACTTATATCTGGTGTCTTTGTGCATGATATTTATGTATTGATCTGATATGTATCATTTTCTTAATACCTGCTGCTCTCATATTAAGTCTACTGCTCTAGTAAACCAATACTTTCTGATTACATTCTAAAATTACTCTCACATCAAATTGAGTTTGAAATGAAGGTGTAAATAAGTTTAATGAAAAGTTTTAAAAGATCAGGAATGTATTAAACTGATTCACCCCCCCCCTCTCAATTTAATTAGAGGTTGAACACAAAGACTAGTTGGAGTCAATGTTGTTTCTTCTTACCAAGTGCGTGCACCTGGCTAATCTGGCCAGACTGAACGAACAAGTTAACATACTCGAGGGTCGATTTGTCGGGCTACTTAGGGTTGAGATCTCCATCCCACACTCAAATCTCTTGTGCTCAACGATACTTATTCCCGACTAATGTTAATTCAAAATATAACTATGTTGATTCTCCAACTTAATCAATGGATTTCAGTGGCGAAAACACTACATTACTCCGTGACTTAGTAGAATCCCACTCTCGACGAATTTGTATGAACTGTATTAGATGGATCTCTCACCAACCTGCATTAGAATTTGGAGGATTCATGCTTTAATTGAATTGAACCAATTCTTCAATCAACTAAATAGAAATTAACATATTCAAAAATGCATATACAGGGCTCATAAGTAAGGATAATACACGCACACATATCTTTAACCATAGCTTCCCTGTACATTTGAGAATTTATTCCTCCTCTAACCGCCTTCACACCTGCTAGGCCTTTAGACTCACATTTTATAAAAAATAGAGAGATATTTTTTGTGACATATTTGTGAGGCATTGAAAAATAGTAGCTTTCCCAAAAATGACACATGGGAATTTCTAGAAGCCCTCCATTAACAACCAGAATAGTTGTCCCAAACAGAGGGACAAATAAAAAAAACATAAAATAATATGTATATGTAGTTTCCCCTCCAGAGACACATAACCACAACAAAAAAATATTACCATAGGAGATATATATATATATAGGAAATTTTTTTTGAGAGAAGCTCTTGCATCATGTCCCAAAACTGAAGCACCCAAAAACATGGTGTAAGCACATTAGAAGTAACCTTAAAAGCTAACAATCCATATTGGATTGTAAAATGCACCTTGCAATTAGAGTTGGGCATCAATTTTTCCTTCAATTTGTTATTGTTACACATGACACATATATTTTATGTTATTATTTAAGAGAACATTTCCACTAGTCGTGCAGTTATATTCAAAATATATTGATCACATATTAAAACTTTGATCTTTCAACCCTTTCTCTCTCTACTCTAGTTTTTTTTTTTCCCGCATTGGATTTTTCCAGGGACATTTGTCTGAAAAATATATGTGTCATTTTGTCATATGTGTGTGATGTTCATTAAATCCTCTGTAGTTGTGTAGGCTGCTATTTGTGTTTACTTCGCTATTTTTATGAATATTCAGTTAAATAACTTGTATAATAAATCAAGTAGGAGAAGTAAATCAATATTTAGCAGTAGGGTTTTTGTAATCTAGATTCAAAAATTTTCACTTGGTATCAGAGCATTGCAGATCAAGTTGATCCATCAACAAAGCAGCTGAAGATATTGGCTACATTAAGGGCAACTGAAGCAACATGGATCCAGAAGAAGGAAACGCAACACCAGAGGGATAACAGACCCTGCAAGGGTGACGCAGAGTCAATTTTCTCATGCAGAGGCTGATGAAACTCCAGAGAGGTGACACAGAGCCAGTCTGCTCATGTAGAGGCCGATGCAACACTCAGAGAGGGACGCTGAGCCAGTCTACTCACACATAGGGTGACACAGTTCGTGTTGGGGAGTTTCTATGTAGTTTTTTGAGATCAGACGTGAAATTTATGATCTTCAGAAGTTGCTGGTGTGTCACAAGTTTTTTTGGTGCAAAACAGTTCCTAGAAAAAGTGACAAAAGCGGGAGGAGAATAGTTGCTTAGCAGGTTATCTAGCCAAGGAATCAAAGTTTGTTCAAGAGGAGTGATCATAGAGGATTGATTCGCCAAAATTGTTGAAGGATTTCCGAGAGGGAAATCATTTGTCAGAGGGAGCACATTCTCTTGAGGGGTTCTTTTGCCAAGAAGCCCCATATCCAGTTCTTTTCTGAATATAGCAGCAACGGAAGGGAGAAGAGTTTTTGGTTTGACAGATTGAGTGAAGATGGTTTCTCATGAACTGAGATATCATGATAGGTTGGACGTTGTGTCCAACTTTGTCATATGGAAGGAAAAAATCTTGATAGTCCTGGATGAGTATGGCATCAAAGACCATGCAGAAAATGTCCTATTTGTTCCAATCGATGCACATCCCTCAAAGAAATTGAACGAGAATCAGGCACATGCTAAGCGCTTGATCATGGATGGAGTAAAAGATCACTTGGTCCCACATATTTCTAGGAATAACATGGAAAATGAGATGTGGAAAACATTAAATGTGATGTATCAGAGAAGCTCCGTCCAGAGGAAGATGCTTCTGGAGAATCATATGCGGTTGTTCCAAATGCAGAAGGGGGAGGAAATCGATCCCTTTCTCTTTAGACTGCATACTATTCGTGACCATCTGATTACCATGGGGTCAAATCTGGATGAAGGACTCATGGTGAGGACTACCCTGAATGCAGTCATTGATGAATGGGAGACATTTTTCCAAAGTATCTAGGGCAGAGCAACGCTACCATCCTGGGTGGACATGTGAGCAATCCTCCGTTAGGAGGAAATCAGGAGGATAACCAAGAAGCAAAGAAGTAGCAGAGGATTCAAGGTGAGGAAAGGGGAGGACGAAGATTCAGTCCTTGCATCCAAGGGACAGAGGCAGCAAGGGAAGAAGAAGAAGGACTTCTCCAAGGTCGGTTGCTTCAGGTGTGGTGAACTTGGACACTTCGCCAACACTTGACCTATGCGGAAGCACAAGGAAGCATATGATTCCAAGGCAACAACAACGAAATGGGATGATGGCAGCAATAGTGATGTAGCCACGAGTGCTCATGTGCATCGAGAGAAGAGGTGGCGTGATGTTTATCTGTAGATAAACTACAGATGGAGCCAGGTCCTTGAGGTGCCCAAACTCTTGGATCACATACAAGCTACGGGAGCCTTAAGACAGTAGCAGGATGACTAGAGTAATGGGTGCAAAAGATCATGGAGAAGCATACAAAAAGCTGAGATGTTGAAGTCTAGAGAAGCGTAGAGGAGAGGCAGCAGCAATGCAGAGGCTGATGGGATTTCAGCAGTGCAGAGGTTGATGGGATTTCAGCAGCACAGAGGCAGTGCTTACGCAGTATAGTGCAACAGACATCGCAATGATTCAAAGAGTCAGTGAAAATCAACAACATAGGGTGCTTCAATGATGAGATGCAGCCCGACTGACTTGCCTGTTAGTTTTTGGGTGATGGTCCTTCAGTTGCTTACTTCTCAGAAACTGAGTTGCAATGCAACAGTTAGCAGTGGCAGTGCTATAAGCATCATGATGCATAAATTTGAGAGGGAGTTGAAGTACATATGTGGCATTATCAGTGATAATGACATGGGTAGCATTACAAAAAGAAGCAACATAGTGGTTGGAGGGAAGAAGGCCAAGAATTAGCGGTGTGGAGATCGATGTCGAGATCAGGGTGATGGTTTAGTGTGGAAGTGTTGCTAAGTCACACTCCTCACTAAGAGGTAGTGTTGTGATTTTTGGGTAGCATCGGGAGTGCTCTAACTCCGAAACTTTTTGGAGGGGTTGAAACACATGAGATCTCTAAGACCCCAAAGGGTTTGGAGAAATTCCATTTGGTGTAGAAGTTATTCAAATGATTAAATTTTTTAATGGGGACCCTAAGCCTAACTTAGGGATATTAAAAAAGTTAAAGTGAATTAATGTGCACATGTGATGAAATGTTCTTAGTGACGTGGATCAAGATTTCTTTTAAGCTCAACCGTTGATAAGATATTATATCATGATCGTTGGTTTCCCAACGAGAAAAGTATAAAGGAAAGGCTTGGGGTCAGTTGGAGAAAACACACATTGCGGAAGCACTGAAACTAAGACGAATTTCTGGGGCATGGTTTGCTGAGGAACTCAAAGTGAGTTTGTAGTGTAATGAGGGGCAGAGATCGGCAAGGGATGATTTGATCCAAGGTTGAGAATATAGTAGCATAGAGGCAACACTGTACCAAGCAGCACAGAGGCTAGCCAGAGGGACGCAGTTCAGCCAAGACCATGCAGAAGACTATGCAGAGGTTGTGTAAGCCTATTCAGGGTGACGCAGGCCTAGCCAGGGCATCACAGAGGCAGCAGAGACCCATCCAAGGTGACGTAGGCCCAACCAAGGCAGTGCATAAGCAGCAAAGACCCAATCAGGGTGACACAGTGGGTACGCTGACCATTAGAGGTTGACGCAAAGGCTGGTGAGGTAGCCTCGGGGTTCCAGTGGACCAGAAAGGGCTCTTTATCTGTAATTCCCGACTAAGGGTGTGATTCAGCCATATTTTCTGTCTCCGAGTGATAAGGTACAACTGTTGTGTAATTTCTCTGTAGGTAAAACCGTTTCAGTGCCTAGAATGTTGTATTCAGATTCTGCATAATAATAAAACCCTTTAGATTTGTTGCACCGATTTTCTCGCGTTCGGTTTTCGAGGGACATTTTTCCAAAAAATCTGTGTGTCATTTTATCATATGCGTGTGATGTTCATTAAATGATATGTAGTTGTGTAGGCTGTTATTTGTGTTTACTTTGCTATTCTTCTGAATATTAAGTTAAATAACTTGTATAATAAATCAAGAGTTCAGTAAATGAATAGTTAGCAGTAGGACTTTTGTAATCTAGATTCAGAAATTTTCACATGTATATGCTCCATCCTTCAAGCTTAGAGCATGAAAGTTGATGTTGATGGGCCTTGGTGTGCCAAATTGACCACTAGATTGTGTGGTGTTATGATTACATTACTTATATTGCACTAATATAACTCTAACTAGTGTTCACACATGCATTTACTCAACTACAATAATAGATAACCATATTACCCAATGACGAGGCAATGATTTACTTGTATGTTGTGCTCAATGTACATAGCTCTCAAACCTCTCTCTAATCAACACTTTGATCATCTCACTATATCTGATTGATACACTTACCAAAACACTAACTCTAATTTATATCATACCATTTAAGTTCATAGATGGCTCTTAAGGTATTTTTGTCTTACACATCTTCTTGTTAGATTTTTTAGCTCATGATTCCATTGTTCAACTTCATCTTCTTTATCACCACCTTTCAAATCCCTTAATCACACTATTTTAACCCCATATGCATTGTCACATTGTTTTTCCTATCACACTTATCCTATGCACTCATTATCACAATCCTTGCTAACATCCCCTAAGTACTACATCCTTCAATGATGTGCACTTTCTTCTTGTGTGCTTCATCCTTCAAGTTCAAAACATGAAAGTTGAATTTAGTAGACCATGTTGTGTAAAATTAATCTCAAACACTTATCGTGATGTGGCATACAACACTTAGATCATGCCACAACACCAATTAACCTACATGTATATCCAATCTGATATGAAAATATAAATACATACTAAATGATGGGGCATTTGGTATTCATATAGTATATTCAATGTGCATAGATTACATATTACAACTTGGCGATTTCAAACCTTTTTCGCCTCATGGATCTTGTGGATTATCTACTCAACTCTCTCTCCACATTTCAAATGCCTTGCATACAATGTTTTTCCATTGAATTCTTTTGATAAACACAAGAGAGAAAAAATTTCTCTACTTTTAACCTTCAATGTTACACATAAACATTTCATGTTGCTATGGAAGTCACCCTTGGGCGAAGAGGACATGAGTGGGGGATATGTATTTCCCCGTAGTTGTGGAAGACTTGCACCTAGCCCCACCCATGTTTTTCTAGCACAAGGGCACACCAGCACAACCACTACCACAAGCATGCCACTGGAGAGACTTGAATTTTGGTGGGGGAAATTACAATACCTTGTTTTCATTGACCCAACAAGCCACAACCAATAACATGGATGCTTTGAATAGCTAGCAAACTATAATTTTGATCATCCCATTTCTGGTCATTGTTGGCTTCTTAGCTTCTTGCCCAATTATTCAGCTTCCTTGTGAACTTTTAAACTTTCAATTTGAATGTTCAATTTTGTTTCTCTATCATGACTCTTCAACTGTGTTCAAATTTCTTTTGTCTTCTATATTTGGCATTTCAAATTCCTTTAGCATTCTCATGTCATGTTGTGCTCCTATCATGCTCATTTTATGTGCTCATCTTGTTTCTAGCACCATTTATCGAATTTGTACATTTTCCCTATGGATATATTTTCTTAACCAAAATAAAACACTAAGCCATTTGGGAAGGTATCCACATCACTCAGAATCATTCAACCTTTTGAATCTTGTAATGGATAAATATCGATAAATATCTCATTGAGAAGTTGCAAGAATCAAAGACATTTTCCCAATAGTTATGGATCTTTAACCAAAACACCGAACTAAAATATATAGGAAAGCATACACATCCTTATACATAGATATGTCCCCAAAAGGGGTATATGTGGGTTTAAATGTACATGATATGACCCCAAAGGGAGAAATATATGGTGTTAAATGTGCATGTAATGTGTACATGTATATATAATAGGGATAACCTAATATTAAAAGGGCAATATGTGAAATGTGTGAATAGAAATATATAGAGAGATCATGTAATCTTTATGAAGGACATGTGATTAGGATATGTGAATGGATTGGGTATTTGGGGGAGGTTCTCCTATTCTTAAAAGTGTTATTGTTTAACTTATCTCTCTTATCTATCTTTGAGTTCAACCCTACACTCATATTGGTTTGCATGGTGTGCAATTTTGGTTTTTTATAATAGTTTAAGTACTTGGAGCATAACATCCAATTTCTATTACCACATAATCTCTTCCTTTTCACAAAAAAAAAGAAAAAAAAGAGTGGCTAAATGTTGTATGATATAGACTTTTTTTTTTCAATTTGTAATCATTGAAATCTAACAAGGTGAAAATTGCAATTTAAAAATAATAAGTAAAAAAATAAATACGATAGCCTCTATCAATCTAATAGTTATTAAACTATATAATATTATTATTTAATACTTACAATTTTATCAATCCAAACTAATGATATTTAAATTCTTTTTATATTATTTTAAATAACAACCAAAATAAATTATAATAAATGTAAACCATTGCAATTAAAAATATAAATATATATTGTATCCCTTAATAACACTTACTTCCACAAGCTAGCTATCCTCATAATAATAATGTTTCTCAACGGCCTGCACTTTCTTATATTACATGCTAGCTATCCTCATAATATAGAAGTTTCTCAAGGGCCCCTCTCACGCATTAAAAAAAACTCTAATTTTCTCCGAGGAGTTCAAAGTTATAAAGTTGGCCTTGATTTCCTTACTACACTAATATAATATTCCATCCCATTTTGCTTTTTGGTCGAGTACCTCACCCGTGAAACATAATAATTATTGCATGTGAGTAGGTTGGGTGCGATACAGAGCATTTGATTGATAGCAACATTTACTTTGAAATATTTTATTTACTAGACACTTTAGACTTTTGTAACACAATTTATTAGACAAGAACTTATTTTCCAAAAGGAAGACTGCTCTTTTTGTATTTTTCAAAAGGCAAATTGTTTATTAAATCGTTGGGTAAGTTTAACGGTTACTTTACTTTGTAAATGTATTAGACATACCTTGATCGATTAAAGAATTATTTATTATTAAGAAGGAAAATTATCAAACGAAATAATTGCTTATAGCAGGGATTAAAATCAGAAATAGAAGTCCAACATATAATAATGTATTGACATATACACTTGAGAGGAAAGTATGGGTGGCATGGTATTAGGGACTGTTAATATGAATTTGTATTTGAGTGAGGTCATTTTGAAGTATTCATTAAAACAAATATTTTAAAAGAGTTTATATGTATATATATGAAAAGCGATATTAATAGATATAATTAATTATTTGTAATAATGTGGTTATGTTAGTGTTTAACAACGATAATTAAAATATTGCATAGGGCAAACCAATAATAATTATTTTGCATTGGTTTTAAATCATGTACATTGGTTTACTTATTAAGGAAATAAGAATAATACTGTGAAATAATACTGTAGATTTATTTACAAGTAAATATAATATTTGTTGTTTAGAAAATTAATAATAATGTGAAATAATAATATAGATTGCTTTATTTTTTTTCAAAAAAAAAGGTTTCTTCTATTAATAAATGAAGGATAGTTACATTTGCCTTTTTTTTTGGTGAACTTCCATTAACCTCAGTCTTCCAAAAAAATAGAGAAACATGAACAGTGACAGAGAAATCACACAAAGAGTGGGTTAAAGGAAGTCATATCTAGAGTAACAAGAAACAAGCCACAATGTAGTATACAAAAAACAAAATGGCATGCTATCCCTAGTCAGAAAATGACAAGAAGTCTACAAGACCAAAACGAAAAGCCAAGCTGCAAGAAAAAAAAGGACCAACACTAGAGGAAGAAAGCCCCCAAGCTATAGATGGAGCTATTGACCAGATAATCAAACTGAATCTGCCCAAGCATCACCGAAGACCCTCTTTTGGAGAGTGAATCTTCAATAGCATTATGCTCTCGAAAAATGTGGCGAAAGGAGATGGAATTAAAAGAGGCCTTTAAATGATTGATCTACTTCTACTAGTGAAGTAAAGAAGAAAACTCTAGTGAGGATTTCCAATAGCCCAATCAATTACAGTCATCGAGTCACCAACAATAAAAATATCCTCCAAAGCCAACCAATATGCACATCTCAACGTCCACAAAGATTTAGCACCACTACTCTAATATTGGTGCCAGACCCCCCTGACCAGTAGAAATGGAAGGCCAAGGAAGGCCGAAAGATGATAATAACACTGCATCCACACTCATTGTTCACAGAGGCACCATAAAAGAAACCACCATGGGGAAATTATCAACTTTCTTGAGAGTCCATTGGCGCTGGTGAAAAATTAGCTTCCAAGGACTGATATCCAGAAAGTAGGCCACAATTTTCAAAAAGGTAGATCTAAGATCAGGGGCATTGTTCTAAAAAATGCATTCATTTCTGCAATGCCATATGCCCCAAAAGATGTACAAAGGAATAGCCCTAAATTCTTAATGGTTGTTCGACCAATTAATGAGACATGTGGCAATAGAAGACCTATCCACCTATGAGTTGATCCTGAGTGAACTAGAGACCTCTGCCCAAATGTTGATTGCAAAAGGACAATTTAAGAAAAGATGAATAACCTCCTCATATGCCGATCTACACAAAGGACTAAACCCTGGGCCCTAAAATACTCTCTTGGCTAGATTCTCCAATTTGAGAATGTGACTATGGAGCACTAGCCAAGTGGAACATTTCAATTTTGTAGGAACATCCCACCTCCACATACAAGCCAACCAATTTATGCAATAACATTGTCACTTCTAATTGGTGATGTATGTATATGTCTCTTTGGTAGAGATATGTCCTCCATAGTAACGACCACCCCAAGTGTACTTGTCTTCCTTCTCAAATAGAGTGATCCCCGCATGTTGAAGGTTAGATCGGTAAATTTCCCATTTGAAAACATGCTCTGGAGGGAGATCTAATTCATCTACGTCTAGCCATCTAGTTGAAGGAAAATCAACGATCCGTTGGAATCCAATGTTTTCCAATGTTAAAAAACCCACGCTCATTAAGAGAATGGATAATAGGGGGAGAAAGAATATGATTCCTATCCAGACTAATGATTATGTCTAGTCCAATGTATATTCTATCAACATGACCAACCATCCATTTAATATTTCCACGCAACCAAGACTTTGATTTCATCAATTTGTGCCATATGAATGATGCTTTGTTCTTAACTGACACCCCAGCTAGGATCCAGTCTTCCAGATTAGTGTCGTTGAGGCATTTTTCACTTATGATTTCATGCCAGATACCAGGACTCATAAAATGTCTCCATAGATTCTTGGGGAGCATTACCAGGTTGAATTTTTGAGTCTGTTGGATGCCTTAACCTCCATCCTCAATGGGCCTACCAATAGCATCTATTTCAGGCAAACAGAACTTCATTTTGTAACTAGAACCAACCCATAGGAATTATGTTATAATAGAGTCAATTTTATGGATGACTAGCATTGAAAAGTGAAACAAGTGCATCGAATAGACAAATATTCCTGGTAGGAATGCCTTGATCATGACCATACTGCTGCCCAAAGAAATCCATCGATTTTCCCATAGAGTCGGTTTCTTTTCAAATTCCTGAATGAGCCATTGCCAATCGCTCTTCTCATAGTTGCAGGGCTTCAAATAAAAGCCAAAATACTTAAAACCCAAGAAAGAGGTATGACTCTTATCCAAAATAGATATGTTATTTTCTTAGTCACCTCCTCCTCCATGTTGTCTGAAACGAGCTTTGATGTTTCTCTATTAAGAATGAGTCTTGAAGTGTTCCCAAATTTTGTGATAATTTGATTAATGATTTTCCATTCTGAGATCTTTGCTTCACCAAGGCATAGAACATCATCTACAAACATTAAATGTGACAAACATGTTTTGGATATTACCTTGCATCCAGTGATTCTACCAACCTCCCTGGCATCTCAAAATCCTCTGCTAGGCCCATTCATAACCAAAATAAATAGAAGAGGTGAGAGCGCACAACCTTGTCGCAGACCTCTGGATATTTGGAAAAAATCTGAAGGGATCCCGTTGATGAGTACAACTAAATTCGTCGTTGATACACAAGCCATTATCCAGTTAATATGTCTACACGACAAACTAATTTTGTGAAGAATCAGCCTAATAAAATCTCAGTCAACCCTGTCATCGGCTTTGATAATATCAATCTTCATCAGGCAAGATTTCATTTTTCAATTTTTTATGGAATGAATACATTCTTGTGTGATTACAACAACATCATGGATCCTTTTGTCTGCAAGTAAACTGAATTGTTCTATAGTGATATGTTCCGACAATATCTACTTGACTTGATTAGCAATAAGTTTAGAGATCATTTTATGTGTCACTTTACATTACAATGATTTAATGTAATGATCGAATCCAAACAAATAATAATAAAACAAAATAATATTTTATTTTCTCTTATTATCTTTAAATGTAGTGATTAAATCTAACAATTCAATAGAATGATCAAATCCAATGAACCATAAAAATAATAATATAGTAATTCAATGCATTAATCGATTCAATCAATCAAATCCAAGGAACCAAGGAAATAATAATGCAACAATTCAAGCAGACACAATGTGGTTATGCAACAAATTTGAAATTCATGTAAATGGAAATGAGCAGGCCAAAGGGGAGATATATGGAAATGGCCACTTTGTTGGTTGTGACGAAAAGTGGCGAGATGAAGGCCAGGGGACATTTCATAACATGGCAGCTATTCGAGGAAGTGAGTATTCATAAATGAAGTGGGACAATATCATTAAAATGTGTTATTCAAAATGGTAAAGGGAAAATGTGTTTTTTTAAAGATAGGAAAAAAATACTTAAATTTATGTTTTGATGATCAAAAATATTAGATGCACATAATTTTTATTAATACAAATATTATATTTTGAAACCGATTCTAAAATAGGAAACATCTATTAATATCATTAATTGACTAATTGTTCAAAATTTTATTTTTATATTTTTAATTTAAAATATTTTATTGACAAATAATTGACTTCTTTACTAATGATTCAAAATTTTATTTCTATATTTTTTAATTAAAAATATTTCATTACCAAAAACAATAATATAAAGATCGTTAATTATATATATATTTCATATGTCGGGTGTATTATTTATACAAAAATGTTACATATTATATGTCTTTATCTCTTTCATTTTGAATTATAAAATATATTTTACTAATTATAATATAATACATCAAATATAAATAATAAAATATGATGAGATTGCTAATAATATTAAATATTATATATATATATATATATATATATATATATATATATATATATAATATGATGATTAAGATTTTTGAAAATTAAAATGTGTGAGTTTTGAAAAAAATTTCTAAAAATATATTATAAAAATATTTTAAAACATTCATTTAAATATATATAAAATTTACATGTAATTAATAATTATAATTATTAATTAATTACTATATTATGGTATTTAAATTTTTTTAATACATATACAATTTTTCAAAAAAATTCATAACATAATCAACTTTGTATTAACATAATCTATGCATATACTCTCCTCTCTTCTCATCACTATAGACATTTGAAGCGAACATTAATAAGCAACCATCAACGCAAGATAAATAATACATGATTCAAAACGATTACATGAGGGATTCTTGCTTGGATTCAAAGCTCAAAATGTTCTCTCAAAGTCAAATGGCATAAAAAAAAAAGAAATATCAATATTGTTTTTAAGGCACAAAATTCTGTGCTCGAAGACTTTCATGAGTAAACATTGAAGTAGTACTTGAGACTAAATTTAAATGGGGCAGCTCATCATTGATTTTGGAGGGAGGCCCACCTATTATTTAGTAGCTTTAGGTTATGGGACTGGGAAGCATCATTAGTTAGTTGATACAAATTTCAAACTTTTTATTAAGCATGAGCATTTGACATTATGAGGCCTGAAGTATCACTAGTTAGTTATCCAAATTTTCAAACTTTTTATTTATATGATTATGAGAATTTTCCTTTAGGTTGTGTAATTAATTAGGGTAATATTTTTGTGAAGGTTATGTAATTAAGTAGGGTAATATTTTTTGTTTTTTTTTTAATATAAATTATATTATTATTAAATTTATTATTGATATGTTTTAAAATATATTTAATTTAAATTTATATTATTTTTTTAATAATATTGTATATATAGTATTTAAAGGAATCGACAATTAGGTTAGTTTTGTATTTGTTTAACACAAGGTTGATTCTAGTTACCACTACTATAATTTTTAGGTGATTACATATGTCTTTTTCACATGCACGGGTGAAACTTCTGCAGGCATAGGTGAATGAATCAGGGGATTTGAACCTCAAAACTCCTCACACATAGAACTTCATTTTCATGTCCATCGCGAATTGAACTACCTCGCAGACTAATAATATTTTAGAAAATTATGAATAATATATATATATATATATATATATTTAGCTTAACCGACGAGAATTTCAACCTTGAATCTCATGGTTTATATAATACTTCATAACATGGCAATTACCAATTAGGCTACCTCCTATGGGCTAATAGATATATATATTTTATTTTCGAAGTTAATGTTTTTTTTATGATAATGAGGCAGCTACAAAAAGTCTTACATTCTATCAACATGATGTTTAACTTTTTGGAGCGTGAGTATGCTTTAAACACAAGTGATACGTTTCCATCAATGGATGTTGGAAGAGGATCTCACTATTCTTGATGCTTAAAAAAGATTGTGGTTTAATGCATTTAGAAAGATTGAAGTGATCCATGTAAAAATCACTTCTGGTTTAAAAGAAAGATTTCTAATTAAGATGGAGTTATTCTAGTTTGTTATATTTTTTTTATTAATATTTATTTACATTTTTATGTCTACATATTTATGTTCCTTTTCACATAGAGATGGAATGTCATGTTCTTCTTGTTTTATTTTTAGTTTATGAGTATTACACGTGCTACACATCTTATCCATAACATGTTAGTAAAATGCACTTAGCAATTACAGGTTGTCATTAATATTTTATTCATCTTAATTTTAGTGTTACATATTACATGTCTCTTTTATGTTGGACTTTAAGAACACAAACTAGTATTAGTTCAACTATATCAAATGTATATAAATAAAAAATAAAACTTAAATCTATCGGCCCTTTTTTTTAGCCAACTAAGTATTCAAGTTTTTATTTATGATTCAATTGGGTTTGACACAATGACTAGCTAACCAACTCTAATTTATGTCATCCAAATTATACTCATTACTAACCCCTCTAAATTTCACCTTCCTCTTGAACTCTTCAAGGTTTGATAGTCACACATGATGATAGGAACTCTCAATTGTTTCAAAAATATTTCTATTTTGATCATTTTTTCATGTCCTTGTGGTAGTATTCAACCAATGTCCCTTAATTTAAATTGTCTCACCTTGAACCTTGTAAATTGCTTTTGCAAAAAAATAAATGATCTCCCAAATGCATTAATTTGCTTGTTTAATTTCATCTTCATTATCATGAATTTCCTTTAGTTTGTTATTTGAATGTTCCTTTGCTTTGTTCTCCTAGCATAGTCATATTTTTCACTCACTATGACATTTTTTATAGCTTCATCTATGTGCTTCATCCTTTGATGCTACATTTTTTTTCCCTACATGTTCCATCCTTCGAGTTGAAAGCATGAAAGTTGATGTTGGTGGGCCATGTTGTGCTCAATTGATCACTAACCCTTGTGGTGTTATGATTTTCAATACTTGGATCACACTAATATTGTGTTGACCAAATTAACACATATGTTCAATCAAACACAATAATACAAGTCCACAATTCGCAGTGATGGGGCAATGCTTTACTCATATATTATATTCATTGTGCATATATTATAAATTACAAATTCGAGCTCTTGATCCTCTCTCTATTCTAGATTTTGGCCATCTCTCTATTTGTGATTCATGCACTTATTGGGGCTCTTCTGATGTCTATCATTTTATTTATGTTCATGAATTGACCTTGAGCTATGTTTTTTTTAACTATTTATCTTCCTTTCATACTCTTTAGCTCCCAATTCCATTGACCAACTTCATATTCTTTATCACCACCCGTTAACATGTTATTACAATCCCTTTAGTGTTATCACATTGTTCTCTATCATGATCGTCTTATGTATTCAATGTCACATTCCTTTCTAACATCCCATATGTGCTCAATCCTTTAGTCATGTACTTTATTCCTAGCTAGTCCATCCTTTAAGTTCAAAGCATGAAAGTCGAGGTTAGAAAGTCATGTTGAGTTGAATTGATCACCAACTCTCTCGACAAAATTTGCAACACTTAGATCACAAAAAGAGTGTTGATTAGCATACACAACATTCAATATAATACACATATAGAACTACATTGCTTAGTAATGGGGCAATGATTGCTCCTAGATTTTATTCAACATATATATATTATATACAATAAAACTTGAATCTCTTTAACCTTTTTCTACTTGGGGATTTTGGTTGCTATATATTCAACTCTTTATTTTCAATTCAATTGAATTTGATATTTTTTTCATACTAAATTATTTTGGTCAACACAATCAAGAAACAATTGTTCTATTTTTTAATATTCAATGGACTTATACACCTCATGATACTATGGAAGTCACCCTGTAAGAAAGAGGACATGAATTTGGGATATTTATTCCCCCAAAGTCTCCCAATACTTGCATCTAGCTCCAATTATGTTTTACAAGCACAATCATAACCACGAGCACGCCATTGGAGAGTTCTGAACCTTAGTGGGAGTAATATCTGTACCTTTATTTCATCAACCCAACCATCATTGATAATTTTGAGGGTTTTACTGGCTAACCAACACTAATATTTATCATCCCATTTGTGCTTGTAGTTGGCTCCTTAGCTTCTTTCCCAAATCTTTATCTTCCTTGCGAATTCTTCAATTTTCAATTTGAATGTTTAACTTTGTTTATCATAATTCTTCAACTTTATTCGATGTTCCTTTGTCTTCCAAATTAATCCCTTCAACTACCTAAAACATTCTCGTGTTGCATTATTCTCCAATCATACTCATTTTATGCCCTCATCCACTTGTTAAAAATATTTATCACATTTGTATATTTTGCAGTGAATATGGTTTCTTACCCAAAATATAATAATATATCCACACCATTCACAAGTATTTGTAGAAATTAATTGTGATTCAATGTTGCTCATGTAATGTTCTAAAACATAAGACTCAAATATACTCTACTCATATGTGAAAATAAATTCACGATTAAGAGAATATATCAAAACCATGCAACATGAATCAATACACATACATTAGGATGTATCTAGGGGAAAGAAACTGATCAAAATCCCTTCCTATCTGTATTGCATTAGTTAGAAAATAGGGAAGAAATAGAATGCTTACTCAAGCTTAAGCAACATCTGTACAATTATAATCTATCTCACTGCCTCACAAAATGACTCTGGCCAATGCTTAGCCAATTTTCTTTCCCATCAAGCTCCTATTTCCTTGCGTTGTTTATTAAGGAATGATCCCCCTATTAATTAGGGAAATCCCCATCCTAAATTGTGCAATACCTGTAGGTCCTTCACTGACTACATGCACCACCTGTACAACTTGGATAATTATACAACTGATAATACACTTCCCTTGAACTCGAATTTAAACTGGGTAAATCAAATTTCATGCATGCATGAGTTAATTATGGTTGATTTATTAGTTAACTGGTTGAACACTGAAGTTTCACCCCACTGCTAGATCTTCTACTAGTTCCTCCACCAGTTGGAACTAATTTAGCTGACTTTAACTAAATTAAATTGTTACAACTAAAATTAATTCAACTTAGGCTCCTAAAATTTATGAAGAATTGTACACAACTCAAGTTAGGCCATAAACTCGAATTAACTAAGCTAACTAAGTGATGCTAACTCAGTTAACTTATTCAAGTTGTCTTGTTATGTGGAATTACAATTTTCTCCTAATTTAATCCAAGGGAAAATTGAATTAGGAATTTCTTGTTGCATTTTCAACACTTCCTCTAAAAAAGAAAGGGATTATCAGATACCCCAATCTTATCTCTATGGAACTTGAATTTTCCTCTTGACAAAGCCTTTGTCATAATATTTTCATATTTTTCCTCTATAGGAATGTTTTCCAACAACATGATTTGACTTTGCACACAAACTCATGGATGGTGATACCAGATATTGATATGCTTAGATCAATCATGAAAAACTGGATTCTCATAGAGTTTGATACAACTGTAATTGTCATAGTAATCATTGTAGGATCCATCATCTGACCAAATAACCCAACAAGAATCTTCCTCATCCAAATAGCCTCACAAGCTGCATGACTAGTATCTGTGTACTTTTCTTCTGTTGAACTGAGTGTGATTGATCTATGCTTCATGTTGTACCAAGAAACTGTTGTTACCAAATATTAAAAATTTCTCCTAAAGTTCTCTTCTAATCTTATGGACTTCCTTCCCAATTTGCATTTTTGAATCCTTGAAGCTTCACTCCCTATGTTCGTTTGTACCAAATACCATACTAAATAGTGCCTTTGAGGTATATCAACACATATTTGGATGCCTTCCAATAAAATTTGGTTGGCGTAACCATTGCTTTACTAAGTTGGTTAACTACATAACACATGCGTGGTCGTGTGTTCACCAAGTACATAAGTGAACCCACAAGTTGCCTATAAATAGTGGCCTCCACCTCCTCACATAAAGTGGCATCATGTTTCCTCCAACTTCCTGATAGAGGAGTGCCCATGGATTTGTTACTCTCCATGTAGAACTTCTTGAGTATCTCATTGGCATACTTTCCCTAAGAGACAAATAGTTCCCCATCTCCCTACCATACTTCCAAACTGAGGAAATAATGCATGAGTCTCATGTCCTTCATCTCGAATTATCTTTCAAGATCCTCTTTGCAAGATTTGATCAACTTCTCATCACCGATTAAAATAAAATCATCGACATATAATAATATAATTAACAATTTACCTTTAACAACAATATGGTAAAGGTTTTCTTCTGCTTCACTCTTGGTGAAGCCCAACTTGGTGAAATAATTTTCGATCCTGGTGTACCAAGCACGAGGTGCTTGTTTCAATCCATACAACGGTCGCTTGAGTCTGCACACAAGGGACTCTCTATCGAAGGTATCAAATCCTTTTGGTTGTTCAATGTATACCTCCTCCTCAATCACTCCATTGAGGAATGTTATCCTCACATCCATATGTTGGATCTTCCATCCCATCTGCACTGCAAGTGCTAGAATTGATCTGATAGAAGAGCGGCTTGATACCAGAGAAAATGTCTCCTCATAATCAATTCCCTCCACCTAAGAGAACCCCTTGGCCACAAATATGGCATTGTTTTTCTCGATGCTTCTATCTGCTTCTTGCTTCACCTTGTAGATCCACCTCAGACCCGTCATTAACTTGTTCTCTAGTCTTGGGACCAATTCCCAAATATTATTTCTAACTATGGAATCATATTCCTCAACCATGGCATCAACCCATATTGTATGTTTCATTGCTTCCTCGAATGAGGATGGTTTTGTATCAAATTTCTCACTCATCGGAGTCATGTACCTAGTGTACCGATCTGGTGACCTCCTCTTCATGTGTTGTGATGTGGGTGCTCCCACATTCTCTCTATTATCATGTAATAATTTGTCAGCATCCCTGGTGTGCTTCCTTCCATCTTTGTATGTCTCTGGATGATTGGGTGCCTCCACTCTCTGCTCCTCTTCTTGTGGCTTCTCCACAACCTCCAAAGGTTCTTCCTTTGGAGGCAAAAGATCCTCATCTGCATGCAACTGAATCTCCCTCTCAAGGGACCACCTCATTGCCTTCTCTTCATTGAACTCCACATCTCTACGAACAACTTTCATCCTGATAGATGGCATGTATAACTGATATTTTTGAGTTGTATCAGTGTACCCCATAAATACACCCAACTCTGTTTTCAACTCTAGCTATTTCCTTGATTCCTTGGAAACATGATAACAAATTTATGAACCAAATATCCTGAAGTTTGACACATCTAGTTTCTTCCCTGAAAAGGCTTCTTCTAGTGTACTCATCCCCATAATTAGATGAGGACTCCTGTTCTTCACATATATCGTTTTGTTGCATGCTTCATCCCACAAGTGTAGAGATATGCCCTAATCATGCAACATCGCTCGTGAAACTCCCAAAATACTCTTGTTCTTCCACTCAACCATCCCATTCTATTATGGGTTATGGAGTGTTGTAAACTCACATTGAATGCCTCCCTTTGGACAAAATTTCTTAAACTCATTCAACACATACTCACCATTGTTATCGCTCCAGAGAGCCTTCACCTTCCTACCAGTTTCTTTCTAAACAAGTGCTTTAAATTTAACAAATTTGGAGAATATATGGTATTTCTTCTGCATGAAGAAAATCCAAAACTTACGTGAGAAATCATATACAAATATAACATAATACATGTGCTTGGCTGTGGAGGCTATCGAGAAAGGGCAACACACATTAGAGTGAACTCTTTCTAGGACCGCTTGCGCTCTACTGTCCCTATCATGAAAGGTGGATTTGGTGTACTTCCCCAATGTACACCCTTTACATGTATCTTGTTGCTCTAGTACACCTTTGGGAAGTCCTGTAGAAATCTGTTGCATGAAATTCAAAGCTCCATGGTGCAAATGGCCAAGTCTCTCATGCCATAATTCATCGATGTCTCAGATCTGCACCTTCTTTTCTTTTGTGCTCAATGATGCATAATCTTTGATATGATTATGAATGTTACTTTTGTTGTGCTAATTTCATCTTCAGATTTAAAATTTATTTTCTGATCTTATGCTTGATGTACATAGGTTTCCTTGTTGTTTATGTGTGTCAAACGGGTAAATTAACTGAGATTTATGAGAGAATTCAAGAGCATAAAGCATGAAATAAATATGATGAACAACAGCAAAAAAAATAACAAAAAACCATCACAATTGATCCATAAACAAAAAATTTTGATGAAGGAGTTCACCCCTCCTGGGCTACATCTGCTAGGTCCAACTTCCATGGCTTGGGCCTATGTATTAGCTCAAAATTGAAAAACATATTATTTACATTCACCTACAGCTCTTAAAACATGCTTCAATGAGTCCAAAATGCTCAAATCTATCAGAAATGACTCTTCTTGCTCATAATTTGGTCTTCAGTTGATCTAGGCATGGCCTTCCCTCCTGGTGGGCCTCAGCTTTTTTTTTATTCAAAGTGACAAAAACACTTTTAGAATTTCTCCTGTGCCTCTGCAACCTGTACCAATGGATTCAAAACATTCCAATCTGCTAGGAATGACTCTGCCTGAGCCACAATTGGTAGAAAATTTCTCCATATATGCTTCATTTCATTTTCCTAGGAAATCTCTTCCAAATCTGGAGAAGACTCAAGTTAAGAGTGCCAAATTTGGAGAACTCACCAGTTTTGGAGGTGCCCTTAAAACTCTGCCAAGTTAAATTGTGATTTAAATTAGTTAAAATGCAGATTATAAGGGATAAGTGCGGATTATTTAAATCATCGATTAACGTTTGTATTAGCACATAAACTAATGTTTAAGGGGTATTAACTCCGCGCTTAACAATAATCTTCACTCATTTAAAAAAAATTCTCTACGCCATTGGTCATGGTGGATGGATGTATGGGGAGGGGTTTGGCTCCCTCCATTCCCACCGTCAGAGAACCATTTGAATATAAATAAGATTTCGCGGCCACCGTTTAACAAGTCCAGTCCGCTAGTATAGCGGTAATAACTTCGATTAGGATGGGGAGGTCACGGGTTTGACCTACCCTCCGCCCATCCTTACATTTTTTTTGCCATGCGATATATCCAAAGTATTAAGACTTTAGTTATATTCTTCATCCGGACTCTGTTTTCAACAAAACAAATTGCGCCGGATTCCTAGAGACAATCTCTTTGCTTTCGTTCAGTTTCCAATCAATTCTAAGAACTTTAATTTTTGAGCTTTTACACTGAGCACATGATCATTCCTACCCACTAGAATCCTTTTTGACCCAAAAATATCTTTGATTACTGATCATGTGGATGAGGGTATTGTTCTCTCACCCTTCTAGTCTCTATCCATTGAACTTTTCCCATTTTCATCAACTAGAGCTTTTAAAAAAAAGTTAACATTTTCCTTGATTCTCGTGATCTTATATTGCTGTTGTTGACACCGTCATGATGCAATTTCCATGAATGTGCAGAGCATCCATATATTCTTGAAGAAACCATCTTGTTCCTACCTTGGCCATTAATGAAAGGAAACTTAAAAATTGCCTCACCTTGCACACTGTCATCATGGTGATTCTTAACTGTTCTTGCCTTGTACTTGTGTCAACTCTTGACCAAGTATCTTTGTCATTGCCATGTACCCTTTGGAAACCAAAAACAAGAATTTTTGGAACCCATGCCGTCTTTTTCAAACTTCTTTGTCACTTTCTCTTTGACCTTTGCACTCTCTTTCATCGGCATCTTGTTTCCAACACTGCTCAACACTGATGTTGACTGCTGCAAATGTTTTACATCTTGTTTACCTCCTTTCAAAGGAAACCTATTAGAGTCATGAAAAATATCATTACAAGCATAAACAAATTTAATGAAATCAAAATTTTCATTCGATGCATCTTTTTGAAAGGTTTGATTCAAAACATCCCTATGTTTAATCATCAACAATGTAAAATTCTGACTTGCATTCACTATTCTCTTCATTTCTCCTGCATGTATAAGAGGAAAACTTGTATTCTTATTATACGCTCTAACTATGTACTCAATTCCATATTTTAAAAAGTGATACTTATTCTCATGGCGATGAAATACTGCTTTCCTATCATACAGATAAGGACTTCCCAAAAAAATCCCTGATATCTCAAGCAACACCACATCAAGTTCAACTTCACCAAGAAAGTTTGAATTGATGGTGAATCTTAGTATGCGCTTCCTTGTAACCTGAAATTTTTCATTCTTGCATATCCACCCTAAAGGATAAGGTATTGGATGTCTAATAGTTTCAAGGTCTAGCTTCTTAACCAAGTTTTCGGAAATCAAGTTAGCTTGTGACCCACTATCAAAAAGTGTATCAATATTGGTATGTTTAGAGACAACTCTAATATTGAAAATTTCAATTCTTGTATCTCCATATTGAGTGACATTGGAACAATTTGAATAACTAGTGATTTATATGTTCTTACCTTTCAAACCCATGGTTTTAATCTTTGTCTCATCTCCTAAATCTGACCCTAAGTCATGTTCAACTATAGCAACAATTTTCTCCTTTTCTTTGGCTTTTAGTTTGTTTGACTTCGATTCTGGATGAAGTTTCCAATAGTGGTCTTCATCATGGCCATTCTTCAAACATTGTTTACATGTGAGTTTTTATTTCTCTCTCTTGAAAAATCTATTTCTCTTTCCTCTCCCATAAAAATTTCCCTTTCCTTTACCCTCATTATCACTTTTCTCATATATGTTCTATTTCCCTCTTGCTTCTAAATGTGTGGCTTGAACACAAAGCTCATTTATGTTTGTGGGACTAAACATGAGAATAGTGTTCCTAAGGTAACTATGCAAACCCCTAATGTACTTTAACAAAGTTTCTTTAGAATATAAATTAATACCCAAAATAAGAGCTCTTCTCCTAAACTCACGAGTATAATATTGAAAACTTTGCCCTTTCAATTGTCTAAAATTTTTCCAATCCATAATTTCCTTTTTCATGCAAGCTAATGGATAAAATCTCCTTTTAATTGCACCAATAAAACTTAACCAAGACATAGATATATTACCGTAGTTTTTAGTCTCTTATTGAGTCCTTGTTTCCCACCATACAAGTGCATATCTTGCCATCCTTAAAGAAGGAAATTGAATATTTATGTCATATTCATGAAGGTTCTGAATTCTGCAATACACCTCCAATTTACATATCCAATTGTCCAACCTTTCTGCATTTACCTCACCATTATACATTGGAAGCTCAAATTTGACATCAAGTTTGAGTAAAGGTGTTTTTCCTCTTGTGGTCTTTGAGTGAACATGGGTAGTTTTTCTGGTGGAAGTGGAAGATGATGTTGATGGTGATGATGAGGATGATGAAGACGATGGAGATGGAGGTGGATTTCCTCGACTACCCTTTGAATATTTTTCTTCATCCTTCTTATCATCTAAAGTTCCTTCTCCATGTGAAGGCTTAGAACCTTCTCCCGCCATCCTAGCAGTAAATGCATCAAACATAATTTTAAACATCCTCTTTATGTCATTGAATTCTCTCTTGAAATCATCCTCTTCTGAATGCCTTCAGTTTCTCCAACACCTGACATGATGGCTATAGATTCAAGCTCAGCTTTTGATGCTTGTACCTCTTCAATAAACTCAACTTCTTGTGCAAATTGTACCTCTCCAATCTTAGCTTCTTGAGATAAAACTTGAAGTGCTTCAAGTGCAACTGTGAGAGAAAATTTGGGTGGAGATGGTGCCCTTGTGGATCTCCTTTTTCTGGTCCTAATCTCAGGACTTGCAACCAACAATTTCCCATCACCTTCTGCAAATTTAACCTTGTCAGCATCACAAATTTGCAACCATTAAAACCCTACTTGCACAAAACTCAAGAAACTATCAAGAAAACAACCTTTCAACCGTGCTTTGATACCAACTTGATTTGAGTATGAATGTTAGTTTTTCTATGCTAATTTTATCTTCAGATTTGCAATTTATTTGTTGATCTTATGCTTGATGTACATATGTTTCCTTGTTGTTTATGTGTGTCAAACATGTAAATTAGACGATTTTTATGAGTGGATTCAAGAGCATAAAGCATGAAATAAATATGTTGAACAGGAACAAAAAAATGAACAACAAACCATCACAATTGATCCATCAACACAAAGTTTTGATGAAGGAGTTCACCCCTCATGGGTTACATCTCCTTGGTCCAGCTTCCATGGCTTGGGCCTTTGTATTAGCTCAAAAGTGAAGAAAATTCTGTTTACATTCACCTACAAATCCTGAAACATGCTTCAATAAGTCCAGAATTCTCAAATCTATAAAAAATGGCTCTTCTTGCTCCTAATTTTGTCTTCAGATGATCTAGGCATGGCCTTCCCTCCTGGTGGCCCTCGGCTTCTTTTTTCTTCAAAGTGACAATTTTTTTTTAGAATTACTCCTCTGCCTCTCCAACCTATACCAATGGATTCAGAACATGCTAATTTGCTAGGAATGACTCTTCCTAAGCCAAAATTGGTCGAAAATTTCTCTAGATATGCTTCATTTAATTTTCCTGGGAAATCTCCTCCAAATCTGGAGAAGACTCCAGTTAAGAGCGCCAAATTTGGAGAACCCATCGGCTTTGGAGGCACCCCTAAAACTCCACCAAGTTAAATTAATTAAAACGTAGATTAGAAGGGATAAGTGTAGATTAGTTAAATCATGGTTTAACATTTGTTATTAGCGCATAAACTAATGTTTAAGGGGTATTAACCTCACGCTTAACAATAATATCCTCTCATTTTAAAAAAAAGTCTCCATGCCATTGGTCATGGTGGCTGACATATAGGGAGGGGCCTGGTCTGCGAGGATGACTCCCTCCATTCCTTCCATTGGAGAACCATTTGAATTTAAATAAGATTTTGCGGCCACTGTTTAACAAGTCTTGCCTGTTATTATAGCGGTAAGAACTTGGATTAAGATGGGGAGGTCACAGGTTCGACCCACCCTCTACCCATCCTTACATTGTTTTTGGAATGCGATATATCAAAAGTCTCCAAACTATGGTTATGAAATATATATATGCACCCATAGGTAAACCTTTGCACTCCACCATATGTATTAACCCAGACTTTGGTATTTGGACTTTGTAATATGATAAAAATGTGCCAACTTGTAATATAGTCTGAATACCATTGTTGGAACTTTGATAATAATATTCGACCATATGTAAAATGAATTTTGACCATTGGAGATGGTCCACCAGAGGGGGCACGTGGCAGCCCCTGGCTGCACCACGTGTCAACCTCTTACTAGGTTGTTCCTCAACCACATAAAAAAAATAATTCTCATTCAAACTTAGGAGAAAATCCATAAAAAAAATTCACCTTCAAAGTTCACTGGAGAATCCTGTTGTGACACTTGTCATAGTTTCATTGAGAAAAACTAAATAATATTCCCATAATATACCCTATATGATGATTGGGTTGCCATGTCATCAACCTGTCATTGTTCTGCAAAATTTTTTCGTTGTTTAGGAAAACGAACAACAAACTTTATCTTCTTCATCCGAACTTTGTTTTTGACGAAACGAATTGCACTAGATTCCTGACGACGAGCTCTTCGCTATCGTTCAGTTTCCAATCAATTCTGAGAACTTTCATTTTTGAGCATTTACACTGAACACCTGATCAATCTTCTACATCCAATTTGTAGAGGTTCTTATAGAAATTATACAACAAGCATGTATATCATGGATTCAATCTGATCTAAAAATTTGCTAAATCTAGATTCTGAATCACTTCTACAAATCAATTGAGGAATTAAAAACACAATCACCAATCACATGAAGCAAAGAAGAATCAATCAAACCACAACATAGATAATTTCTTGGGGAAAGCTTGCTGCTTAAAACCCCGCTATCTTCTATTGTATATTCAACATGGATACATGAAACAATTACATACAACTCTTCTAACAAGAGGCTTCCTGTACTCAGCTAATTGTCTCACACTTTCTTGGATAAAAATGACCAATACTTAGCTAATTTTCTACCTCCTGAGAGCATGCCTTGCTTGCACAATTCATGTGGAATGCAGTCCCTAAAGAATAGGAATTTTGGCCTTTCTTGACTGTGCAAGGATCATGGAAAATCCAATGGGTGTTTGGTTGCATGGGTGCAACCCAATAATCCTACAACTGATAGCCAACTTCCCTTTCCCCTAGATCTCAATTGGGTCTCCACTGGAACTGACATGCAAGCAGCTAATAATAGTAAATCCTTAGTTGCATGTGAGATCACTGATTGTGAATTAAATAATTTAATTCACTTGATCTCTCACTAGTGTATCAAACAATTACAACTAGCACAACTGAGTTTAATTCACTTAACCGAGTTAAAATATTACAACCTGCATTAACTAATGCACCACTGCACTTCGAACTCTGTGACAACTAGAATTACTCTGCATGCCCCACCAACTACCCTCAACTCAAAATTCATGAGTTAACTGAGTTTATCACACTCAATTAACTATTACAAGTTATTTTGAGATTAGATTACATTTTATTGTCCATCTTAATTAAGGGATAGCTAAAATATACATGCACCAAATTTAGCCCACACTAGTGTAGGTGCTGCTAAGACCTGTGGTCCCACACTAGTGTAGGCGCTGCTTGGACCTCCTGGTCCTACACTGGTGTAGGTACTGAAATTTCTTTTTGAACTTCAACAGTCCCTCTCAATAAGAAAGGGATTATCCTTTACCCCGATCCTGCCTCTATGGTATTCAAATTTTTTCCTGGTGAGCGCTTTCGGTAGAATATTTGCATCCTGATCTTCCATGGGAATGTAATGAAGTAACATTATTTGCCTCTGCACAAAATATCTGAGATGGTGGTACCGTATATCTATGTGCTTGGACCTATCATGAAACAAAATATTAATCGAGAGTTTAATGCAACTCTGATTATCACAATGTATCACTGCTGGATCCATCTGAGAACCAAACAAACCAACCAAGATCTTTCTCATCCAGATAGCCTCACATGCAGCTTGAATTGCTACCATGTACTTTGCTTTTGCTGAACTGAGTGCCACATATTGTTGCTTCCTGTTGTACCAAGAAACTTCTGTCGATCCTATGCCAAAGGTCCCTCCTGATGTGCTCTTTCTGTTTGATGGATTGCCTACCCAATATGCATCCATGAAGCCTTGAAGCTTCACTCCCTCTTTCTGTCTGTAGCATAATCCATACTCTGATGTGCCCCTCAGGTATCTCAAGACATGCTTCCCCGCATTCCAAAAGAGCTTGGTAGGCTTAACCATAGCTTGACTCGATTCGTTAACTGCGTAGAAAATTTCTGGTCTGGTGTTCACTAGATACATCAGTGAACCAACTAACTACCTGTAGACAGTAGCATCCACTGCCTCTCCTGAAGTAGCATCCTCTTTCCTCCAATTTCCTGGAAGAGGAGTGTCCATGGGTTTGCATCTCTCCATGTGAAACTTTCCCAGTATCTGTTTGGCATACTTGCCTTGAGAAAAAAAAATTTCACCATCCCGCTGCCATATTTCCAAGCCAAAGAAATAATGAAGGAGTCCCATGTCCTTCATTTCAAACTCCCTTGCAAGATCCTCCTTGCATGAGTGTATCAGCTTCTCATCACTTGTCAAAATTAGATCATCAACATAAAGTATAATAATCAATAGCTTACCCTCAACCACAATCTGGTACAGGTTTGCATTAGCTTCACTCTTGGTGAAGCCCAGTCCGGTGAAATAGCTGTCGATTCGAGTGTACCAAGCACGAGGTTCTTGCTTCATCCCATACAGTTCTCTCATGAGTCAACACACATGTGACTCACTATCGAAGATATTGAAACCTTCTAGCTGCTTTATGTACACTTCTTACTCAATCAATTCATTGAGAAACGTAATTTTCACATCCATCTGATGAATGCGCCACTGCATCTGCGCTGAGAGTGCAAGGATGGATCTAATGGAAGAGTACCTTGCAAATAGTGAAAAAGTATCATCATAATCGATCCCCTCAATCTGTGAGAAACCCTGGGCCACAAATCTAGCCTTTTATTTCTCCACACTCCCATCAGCAACTTGCTTTACCTTGTAGATCCATCTATATCCAACCACTGATTTGCCGACCGGTCTTGGGACAATATCCCATGCACGGTTCTTGACAATGGAGTAATACTCCTCCACCAGTGCATGAAAGGAAGATGGTTCAGTCACAATACATCTGCTCATAATATCCATGTATCCAGTAAACCTGTCTGGAGACTGTGTCTTTCTGTGCTGTGAGGTAGGGGCTCCTACATTCTCTGCAGCATTAAGTCTTAATCTATCAGCTTTCATGGTGCTCCTTGTACCATTTCTGATGGATGGATCTGCATGAGTGTTTTCTGTTACTCCATGATCCTCCACATGTGGTTGCTCCACATCTTGAGGCTCATCCTTGGGAATCAAAAGTTCCTCCTCTGCATGCAAAACCAGCTCCCTCTCAAGGGAAAATTGCATGGCTTTCTCCTCATCAAAATTTATATCCCGTCACACAACAGTAATTCTGTTGTTTGGAAAATACACCCAATAGTTGTGGGGAGTTTCAGTGTACCCCAAAAAATCCCAATCTCAGCTTTTGGTTCCAGCTTCTTCCTAGCGTCCTTGGTCACATGCACATAAACAGATGAGCTAAAAATCTTAAAATAACACATATTTCATTAAATTCGGAATTAAATAGTGGATCTAGAATTTCAAAATAACTAAAAAGATCAATTTTAGTGATGTTCTTGTAATAAAAAAGTTCCAATTTTAATGAAATATGTGTTAAATGTGAAACATCAGGTTTCTTACCAATGAAAGCCTCTTCTAGTGTACTCATGCCAAGTATCCTATGAGGACAATGGTTCTGCACAAATACCACAGTGTTGCATGCTTCTACCCACATATGCATCGATAGGCCTTGATCATGCAACATGGCTCTTACGACACCCACAATCGTTCTGTTATTTATTTCAGCGACCCCATTCTATTGTGGGTTATGAGGCACTATCAATTCTCTCTGAATTCCTTCTTTGCTGCAGAAGTTATTGAATTCGTTAGAGATGTACTCTCCACCATTATCGCTCCTAAGAGCCTTCACTTGCTTCCCCGTGTCTTTCTCCACCAATGCTTTAAACTCAAGAAACTTTGAGAATGTTTGATATTTCTTCTGCATGAAGTAGAACCAACACTTATGAGAAAATTCATCAACAAATATCACATAGTACTTATGTTTTGTTTTCGAAGCAACAAAGAATGGTCCACACAGGTCTGTGTGAACTCTCTCAAGGATCCCCGAGGCTCAATTCTACTTCTCATGAAAGGTGACCTTTACATATTTTCCCATAGTACATCCCTTACATGTGTCTGACTACGCAATTGTACCCTTGGGAAGACCAACAAAAATCTGTTGTATGACTTTCAAGGCTTTATGGTGAAGATGGCCCAATCTCCTATGCCATAACTCGCCCTCATCCCGGCTCACCACTTTGTCCTCCTTTCCCATCAATGTTACGCAGCCATATACATCTAGCTTGTAGAGATTCTTAACTCGAATCCCAATCTTCTTGGCTTGTCTTGTTGTTTTGTGTCGCGGGAAAGCTTTTCCTTCATTGAAAACAACATCATAGCCTCTATCCTCCAACATTGCAACTGAGACTATTTTTTTTTTCTTCAAACTTGGTGCATGCATTACATATTTTAATTGAAAGGGTTTACCTGCCTGTCTCTAGAAGGTAATGGTACCAATCCTGGTAGTACTGTACCGCCCATCATCACCCATTTCGATATGCATCTGGAGATCCTTCTCCTCCAAGCTACTGAAAAGTTCCTTGTCTCCCATCATGTGAAAGGAAGCACCACTATCCAAATACCACACATATCCAAATGCACTTGACACCATGCATGAAATCAATGAGTATTCAAGCTCGAATTGCGAGGCCAAAGCCTCACCAGCTGGAGATCCTGAAGCCTTCTTATTCTTCTTATTTTTTGGATAGTTAGTAGCATAATTCCCATGCTCATGACAGTGAAAACACTTCACCCTGGACATGTTGCACTTCTTGCCATATTTGGACTCGGATTTGGAATGGAATTTCTTCCCCTTCCCCTTCTTCGCCTTGGTCGCCAAAGAAATATCTTCTTCATCTTCATTCTTAGATGAAGATCCATCTCTAGTATTCCTTCTAAACTCCTCCTGCACCAAATCCGACGACAGTCATTCCCAATCTGGCAGCTTTTCCCTTCCATTGATAGAGTCTTGATAACTATGCCAACTCTTAGGAGGCCCTAGGAGAGCTAAACTCACCAAATAATCATCAGCGACAGTAATGCCAACGCTCCCCATCTCATCCCAACATTGGACAAACTTTGTTAAATATTTTGGCATGGAGTCGCCTTTCTCCGTCTTGATCTTTCCGATTTTATCTTTCAGTGCCAATTTCCTCTGGTCACTGCTGCTATGAAATAGATCCGTCAAAGCTTTCCACATAGCATATGGTGTCACTTTGGCATGGAGAATTGAGACAATGTGGTATTGTACTCCCTCCAGTAGTATCCTCCTCACCTTTGCCACTTTATTTTGCCATGCATCAAGATTTGCAGAATCTGTCACAATGGGTTTAGGAACATCATTTTCAATGAATTCCTTCAAGCCATTGTCTTCGAGTATTGCCTCCAACCTGTCCTTCCAAGCAATATAGTTAGAGTTTCCCTTGAGTGCATACTCCAATCTCAAGCCATTGAAAGCCATTTCGATCCTGAATCAGTTGTAGCACTAAGAAAGTCTTTCTACAAATTCGAATTCTATTCAGTCATCAAATCAAATCCTCCTTCACTATTGTGATTTCCTGTGCTCTAATACCATGTATAAATTATACAACAAGCATGTATATCATGTATTCAATCTGATCTAACAATGTGATAAAGCTAGATACTGAATCACTTATACAAATCAATTGCGGAATTAAAAACACAATCGCCAATCACATGAAGAAAATAAGAGTCAATCAAACCACAACACAAATAATTTCCCTGGGAAATCTTGCTGCTCAAAACCCCACTATCTTCGATTGTATATTCAACATGGATACATGAAACAATTACATACAACTCTTCTCACTAGAGCCCTCTTGTACTCAACTAACTATCTCACACTGTCATGGATAAAACTGAGCAATACTTAGCCAATTTTCTGTGTCCTGACAACCTTCCTTGCTTGCACAATTCATGTGGAATGTAATCCCTAAAGAATAGGAATTTTGGCCTTCCTTGACTGCATAAGGATAATGGGAAATCAAATGGGTGTTTAGTTGCATGGGTGCAAACCAATAATAACACTGATACCTACTTTTTTTTGGTAGCATAAAAAGCACCCGATTTTGAAAAGTGGTGATGCAGAATCACCCCTTTTTTTTGTGCACATTTTTGACACTAATATTTTTATTTATGAAGTATGAATATTTGTTTTAAAATGTTAGTGATTTTCATGCTAATTTTGAAACGTATTGATGCAGCATCAACTTTTTTTTTTAGAGCGGTGATTTTCATGCTAATTTTGAAACGTATTGATGCAGCATCAACCTTTTTTTTTAGAGTGGTGATTTTCATGTTGGTAATAAAACACAAAACTTAGATAAAAATATATATATAAAAACAATAAAAATGTAAAAAAAAAACAAAATTAACTCGTAAAAATAAAAAATTTAAACAAAAATAAATAAATAAACAAAAATATTCAAAAATTATATAAAAAGAAATGACAAAATTTGAAAAAAAAAACACATAATTTAAAGAAAAAAAACAAAAATTAACCAAAAAAATTAAAAAAAAAAAAACATCAAAAACATTTTTTTTTCTAAGTTATTAAAAAAAACCATGTAATTAAAAAAAAATTTAAAATAGAAAATTTAAAAATAATTAAAATTACAAAATTAAAATTTAGATAAAAATAAAAAAAAGAAAAAAAGAAAAAATTAAATTAAAAATAATAATAATAATAAGAAAAAAAAAAAATTAAATTAACCAAAAAACAAAAAAAAAACAATCATTAAAAAACAAAAAAAAAAGAAAAAAACCACGTGCAAATAATTAAAAAACAAATATCCATAAATTTACTCTCTCTTCTCTCTCTTTTTCTTTTTTTCTTTTTTTTAATGAAACAATTTATAAATTTTAAAAATGAAAAACTAAATAAACTAAAAAATTAAAAAATTAAATAAATAAAATTAAAATTTAATAAATAAATTTTAAATTTTAAAAAATAATTCATCTAAAAAAAAGAAAATAAATAAATTTTTAATTTTTTGAAAAAATAATAATAATAATTTAATTTAAGAAGAAGAAGAAGAAGAAGAAGAGAATTTTTTGATCGTGGTGGCGCCGCCAATTGGACTCCCGCCGCGGGAGGCCGATTCCCGGAATCGGCCTCCGCCGCCACCACGATCATAAAAATCCTTTTTTTTTTTAAAATTAAAACTTTATTTATTTATTTATTTTTAGATTAATTATTTTTTAAAATTTAAAATTTATTTATTAAATTTATTAAATTTTAATTTAATTTAATTTTTGTTTTTAATCTTTTAGTTTATTTAGTTTTTCATTTTTAAAATTTATAAATTGTTTCATTAAAAAAAAAAAGAAACATATATATCATACAAAAAGCATGTATATCGTGTATTCAATCTGATCTAACTATGTGATAAAGCTAGATACTGAATCACTTATACAAATCAATTGCGGAATTAAAAACACAATCGCCAATCACATGAATAAAAGAAGAGTCAATCAAACCACAACACAAATAATTTCCCTGGGAAAGCTTGCTGCTAAAAATCCCACTATCTTCTATTGTATATTCAACATGGATACATGAAACAATTACATACAACTCTTCTCACAAGAGCCCTCTTGTACTCAACTATCTCACACTGTCCTGGATAAAACTGATCAATACTTAGCCAATTTTCTGTGTCATGACAACCTTCCTTGCTTGCGCAATTCATGTGGAATGTAATCCCTAAAGAATAGGAATTTTGGCCTTCCTTGACTGCATAAGGATAATGGGAAATCAAATGGGTGTTTAGTTGCATGGGTGCAAACCAATAATAACACTGTTATCGATGAAATAGGTAACCACACTGTTACCTACTTTTTTTTGGTAGCATAAAAAGTACTCGATTTTGAAAAGAGGTGATGCAGAATCACTCTTATTTTTGTGCACATTTTTGACACTAATATTTTTATTAATGAAGTATGAATATTTGTTTTAAAATGTTAGTGATTTTCATGCTAATTTTGAAACGTATTGATGCAACATCAACTTTTTTTTTTTTAGAGCGGTGATTTTCATGCTAATTTTGAAACGTATTGATGCAGCATCAACCTTTTTTTTTTAGAGTGGTGATTTTCATGTTGGTAATAAAACACAAAACTTAGATAAAAAAATATATATAAAAACAATAAAAAACCAATAAAAATGTAAAAAAAAAAACAAAATTAACTCGTAAAAATAAAAAATTTAAACAAAAATAAATAAATAAAAAACAAAAAAACAAAAATATTCGAAAATTATATCAAAAGAAATGACAAAATTTGAAAAAAAAACACATAATTTAAAGAAAAAAACAAAAATTAACTAAAAAAATTAATAAAAAAAAAACATCAAAAACATTTTTTTTTTCTAAGTTATTAAAAAAAACCATGTAATTAAAAAAAAAAAAAAAATTTAAAATAGAAAATTTAAAAATAATTAAAATTACAAAATTAAAATTTAGATTAAAAAAAAGAAAAAAAGAAAAAATTAAATTAAAATAATAATAATAATAAGAAGAAAAAAAAAGAAACACAAATTTTAAAATTTAAAAAAAAAAATAATAATAATTAAAAATAAATAAATAAATAAAAATCATTTAAAAAAAAAAAAATGAAAAAAACCAGGTGCAAATAATTAAAAAACAAATATCCATAAATTTACTTTTACTTTTTCTTCTTCTTCTTCTTTTTAAAAAATATAAAAAAAATAAAATGAAACAATTTATAAATTTTAAAAATGAAAAACTAAATAAACTAAAAGATAAAAAAATAAAAAAAATTAAATTAAAATTGAATAAATTTAATAAATAAATTTTAAATTTTAAAAAATAATTAATCTAGAAAAAATAAAAAAAATAAATAAATTTATTTTTAACTTTTTGAAAAAAAGAAAAAAAGAAAAAAAAGAAAAGGGAGAGAATTTTTTGATCGTGGTGGCGCCGCCAATCAGACTCCCGCCGCGGGAGGCCGATTCCTAGAATCGACCTCCGCCGCCACCACGATCATATATATATATATATATATATATATATATATATATATATAAAATTTAATTTTTATATTTGAAATTTAATTGTTATATATATATATATATATATATATATATATATATATATTTTTTTTTTTTTTTTTAAATTTTTTTTTTAAATTTTTTTTTTGGTTTATTTTTTTAAAATTTTATTCATTTTTTATTTTTAATTTTTGTTTTTAAATTTTTTTTTTCTAATTTTTGTTAATAATTTTTATTTTTACTCTTTTTTTTTTAAAATTTAATTTTTAAATTTTTTATTTAATTTAATTGTTTATTTAATTTTATGTTTAGTTTTTTTTATTTAATTTTTTTAAATTTAATAAATTTTGTATTTTGTATTTATTTATTTATTTGAATTTATTTATTTTTTCCAATTAAAATTGTGTATTTAAAATTAGATTTATTTATTCATTTATTATTTTATTTTATTTTTAATTTTATTTTTTAAAATAAATTAAACTTAATATTTTCAAATTAAGTTGTTTTTTATTTTATTTTTTATTTAATTCATTTTTTTCAATTTTTCAATTTTAATTGATTTTTAAAGATTTTAAACTTTTTATTTTAACAATGTTTTGTTTTGTTTTGTTTTTTTTTTTCAAAATTTATTTGTTTATTCATTTATTTATTAAAATTTAATATTTTTTTTAAATTTAATTTGTTATTTTAATATTAAAGTTTTCTTTTTAAATTTAATAAAATCTAATTTAAGTTCATATATATATTTTATTTTTTATAATTTAAATTTAATTTATTTTTTATAATTTATTTGTTTTTTTAATATATATATTTTTAAATTTAATATTTTTATTGTATTTTATTTTTCATTTTTCATTTTTAATTAATTTTCCATTTTTTTTACTTTTAATATATATATATATATATATATATATATATATATATATATATTAAGTTTTAAATTTATTAAAATTTAATATATTTCTTAAAATTTTTAATTTTTTTATTTTTAATAAACATTTTCTTTTTCTTTTTTAAATTTAATTTCTATATTTTATTTTTTATAATTTCTTTATTTTTTAACCATTTTTCTAAATATTTTAATTTTTTATTTCTATATATTTTGAAATTTTACTCTTTAAATTTATTTTTTTTCCCTTAAATTTTAGGTTTTTTTTTAATGTTTGAATTAAAATTTTTATTTTGTTTTTATTTTTATTTTTTTATTCCTATATATTTTTAAATTTTAAGCTTTAAAATGTTTTTATTTTTTAAATTTAATTTTTTCTTAAATTTTAGGTTTTTTTTAATGTTTGAATTTTAAAAATTAAAAAATGTTATTTCTATTTTTAAAAATGTCAAAAATATGACACAATTTTTATTTTTTGTTATTCCAGCATCATCTGGTTTTGTTTTGAGGGTGTTTTTTCAATCCCTTTTTCCCGAAACAATTTTGTTTTTAGCATAATTTTATAAAATGTTGAAATTTGACCTTAAAAAAAAACCAAGTGCGTTCTGGAATACACTTTTTTTGTTTTTGGGGTGTTTTTTCATGTTTTTTGAGTCTTTTTGGGCTAGAGTTGCCGTTTTGAGGTCAGGTTACCTATTTCGTCGGTAACAGTGTTTAATCCTACAACTGATAGTCAACATCCCTTTCACCTAGATCTAAGTTGGGTCTCCACTAGAACTGACATGCATGCAACTAATAATGTTAAATCCTCAGTTTCATGTGAGATCACTGATTGTGAATTAAATAATATTTAATTCACTTGATCTCTCACTAGTGTATCAAACAGTTACAACTAGCACAACTGTGTTTAACTCACTTAACTGAGTTAAAATGATTACAACATGCATTAACTAATACACCACTGCACTTCGAACTCTGTTACAACTAGAATTACTCTGTATGCCTTACTAACTACCCTTAACTCGAAATTCATGAGCTAACTGAGTTTATCACACTCAGTTAACTATTACAAGTTATTTTGAGATTAGATTACATTTTATTGTCCATCTTAATTAGGGGATAACTAAAATAGACATGCACTAAATTTAGCCCACACCAGTGTAGGTGTTGCTAAGACCTATGGTCCCACACTAATGTAGGTGTTGCTTGGACCTCCTAGTCCCACACTAGTGTATATGTTGAAATTTCTTGTTTAACTTCAACAGTTCTTCCCTCGAACGCCGATATGTTTCAGTTGTCCTATGATGATGTGTGTAGGGAAAGCCTTCCTTTGCTAAATATCACGTCGTAGGCATAATATTCTAACATAACAACTGAAACTAAATTCTTCTTCAGACCCGGAACATAAATGATATCTTTTAATGTAAGAGGAGAGTCAGAATCCCTCTGAAAATTAATTGTAACGATACCGGTCGCACTATACCTTCCACCATATGCCATCTCATTGTGCATTTAGAGATCCTTCTCCTCCAGGTCACTGAAAGTTTCTTTGTTTCTCGTCATATGGAATGAGGCTACATGATCTAGATACCACACACTGCCCATCATCGATGTTACTATGCATGCAATGAGAGTGAAATCCAAATCAAACTATGAAGCTAGAGCTTCACCTGCCGCTCCTCATGAGGGATTCTTGTTACCCTTCTTGTGTGGATACTTCGTGGCATAGTGTCGACAGTGAAAGCACTTGATTTTTTTACAAGTCTTTCTTCTTGCACTCCTGACCAGATTCTGCTTTGGAGTGGGATTTATTCCCTTTCCCTTTCTTTGCCTTTCCATCCAAGGTACAATTTTCCTCATCCTCAACCTTGGATGAAGTCCCATTTCTATTTTTCCGCCTTATTTCTTCCTATACTAGATCAGACCACAACTACTCCTAACTTGGTAGTTTATCTCTACCATTTATAGAATCTTGATAACTGTGCCAACTCTTAGTAAGGCTCAACAAAGCTAGAGCTACCAAATCTTTTTCAGGGATAGTCACACCGACCTCGTGAAGTTCATCATGACATTGTGTAAATTTTCTCAGGTACATCAGAATTGATTCAATATTTTTCATTTTGATGCTTCGAAGCTTGTCCTTGAGTGCCATCTTCCTGTCGTCAATGTTGTTCTCAAACAAGTATATCAGTGTTTTCCACATCGCAAACGAAGTTTCTTTCTCGTGGATATTTGAGACAATATTCTCTCAAAGTCCCTCCAATATGATTCTCCGCGCTTTTCCACATCCTTCTTCCACTGAGCGAGATCCTGGACATCAGATGCTAGGGGTTTTACTACATCTGTCTTGATGTAATCTAGCAGCCCGTTTTCATCCAATATTGCCTCCATACAGATCTTCTATGCCACAAAATTTGTGGTTCCTTCCAAAGAATACTCGAGCTCGAGTCCGGTGGAAGTCATATTCCCAGTCCTAGAGAAAACTTGCAACATTGATCTTGAAATTCAAACCTCCTGCAGTGACAAATTCGAATTCTCTTCGCTACTATGAATCTATCTCTGATACCATGTAGAAACTAATTGTAGGTTCAATATTGCTCACATAATGTTATGAAACATAAGACTCAAATCTACTCTACTCATCCACAAAAATTAATTCACGATTAAGAGCATATAAAAAAACCATGTGACATGAATCAAGGCACATACACGAGGATATATCTAGGGGAAAACAACTGCCCAAAACCCATTCCTATATTTATTGCATTAGTCATAAAATAAAGAAGAAATAAAATGCTTTCTCAAGTCTAGGAAACCTCTGCACAAGTATAATATATCTCACTTCCTCACAGACTAACTCTGGTCAATAGTTAGCCAATTTTCTTGCCTACGAAGCTCTTATTTCCTTGCGTTGTTTCTTAATGAATTATCCCCCTATTAATTAGGGAAATTCCCATCCTAAACTTTGCAATATCTGTAAGCCCTTCTCTGACTACATGCACCACCTCTACAAATTGGATAATTATACAACTGATAGTACACTGCCCTTGAAATCCAAACTCTACTGGGTAACTAGAATTTCATGCATACATGAGTTAATTATGTTTGATTTATCAGTTAATTGGTTGAACAATGAAGTTTCACCCCAGTGCTAGACCTACTAATAGTTCCTCCAACAGTTGGAACCTCCTCCAATATTTGGAACTAGTTTAACTGAATTTAACTGACTTTAACTTAGTTTAATTGAATTAAATTGTTACAACCGAAATTAACTCAACCTAGGATGCTGAAAGTTAGGAATCACTGTACAAAACTCAAGTTAGGCCATCATATCAAATTAACTAAGCTAACCAAGTGATACTAACTCAAATAACTCATTCAATTTGTCTTGTGATGTGGAATTACAATTTTCTCCTAATTTAATTCAAGGGAAAATTAAATTAGGAATTTCTTATTGCATTTTCAACAACATTCAGTTGGGAATACTAGGAGGGGTGGTGAATCAATATTTCATAAATTTCAACAATACAATTTATCTATATTTGAAGTAAGCTACAACTTCTAGATTTACCAGCTACAACCCCCAGTTTACCAACATCCACTGGAAGGAGGTGATGACCTCCTGAAGGAAGCTACAACTTCTGTTCCTAGCACCACCCTGCCACCCTTAATAATAAAATTAGAATAAGAAATCACAGGCTCTTGTACTAGGGACGATGCCCCAATTACACAACACTTAATCATTGTTATCTCTGCTTCTAGTCTACTTCAAATTAGCTTCATAATCCTTTCAAGTTTGATCAAATCAAGCTCCAAAGTTACTTCTTTAAACCTTTGAAGATGCCTTTGGCCAAACGAAATCAACTACTTAGATAGTCTTTAACATAAGCCTTACTCAACAATTATAACAGTGCTAAATCAGGCCTCAGGAAACCTTAACAAAGCTTCTTGAAATAGGTTAAACTGACTTCCTCTAGATGTGTCTTAGAATAGGCCTTTGTTTGCCTCAAAACATGCTTCAGTCTACCTCAGAAAAAGACTAAGAATAACTCCAATCTAGTTCAAAAAGAGACTTAGAATAGCTTCGATATAATTCATAAAGAGTGCCTTAAAACAGCTTCGGATCTACCTTAGAGATGAATTCAAATCTGCCTCAAAAATGACTCAAATATACCTTAGAAATGACTCAGATATGCCTTAGAGATTAATCATATTTGCTTCGGAGATGACTCAGATCTGCCTCGGAGATGACTTTGGATCTGCCTCAAATATGACTTGGATTTTCCTTAGAGATGAATGAGATCTACCTGATAAATAACTCAGATCTACCTCAAGAATGCCTTAGATAATGGTCGAAATTAGACTCAGACGGGGGCCAACTTTAGCCTCAATAATGGCCTTAAATCAAGCCTTAACAGTTGGATTTAACCCAACAAAAAATCCCATAAAATGATAAAAAAAAATTAAGTCCAAAAACCTTAGCAGCTCCGCCTTCTTCTCTAGATATTCAACAAGCTCGCGATCTCATATAGACTTGGTGATAATGTTTGAGAATTTGATATCATTGGAAGGCAACCAATTACCTTATTTATACATGAAAGAGGGGGGTTGGGGGGCAGGCATACTTTAGGGTCAATTTGAACCAAAAGACAAAAGTTTCCTTTTAAAAGATACCACCATTACAGGAGCCAACATGAGAAAGATTAGATGTTAATTAATTATTTTGACCTTAAAAATAACTATCTTGATTGTGATGGAAACCAACTTGTAAGAGGAGGCTTAGATTAATTTTGTCTTTTATAATAGCTCCTTTCAAGGTTGACTTAGACACTTGGACTTGGGGCATTTTAGATTACGAATTAGACCTTCTTCGAAAGGGAAATATTGCAACTTTAATACACTCATCCATTTGGGGAAGCTTTAATATCTCTTCAATTAAGAAGACCCACAAAGCGTGCAACCTATCACATGAAATGACTTAATGAAGACATATCATAAAAAAAATCCACCCTTTAACATCAATGACAATTTCTTCCCACACATAAAAACCTATCAATTAATAAACATAACACTTAAACGATATATATATATATATATATATATATATATATATATATATATATATATATATATATATATATATATATATTAGTTAAATTTTAAATATCATTTATAATATTTACATTTACATACCTGCTTCAACTTCTAGTTGAGGTTGATTTACCCTTTCAATATTTGAGCATTCTTCTCTCCATTTTTTGCAATATTCTCTACGAGCCTCAAGGTCTCTTGTTCGATCATATTTTCTCTTGCAATTTCTTTGATTTCTCATGATAATTTAGTATGAAGATAAAAAAATTTCCTCAAAATCCTGCAAAAAAAAAACTCATTATCAAGATTTAGACAAAAACTCACTTAAAAAAATCATCACAAAAGATTTAATTTTTAAAAAAATCACTTTAAATTTTTTTCACAAAAGGCATACTTCAACCCAAAGCACTTACTTCAAAAATTCCGCCAAAAAAATGTCTTTTAAAATGAAGCTCAAATATTTCCTTCAAAGTCTTGCAAAAAAATCTCACCTTAAAAAATCATTATAAAAGATTTACCTCAACCCAAAACACTTACTCTAAAAAACTATCATTTAAAAAATTGCCCCCAAAAAATGTCCTTTGAAAATTCAGTCGAAAAAATTTCCTTTGCAAATCCAGCTCAAAAAATTTCCTTTCAAAATTCAGCCCAAAAAATTTCATTTGAAAATTCAGCCCAAAAGAAGAAATGTGCGAAAATAATGTTTCCATTTTCAGCTATTTATAGAGTTGCGAAATTGTTTTTTTGGAGGGGATTTATCGATTTTTTTCCGGCCGACAGAATTTGCGACAGAAATTTCGGCCAAACTTTTATCAAAAGTTCGGCTGAACTTTTTTCTCGTTAAAACTAACAAGACGGAGCAACGAAACAAGTTCGGCTAAACTGGTACAAAAGTTCGACCGAACTAAAATACCTGCAACTACGCTACAGCTCGGCTCTGAACAAATTTCTTCAGTTTTGGAATGGTTAAACTCCATCAAATTTTATGAATTATCTTTCAGAACCAAGACTAACATTTGCAGAATTCAATCTACTTTCGGGAGATATAACTTTTATGGAATTCCATAGATATTTACTAATTTTAATTAATTTTGTAATAAAATGGGTGCAAAAAAATTATGAAGGTCATTATAATTCAGTGAAAACAAAATTCTGTATCTCCCAAAATTCTAAACAGAAAAATTGTTTTGACTTGCAAAATATTGAAAAACTTCTAAAAATGATATTTTTTTCTTAAAAAAACAAAAAATTAACCCAAATTCACATTTTTCACAACTTATTATATATATTTTTTAAAATATAAAACTTTACCAAAACTTAAATTAAAAAAATACACATCCTTAATAACAATTCAACCTTTTATTCATGTGTTATATATATATATATACCTTTTTCTTATAAATATAAATGTTAACCAAAACTTAAATTCCTAAGAAAATACACATCCTTAATAACAATTCAACCTTCGATTATGTTTTATGAAAGACATTTCTCCACGCTCCTCCCTCAAAAGTGCTCTAACTTACTCGAGAGAGTTCCAAGCTATAAATTACCCGAGAGAGTTCCGCGCTATAAAGTGGAGTCTTAGACTTCGTTTCTAACATAATATTGTCTTCCCTGACATAATATTCCATTTTGCTTTTTAGCCGATTAAACATAATGAAACATTGCATGTGAGTGGGCTAAGTTGTGATACCAGATGCCATTTTAATAATGGCAACGGCTACTTTGAAATATTTTTTTACACATACTTTGGACTTGTATTAGACAAATGGTTGGAACATAATTTATTTTCAAAAGGTAGATTGACCTTTATGTTGTTTACCAAAGGCAAATCCCCATCTATTTTTAACCGTTACTTTACATTCTACATGTATACATTTTACATGTATTGTTCTTGTGTTACTTGATTAAACCATAATTATTATTTAATGTAAAATTAAATACTAATATAAATGTATTAAGGTGATTAAAGTATCTCCCAAACACATAAATGGGAGACGATATATACACAAAAGTAAATTATAATATAGAAGATGCACAAAGGGTATTTGAGCGTTGTATATATATTAAATTTTATATTATAGTGGTTGTGGTGGTATAAATGGATGGAAGTTTTTTTATTAGTAGGTAAGTTTAATTTTTATTGGGATTTTTGTGTTAGAGATGTTTTTTAGTTTAATATCGAAGAGATTTGAGAGATGTTTTTTAGTTTAATATGGAAGAGATCTTGCAATATTTTGTTATGTTATGTAAATATTTGGTTAAAAAAAAAGATTGGATAGTTGCATAGCAAGAGAGTCTTTGTTTTTTTGGTAGTTACTGATTGCTTATAAATGCAATATTAAAATTTGCATACAACAATATGTTCATAGTCAATGAGAAAATGTATTAATCAGTTGTTCATATCAAACTAAGACTTGAAATTTACGTAAATCACATTATTATCATATGACCTACTCCATTTATTGTACATGTCATCAACTACAATTGCAGGTGCCAACTCTACTTATCGAAATGTGCTTGAAAGAATTAACTTTATTATTTATTAAACACAATCACAACTTGGAAAAAGCTCCATGATGCAAATTAGCATTAACTAAGTTTAATCACCACTAACCATGTAACTAGAGTTTAATAAAGGTGTTGATGTGAACGGCTTCAAGATTAAGATTGATAGAAAACATGAAATTCAAGTACTAGATTATAAAGATGATCTCTTTTCCTTCTTTGTTAGGTTATATCCTTGCCTTATTTGCTCAGTAGAGATTAATTTAGTAAAGTTACATAATTAGTTTAGTATGGCTTATAAAGACGATCTCTTTTCCTTCTTCGTTAGGTTATATCTTTTCCTTATTTGCTTAGTAGAGATTAGTTTAGTAAAGTTACATAATTAGTTTAGTATGACTAAGTAAAATTAAATATTTGGTTAATAACTATCTAATAATACTAATAATCATCTGACAATCATACTAATCATTTTGTAGCTTTTAATTAACTATCTAATTGCAAAATTTACATCACGTCCAATCGGATGACCTGAATTCCATCGCGTCCAATTTACATGACGACCAAAAATGAACTTGTTCCCTAATGAGATCGGAAGATTCACATTAAACATGAGCGACGACCACAACTGGTCATCGGGCTCCAACTTGCTTGGCACTTAACCTGGCCTCCCACGCCTGATGGGATAAAGTAGCCACATTCACCATAGATCAACGACCCTAGTGTTTTCACATGGCCCCTCTGGTGTCATCCTACCCTACTAGTTCAACTGGCATGTCATTTTTGACGTCACCTTGCCAGGCCAACTGTCATGTGGCACTAACATGGTGCCTAGCCACCTCATCGTTGACATCAACATGCATTTAAATTTATTTTATATACAAAAAAATTCTATGGGTGATCGTGCCCCACCTCGATGAGGGTCCTACTCTAATTCTAGGGTTGATTCCACCTGCTCCCTAAACACTACCCTCTAACGGGAATTCCCTGTGAGTAAATGACAATTTATTTTGCACCCTTTGACAAATTTTTCTTTATAGACTAGTGGAAACCCACTAATGGTTCTACCTCCCCTGGAACCATAACCTTGATGGCAATTTTACATGACTGGCGAAATTTTTCCCTGCAATCTAACAATAATTTCCACAATAACTGCCGAAAATATATGTCCTGAACTAACGTAATTCCATACAGGAAGAGTTCTCGTCTTCCTTTGGCAATTTCTTAACTGTAATATTATTTTTATGTTTTTTGATTTTTGTAATTTTTTTTTTTTTTTATTCAAATTGATAATGCTTTAGATCATTCTTTTAACAGTCTTTAAGATAATGTCAAATTTTTTTTCTAGCATATTGATATAACTGCAGCATTACATTCCAAAATGAAATGTTATATATATATATAAATATATATAGAGAAAATATATGACACTAAAATTATTGATAATATTAAATATTTATGAATTTTTCAAAATCTATCTAATAAAATATGTAAAACCTTTCTAAAAACTAATAATATTATACACTTTAGGATCACCACCTTAGATATTATTAGTATAAGTTATTATTTTATTTTAATAATAGCAATAAAAATTCATTTGCGTTATATTTGTGTAAAAATTTATAGCCATGAGAGGAATATTAGTTCAGTGAAAGCAAGGTAGCAATATAACCTCCACCAAAGATTGAATCCTCAAACAAGTCATTGGTGCACTCTTACAGGGAAATCATTAATAATAATTGAGTCACCATGGTCATTATTTCAATGCAAGTGGTGAAATGCCAAAAATGTAAAAATGATGTCTCACCTCTCTATAGATATGTGGTGTATTTTTTACACTTAACAAAGTGAAAATAAACTTTGTAATATCTATTTTTTATAAATACTTTAATATTTTAATCTTAATTAAAAGTCCATACATGTTTTAATTATTTTTCATAAAAAAATTGTTGAAATATAAAATATTAATTATAATTGGAGTGAGTTTAGTAAAAAATTCCAACAAAGCTAACAACTCTCTCCAAAACAGGTGAAGATAAAGCCCCCTTATGCTTATTACATTGACTTGAAAACCCCCATCCACCTCCATACTATGAATCAAAACATTACCACTCATTGAAACTATCTACATGGCTTGACCTTGGGGGCTGACACTAGAGGAACACTAGAGCTACTAGAGAAGTCGATGCATTAATGAAGTTCCCTTCCAAGAGAAAAGGTGAGTATTTTTTAGACAAGATTAGGATTGTATTTATCTCCTCTCCGGTTGAGAGGTAGTGAGGATGGACACTATGTTCTCCATGTGTCATGTACTATGGCCAGGACTAACTGTCGTAAGTCTAGTGCATGAACACGGGTAGGGAGGATGGTGGATTGGATAAGTATTAGGAACCAACATTCTTGAGATATGTATTGTGACCATGACTAATAACCATAAGAGTTAAGTACATTAATCTAATATAAGTATGGACCTTTGAAAGACCAACATTTCCTTGTGTCAAGTATTGTGACAATGGATTAGGAAATTGTCTTGTGGGGATATACCTTGGTGATAAACTAGGTGGGTTATGTGCCATGGAGAGGCGGTGTGGAGTCTTATTAAATGCCTCCCAACATTATGCTCTTATCAAGTGGAGAGATAGAGCACATTGTCAAGGCCTTAGTAGTTTGACAATGCTAGTTATGATGATGCTACCATCATTAATGCTTATCAATCTGGATCCTTTCTTATATGAATATTTTCAACTTGAGAATATCATGTTGATTCATTATGAATACCTCCATAGTTAAGAGGAAGTGTTGAAGTTGTAACTAGAGTTGGTCTTAGAGTCAAAAGAGTAAAAGAGAATTGATTTTGACTCAATGGAAAATTTATTTGAGTCGTGTCCCATTTGGAAATTTGTAAGGAAATGAAATTTGAATCTTATGTTATGTCATACGCCCACAAGATCTTCAAGTCGGCCCTCCTTGGAACAATTCCATGTTAATTTTCACATAGCTCTATGTTATTTCAATTACTTTTAGCCCAATTCAATTATTCAATTAGTAATCCTTTCAATAATAATTAATCTTTCCATTCATCAACAATAATTGAAGATAGAACAGTAAATGCAATGATAAAGGAGACAATCAACACATCAACAAGAGACACCAGGTTTGGTCAAAGACTAGGGAAAAATCCCAAAAGGGGGAAAACCCTTTGAAAATTCTTCTTATATTAGATTTTCATAAAACGTTCAAAAAAGAGTAAAATGATCCTAATACACAATCATCCAGAAAAATTACCCAATAAAATTCAGAAATATGTTTCTAGCATCAATAAAATATCAAAGACAACTTTTCTTGTTTGTTGCAACTGCTGTCAGATGTCAAATTTATCCGTAGAGCCCAAGCACATAGAGAAAGAGTTTTGCATGCGACTGAGAGTTTCCAAACACACCCTTGAGTCTTCTAGCCTATGTTTATAGCCAAAAATTAACTTTGACGAGCCTGCGGTTGTGACTCAAAAACCTAGAACACGTGTGAGCTTCAGACCCTATATTTTCGGACCTGTTCGAACCACTTTCCTAGACCCTGTCTCATATCTATGTGAACTAAATAATGAAGAAGAGAAGAAGAATGTTCTTTGTTATGTGCAAATGAGCTTGAGGTAATTTATATGCTTCTAAGGGTAACCGATTTCTTGTTAGGGACGAACTGTCCAAATGTGCATATGTGGGTTTTTCTTCATAAATACACTTTCCCTTATCTAAATTGGGCACTTCAATAGTCAAAATTGGCCCTCTGGAAAATTTGAATCTAGTCCCATGGTTGGAAGTTGTCACTAATATTCCAAATTAACACTCCCTCTCAGCTAGGGAGAAATTCTAGCTACATCAAGTCATGTGTATCTTGTCCTCATGTCCTGTCCCATCTCTACTAAATTATATCTATTGAAAAATTCTCAAATATAAAGAAGAAGAATCATCGGGGAGCTAAAGCTACCACTCTCTCGGACAATGAGGAAGGTATTATTAGACACTCTTAACTCATGTTATCTCATCTAGACATGGGCGAGATACAACTTACCATATAAGAGGTAAGGATCACATCCATCCTATAGCTTGTTGATATTCCCAACAATGACCCTCAAGAGTCATGTGGTAGAAAACATGCACCATAATCCAAGATATCATGGAAAATCCAAGGCTAAAACAACATCCAAGTGTACTTTTCCTATCAACAACATTTTCTTCCCATTCAACATTGGTGTATGCATGAAGTTGAACATCTCCGGTAGGATATCTCAGACCAAGTGTTACCGTCCCATGCAAATATCTCAAAATGTGTTTGGTAGCAATCTAATGTGCATGGAGAGGCTTGGTTATGAATTAACTCAGTGTGTTCATTGCATATCATATGTCTGGATGGGTGTTCATTGAGAACATCAGAGCCCCAATAAATTGTCTATACTAGGATGGATTCGCCAAATTAGGTCCTACAACTTCCCCACATAACTTTTAGAAATTCATGACCATTGAAGTGGGAAAGGACTTTCATTTTGTCATTCCAAATCTCTCCAACAACTTCATAACATATTTTCCTTGTGAAAGAAAAATCTCATCATGCCTTTGCCACACCTCAAGGCCTAGAAAATAGTGCATGAGTCCATGGTCCTTCATCTCGAATTCAAAGGCTATCTCCCTCTTACACTCGATCATCATAGGTTCACTGCCTGTCAAGAATAGATCATCAACATATAAAACCAGAATCAATGACATTTGTTGGACCACCTTGAAGTAGAGGTTGAAATCAACATTGCTTCTTGTGAATCCCAGTTTTACCAAATAACTTTCTATGTGGGCGTACCATGCTCTGGGGGCTTGCTTCAAACCATACAATGTAGTATTCAACCTACAAACATGTTTCTTTCAATCCTCTACTTCAAATACCTATGGCTTCTCAGCATACACTTCTTCCTGTAACATGCCATGGATGAACACTGTCTTCACGTCCATATGACGTAGGGTCCATCCTTGACTTACAGCAAGAGAAACTATGTGAAACTATGTCGTCATAATCTTCTCCCTATTTCTGAGAGAATCCTCGGGCAGTGAGCCTTGATTTATATTTCTCAATGCTACCATAAATTCCATGTTTAATCTTGAATAACCACTTTTAATTCACCACGTATTTACCCTTTGGTCTCGACACAAAATCCCATACGTCATTCTTCATAATTGATTCATATTCTTTGACCATAACATCCTTCCAAACTTGCTCTTTTAAGGCTTCTTCAAAGGTTGGAGGTTCGGCTTGAATCATAGTGCTCATGGCTACAACATATCCCTAGTATCTTCATGGCTTCTTCCTTTCTCTAAATAATCTTCGAATGGGAACTCATCTCTCATCATCATGTAAAGTGTCACGTAGATAAAGTGGCCTCTTCTTGGTAGGAGGATCACATGGAGGAGGATATAAGGGATCCATGGGCTCCATGTGATCATCAAAAATGTTTTTCTAAGATTCAGGCATGGAGGGACCATATAAAATATCCATATAATCATTCTTCTTCTCAGGAGGAGGAGGCGGAGGAAGGTCCCTTTCTTTTCCAAGGTAAAAATATTCATCGAACGTTACATCCCTGCTAATTTCAACCTTCCTTTGACCAATAATATATATTCTAAATGCCTTATAATTTTCACAATATGCAACAAACATAAATTTTCTTCCTATATCTTCTAGCTTGTTTCTTTTGTCCATCGGTAGATGAAAATAATGGGGAAGCCAAAGATACAGAGATGGCTAACATTGGGCTTGACACCTATGAACAATTCTTCGAGGGTATTGATGTACAATGCTTGATGAGGCACCTAGTTTTGTACAGATATGGATACATTCATTGCTTCTCTCCAAAGGAACTTCAACAAAGTTTTATCATGAAGCATAGAATGAGCGACTTCTACAATAGACATGTCCTTCCTTTCAGCTATTCCATTTTTTTCGGGAGTATAGTACACAATTGTCTCTTTTTTATATCTTCCTTCTTGCAAAAATCTACGAACTCATTCAAAATGTACTCTCCATTATTGTCAGACATGAAGATCTTATTTTTCTCCCCTGATTGATTTTAGACCAAATATTTGAACTCATTTAACATTTCGAAGCCTTCATCCTTGTGCTTCAAATAATATATCCATGTATTTCTTGAGAATTCATCAATGAAGATGATGTAGTAGATATAGCCACCAATATAATGCACAGGAATCAGACCACATATGTCAAAATGAATGAGTTGGAGGATGTCATTTGTCTTGTTCTCGCTAGAGGGGAATGGTCCCATTGTCTTCTTTCCACTGACACAACCTAGACATGCTCCATCATGTTGGGCTTGAACATCGAGAATACCAGAGACCAATTTATTTAATTTTGGAAGAGCATCATAATGTGGATGGGCTAATATTTGGTGCCATAAGCCGCTTAGATGATTAATATCATGGCTCAATGCTAGAAGAGGTCTTCTAGTGACTTTGTAGAGTCCTTCAAATCTCGATCCCAATGTAAATTCATCTCTCATAAGTGATCCAACAGAAAAAGTAAGAACCTTTCCCCTAATAAAGGCAACCCTCATTCCTTTGTCTTCTTGTTCATCAATTTAATCATCTTAAATCGATTCATAAATTATCGACTGGAGTTGGTAAACTTGTGAAGTGCAAGTGCACAATATATGCTAGAAACCTCTATTATTCATTTAATTTATTGGTGTGATGATTGGATTTGTTGAGATTACTTCTAAGGATGTTTTTATTCTTATGTTCCTAATGAAATTGATAAATTTAAATTACAACTAAGTTCTAAAAATAACCCTGCTTTATACTCTGTAAAAACTGAAACAAACTTTCTCTATCTTATGAAGAAATCTTAACTAATTTATTTCTTAGTCTCGAAAAATTCTTATTCTCTAACAGTCTTGTGCATGAAGATAAAATCAAATTCTAGAAAAGGGAACTTATACATTTTTATGTTTTTGAAATGAAATGTCTTGAAAGTGAAAATAAGTAAATCATTATTGCTCTTGGAAAGAAATCACTCTTGAACTAAAAAAACTCACTCATATACTAAGAGAAAATCATTCAATCATTACTGAAAAGGAATCACCCATGCTTTTGAAATAAAATTATCCATAAACTTGAAAATAAATCACTCGATGCTTTTGAAATAAACCACACATGAATTTGTAAAACTACTCTACAATAAACTATTGTTGCTCTAGAAGAAAAACTATGAATCACTCTGCAATTTAACAATTCAAAAGGGAAGATTGATGAATCTACATCAAATGATAAAGGAAATATATGTAAACATCTACATCAAATGACAAAATGGAATCTTGTAAACAACTACAACAAATGACAAATTGGAATTATGAAAATAACTACATCAAATGATAAAATGAAAAGATGAAAACAACCACATTAAAAACATAAAATGCAGAATTTTAACTGTTTGCAGGGGCCCTCCACAAATAGGTGGTCTCAAAGATTCACACAAACAGTTAGCTCCACATCAAATCTTCAAGGCACTTCTTTCATTAAAAAGGATGTAAAACAAAGTTTTAACGATTCACTGTATGGTTCAGAAAATTAACCCCCCTTCTTTGTTTCAAAGGAGTGTTTATATAGGGGTTACAATGTAACTTAATAGAGATTCATATGGCTAAATATTAGAACTGAATGGACACCTGGTTTCCATGAATTTTATGAAGCACACTCCATTCCAACCTTTGTTTACTGGACTGAGCGTTTATTGACACATGGGCGCAATGTTTTCTCACGCAACTACAAATTAGGGCTCCAAAGAACCTGAAATATCTCCTAAATGGTAACTAATTCGGGAAACATTGTCCTATATAACTTAATTGGGCCCGTGCTTAACAAAACCCATGTTTTTTGTTTGTGATATTCTTTTTCATTTGCTCAGAAAACGCGTTTGAAGTTGACTGGTCAAAACTGTTGCGATTTTCCTTTGATCTTTTCTTGGAGGTCCACATGTGTGAGCAGGGTGGAATTTGACCAACAACAATCCATATTGGAGCTTCTAGAAAAAATTTCCATGTGTCGGATTTCATTCTAGAGTGGTGCTACTACCTCAAAAATGGAGGCAACTACGGAAACTGTAGAAACTTGAACTACCAAACTATCATTAGTAAAACCATGCATAATTATCTTTAATTCATTAAAAATAATAGAAAAAATAATAATAAACCATGTAAACATGTATGCAGGAATTTGGTGTCTTTATGAAGAAATATGGTTAAAAATGATGACAATGGCTGAATGGAATGATGCGAAAATGAATGGTTTCATCAACACAATTATGAGAAATTGAAGGCCCAACATTCCCCCACACCAGAGATTTTGCATTTCCTCATGCAAAGAAAGCATTGCAAAGTTTCATATTCCAACCTGTTCCTTGTGTTCCTTTATTTTTTCATTTCAACTAAATCCTTGACCAAAGCTCCAAGAGAGAAATATTGACCCTCTATCTCAATAAGATGCACTTTTCTCTCTTTGTTTTTCAAGATTACTAATCTGGTAGATTAACTCTTTTTTTCTACACTTGCTTGTTGTGTCATTAGAGTAAGAAAGAAGAGTTACCCATCCTTCTTTGAAGTCAAACAAATTGAATTCTTCACATACGAGGCTGCTCATGGATTTTATAGAGGTAGAAGTAATATCTGTTGATTAGTTCTTTTATTAATAAAAACAACCCCTCATTATTTATTATATGCAACTTGTGTGAAAAGAAAGGATGCCCACATAGTAGCATATCCAAGTAATTGCCTCTATTTTAATTGTGCTCAAATTGTTCAAGCCTTGGTAGAATACCATATTGTGAAGAACACATCAAGACTTTTACTCCATCTATAGAACATGCTTTCCATCCTTGTGAAGTTCATCCCATTAGTATGGCTGGAAATGATCATAGATTGCAGCCCATAATGATTGTCTTCTTATCATCTATGCATAGAAACCAATCATATTTCAACAATGTTATCAAATAGTTTCTTTAAGAACTCACAAACTAATGAATGAAGAAGTGACTTCCCAATGTGAAGCTTTTGACAAGATGAGTTGCACATAACACAAACTAAGAGTTGTTGTTGAGGGTTATACAACTTATCAAACCCTAAAATGTGCTTCCAAGTGATTTCAAAAGTGTGTGAACAAAGCCTTGTTGCAATCTTCTTCTTGTGGCTTTGTACTCATCATTTTCTGACTTCCATTAAAAATATGAAGATGAGCAATATGACACATAATTTAAGTGCTCCATGTACTTTTTGATCACGTGTTACAAACATGTACCGTGAAGTCAAGTTTTTCTATTTGTAAAATAATTATTTTTCTCAAGAACATCATGTTGATGGACCATTAAGGAAAGCATGAATAAACAAGAAGAGAAAGTTTAAATAAGAGAGTGGTGAAAGCATAGAAGAACATCATTATGACCATGGAAAAAAATGAGATGATTGCATGGGTGGCAGGACTTTGTTGACAAATAATCAATCGTAACGTGTGGGATTGGTTGTTAAAAGGTATGACAAAACATAATGGGAGAAAAATTGGAACTACAAGTTTACAATAGCTTTTCATCAAAATTTCTAGAATTTTTAACAAATTAAAAATTTTAAGGCTAGCTTTACCTCAAGTTTACCTTTTGGAATTTGAGAAGAGAACACGATCTGATGGCTGATTTGGTGTTTATTTGGCTTAGGCAGTCTTCTCCATGATGCGTTGACCTCCACTTTGATCTTGCTCCACAAAATGTATCTTTTTCATGTAGCATATTTGTTTTTCCAATTTATCTCAAATGCTAAATAATATTCTCCTAAAATTTTATGAGGTTGTTACTATTAATATTATGCATCTTCCCACAAAACATCTCAGCCAATGGGTGCACGGATCTCGAGAAAAATGAGAAATGGATGTAGGTGAAAGTGGTAAATTTATTTAAAAATACACACCAAAATTTTCTAAAATTTTGTGTGTTCATTTAGCCTACCTCAATACATTTACCATAAAAATTTCAGGCCCAATGGATGCACGATTTTTAAATTATTATCAAATCAATTTCTGCCATGTTTCACCCTTCACGTTGCCCATTGTTGCAACAAAAACATATGCCACGAACTCATTTTAAGGCCAAAATGAGTGATTCAAAAGGGAAACGGTGTATTTTTACCTTTTCTATTGCCACATGCCTTCGTAATCCCATTTTGATGAAGAAAAGGCGCTAATGTGAAAAAACACTGAAATCTGCCCTAATCTATCCAAACTAGTGAAAAATAAAATCTGCCATTAAAACCCACTGAGAAATCCTAGAAAATTTCACTTTTTTTTGAATTATGCTCGCTATTTACCCAAATTATCATATTATGAGAAAACCTAGAAGCTCAGAATTTTTTATTTCTGCTCCAATCTCTTGCAATATTTGTGCCAAAACTGCCTCTGGAACAAGTTGCTTAAGCAAAAACAAGTTGTTACAGCAATAACTACAGAAGCTACAACTTTCCGTAGCTGTTTCAATAAATTGTCAATTTTTGCATAAATTTATTTTCTCCGAGTTTGAACTGCTGATTTGGATTGTGTACTGCATGTTGAAGTAGAAACCATGAAACATAATGCATATTAACTGAAATAGGCCCATGTTTATTGTTTTGCTTGAAAATTAAATGAATGAAAAAGTGTAATGGTGTCATGATGTTGTTGTTAAATAACAAAAAGATGAACACACTGATACAAGAAACCAATAAAATGTACTTTTGCAAGTTGTTGTTGATTCCATAAAACCATTAGTCTTCAACGAAGCCAAAATTCATGCTACAATTCCCGCCATATGAATGAATGTGTCGAAGTCGAGCATGGGAAGAAATCATTGGATTATCGATCAATGATGAAAATGGTTAAACAATGCGAGACAAATCACCGATAATGTAAATGAGTGTCAAGGTACCTAAGTTCATTTTGACAGGGAAAAATGAACGAGTTGAAGTCGAGTCGCCTGCAAGATCTGAAAATCAAGAGACATTGTTGTATTCCCATTGTTGTCAACAAGGAGGCTTTCCATTGATGTATGCAAGTTCCAAGGCACTCCAAATAATCTCTGATCTTGATCCCAGATAAGGTGTTGAGGTCGATGGGACAAGATCTGTTAGAAGGTGGGCCTTAAGGAATGCCACATCAACCAACTCGAGCATAGAACCAAAAATTATTTGAAGAACCATAAGAAAAGACTGAAACCATCCTTAAATTGTAGAACTTATTTTGAACTTTGCTCGCTAGTTTCCTCGTTTTCAAGCAAAGCTCATGTCCAATTGCACTAGCAAGCTCATTTTCATAGTAGAACTTATATATATATATATATATATATATATATATATACATATACATATATATATATATATATATATATATATATATATATATATTTGTGTGTGTGTGTGTGTCCTATTCTACTTGAAAAAGAAATATCATTCATGTATATGAGTACTTTCAATGGAACCATGTGTGTAACAAGATGATAGATAAACTCATATGCAGGTTTGAAATATACTCTTTGATATGTATTAGTATATGAGAGACAGACTGCCTTGATTGAGAGGATGTTAGAAAATACTAAAGAATTGACTATTGAGATCCAATGACTGTATTGAACCGAGATTCAATGTAATATTGTCTTCCTTGGCTTCCTGCTATCATGCCATGCAAGTATTTAGAGATGTGGTCTTCATTCATAGAATCTGGTGATAGGCATGCAAGAAAATTTTCAATCTCAGTTTCCAAAACTTCTCTTTATTGACAAGTATCCATGATTCTTGGACCCTATCTGAATCTTCTTCTTCTAGTTGTTGTTGTTCAATTGAATATGGAGAATCATTTTGCAATACCTCAACATTGTAAGTGGATTGAGGTGTTTTATTGTTGGGGATATGAAATGGTTGTGCAGGTAATGGAGTGGGAATGGATCTTTGGGGTGCTTGTGTGGTTGGTAATATGAAAGGTCGAATTGAGGTCAACTGAGGGTGATATTGATGTTGTGGTGAAGGCGAATGGTATGGATAACATTAATTATGATATTTAGGATAGTGAGGAAAAGATTGAGGATATGGTGGATTTCCTTTGTAAGGCATTTGCCAACTTTGTTGCCAAGCTTAGTTTTGAGGTTGGGATTGAGATGGCCAAGGTTGCTAAGGTAAGGGTGTTTTTCAATTACCTTAAGTTTGTTGTGCATATCCTTACAACTGTGCATAAGGATATTGCATCATATTTGGTTTATGAGGTTATCATATTCCTCTTGGAGCTACATAACAGAGTTTCTCTTTTGCTTGATTCACTCCATTATTCTTATGGTAAACTGCCTTCAACCCTGGTAATGATGGGAAATCTTTAGTAGTATGTGATCCTACACAAATTTTACAAATATTAATGTTATCAAGTGGAAATTCATGCAAATAATGTTTCTTTGTACATTTAGGGAAAAATAAAGCAACATTTTCAACTTTTTTCTTGTTTTTCATTCTTAGCATGTCAATTTGTTTATTTAAATTACCAAGAATGTTTAGCAAATTGTTAAGTTCAGTTTTAATTACCAATCCTAATGCTGACTTACTTACTCTTGCCATAAATGGATCTTTATGGATCTTAAATACTTTTCTTTTCCTCTTGATATGCTCTTGCACAGTTCACAAATATCTTGAAATGACAATTGATAGACATCTCCTTTTCCCGCCAGATTAAGAAGATCAATCCATTCATCCTTTATATCATTTAGTAGGAGATTTTTTAATGTGTCTGATCCTAAATTATGAAATTTATATCTTTTGATATTGTAAGTAAATCTCTCCACAAAATATTCTAGGCTTTCATCGTCTTTTTGGTTCATCTTAAAGACTTCATTTCTAAGTTCATGGTGTATGTAATAATCTTTATATTTTTCCAAAAATGATCTTTTCATATCATCCCATGTCCTTATATATTTTTTTCCTAAAGTCATGGACTATCTAAAAGCTCTATCCTTTAATGTTGCCAGAAATAATTTAATTTAATTAATTAATTAATTAATTTTTTTTTTTTAATTTTTTTTTTAATTTTTAATTTTTATGTGTGAACTGAGTAGCCATTAGATCTACAAATGATTTCAAATTCAAAAAGAAAAGTTTCTGGGTCTTCTAATCTCATACCTATGAAGTTAGGAAGTGTGGATGGAGGGATGTTCTTCATATGAACATTGATATCAGTTTCTTGAATGGGAAGATCAATAGGATCTTCCTCATTATCATCATCTTCAATCATTTCTTCTACCTCCTTTGTCACCTCTTATTCTACCTGCAAAACTAGGAATTCATGATGTGGATGTGTGGCTCTTATTGCACCACGTAATATAGTGGGGGTGGTAGGTGATTGAAGTTTTTTTTTAAAGAAATAAAGAGGCTCTTATTTACACTTCCCCAGCAACGACACCAAAATGTTTGGTGAATTTAATTGTCTTAAATCGATTACATAAATTATCGACCGGAGTTGGTAAACTTGTGAAGTGCAAGTGCACAGTACATGCTAGAAGCCTCTTTTATTCATTTATTTTATTGGTGTGATGATTGGATTTATAGAGATTACTTCTAAGGATGTTTTTATTCTTATGTTCGTAATGAAATTGATAAATTTAAATTACAACTAAGTTATAAAAATCAACATGCTTTCTACTCTGTAAAAATTGAAACAAACTTTCTCTATCTTATGAAGAAATATAAACTAATTTATTTGTTAGTCTCTAAAAATTCTTATTCTCTAACAGTCTTGTGCATGAAGATAAAATCAAATTATAGAAAAGGGAACTTATACATTTTTATGTTTTTGAAAAGAAATGTTATAAAAGTGAAAATAAGTAAATCATAATTTCTCTTGGAAAGAAATCACTCTTGAACTAAAAAAACTCACTCATATACTAAGAGAAAATCATTCAATCATTACTGAAAATAAATCACTCATGCTTTTGAAATATGCTTCTCCATAAACTAGAAAATAAATCACTCGATTCTCTTGAAATAAACCACACATGAATTTGTAAAACTACTCAAATAAACTATTGTTGCTATGGAAGAAAAATTATGAATCGCTATGCAATTTAATAATTCTAAAGGTAAGATTGATTAACATACATCAAATGATAAAGGAAATTTATGTAAACATCTACATCAATTGAAAAAATGGAATTCTGGAAACAACTACAACAAATGACAAATTGGAATTTTGAAAATAATTACTTCAAATGATCAAATGAAAACATGAAAACAACTACATTAAAAATATAAAATGCAGAAATTTCACTGTTTACATGGGCCCTCCACAAACAGGTGGTCTTAAAGCTTCACACGAACAGTCAGCTACGCATCAAATCTTCAAGGCACTTCTTCATTGAAAAGGATGTAAAACAAAGTTTTAACAATTCACTGTATGCTTCAGAAAATTAACCTCCCTTCTTTATTTCAATGGAGTGTTTATATAGGGGTTACAATGTAACTTCATGGAGATTCATATGGATAAATATCAGAACTAAATGGACACCTATTTGCCACTAATTTGATGAAGCACAGTCCATTCCAACCTGATCTATTTGCTTGAATGGGAATTTATTGACACATGGGCGCAATTTTTGGTCACACAACTACAAAATAGGGCTCCAAAGAACATGAAATATCTCCCAAATGGTAATGAATTCGGGAAATCAGTTCTACATAAACTTAATTGGGCCCGTGCTGAACAAAACCCATATTTTTGGTTGGCGAGATTCATTTTAGTTTGCTCAGAAAACGCGTTTGAATTTGACTGGTAAAAACTACTGCGATTTTCATTTGATATTTGCGTGGAGGTCCACATATGCGAGCTGGGTGGAATTTTACTAATAACAATCCATATTGGAGCTTCTAGAAATGATGTCCATTTGTCATATTCCATTCTAGAATGGTGCTACTACCTCAACCATGGAGACAACTACCGAAACTGTAGAAACTTGAACTGTCAAACTACCATTAGTAAACCATCCATAATTATCTTTAATTCATTAAAAATAATATAAATAATAATAATAAACATGTAAACATGTATGCAGGAATTTGGTGCATTTATGAAGAAATATTGCTAAAAATGATGACAATGGGTAAATGGAATGATGTAAAAATGGATGGTTTCATCAACAAAATTATGACAAATTGAAGGCCCAACACTTCTGAAGCAGATATTGATACCAAATTCTTATTCAACCCAGGAACATAAATCACATAATTAAGAAAAACATATTCCTCGGAATTCAAATGAAATTTGACGCACCAAAATCCTTTCACGAGATGAGTGGAGTTGTCTCCAAGAATAATTTTCAAATTTGACTCCATCTCTACCAAATTAGAGAGAACTTATTTATACCCAGAGAAATGATGAGTGGCCCCACTATCAACCAAAAAAATATCGCATGAATCTAGAGGACGGGAACTAGTGAGGGTAGCAATAAGAATATATTAATATTGATTGCCAACATTACTTTCATACCTGGGGTATCTTGACTTCTTTTGAGGACGACGATCTTCTTCATTGTCACTTGGAGCACATCTTCTTCTTCTTTCATCTTTTACACTGTGATCATTCCTCCGATCATCTCTTATTCTTTGATCATTAAACATGTTGTTATTGATTCTAGTGTTGTAGCATGGACCATTGTTCTTATCGGGGAAATATCAAGCATAATGGTCTCTCTTATGAAAATTGAAGAATTCAATGTGCAATGATTCCTTGGATCTTCCAAACATTCTATTTTAATTTCGGGGAGAAGGCTTTCTTGAATTTGATGCACCTCATTTTCCTTTATTCTTCTTTTCATGAGTGATGAATGTAGTGGGTTCTCCTTCTTCATGATTTTGTATCCCACCTCTAGAAATAATCCTTGATTCTTCTTGATTTGAAAGTGATCGATTAAGTGCTGATGTAGTTTGATTATTTCATCATTAATATTTATTGTTAACTAAAGAGAGCTTTAAAGTGAAAGACGACATAAACCAGCAGAAAATAAATGAATAAAATACAACATAAAACAGAGAGAAGAAGAAGCAAACAATTGATTACGGAGTTCATCCCTGGTGAAATACATCTCTGGGTCCACTTTCAAGTGGGTGTTCCCTTTATTAGGATTGATCAGAGGAAGTATTCACACAAAAAAAACACTAGATTGATCATGCTCACAGGCACTTCTGGTTACTGACAACAAAAATCTCTCTCTCTGAGCTTTCCAATGCCTGTCTCTACGCTCAATTCTGCCTCCGGGCGGTGGAGATATGCCAAAAACAAAATTGCCTATATCCTTATGAAATTGAACTCAAATTCTCTCCATGTCTCCATGTCCCTCATGAAGAAGATGTCATGGTTTAAATAAATTGATCTCGAACCTCTGTATTCCTCATTAGCAATTGGTTGAGTAATGCATGGTGATGAGGTCTTGAATCCTACCTTTCAATTAATACCTAGGATAAAGGTTGTTTGACCTTAGCGCTTAATTTAATACAAAAACCCATATTTAAACTTTATGATATAAATTTAGCCTGACATCTAGCTAACTTGGCAGAGGTAGATCCTTGGCCCGACGATCAAGGTTAGAACCAGCTATTTCGACTACAAAAATTTTACACCTGCTCACATGATCCCGGTGGTTACGGTTAAGCCTGACGGTTCCGGCTTAACCCTTATACGACGCAGTTAAAGAGATGTTCACATTATGTCGTGGTTTTTTAATCCACACAACTTTATAGTTGTTACCATTTTCCACCGCGGTCTAAACAGAAACTGTTCACATGTCTGCAGTTCTGAGACGGTTTACTGCCGGCGGTTAGAACTGTGGTAGGTTTTTTACATTTGATTTTTTGGGTTTGTTTTATAATATGGTATGAAAAGGGGTTTTTTAAGCATAGATTATATTTACGCTAAGGTTTTGACCATAGACTTAGGTCTTAGGATTAGGACTTTAGGTCTAGGTTTTTAATGCTAGGTCTTACATAGGATTTAGATGCTTATGGTTATAGAATTGAATTTTGTAAGGTATTTCACCATAGGAAATCTAGGACCCTTTTACACCTTTACATCACAAATTTCGAAACTGATGGTATGAAGAATGAACCAGACATCAGACTTATGGAGATGACTGGACCTCTCTGCTGAACTGCATTGAAAAATATCCTCTTGGATCAATCCTCTCCACTTGAAAGCTTTTGGACCACAAAAGTTTGATTATAAGAAGATAATAAGTGAGGATACAAATCCCTCACTTTTCCGATCTCTATCCATTTTTCCTTACTCAGATTCATGCCCTTGAGTCCCACTCGAAGATATTCCACATCTCCTCGCTTGGAAGTATGAACTCTTCTATCCAAGATAGTATCTTCCTGCAACTCTATTATGTACTCAGGTGATAAGTCGTCAATAGAAGGAATCTGTGTATCATACTCAGAATCAACAATCATCAGAGGTTCATACAATTTTAGATTTTCAACATTCACAACTGAGTAAATATGCATGTAAGGCAGCAAATCTAATCAGAATGCATTATTTCTAATCTTCTCAATAATTTTAAAGGGACCATACCTGATAGACTTCATTTTCTTACCTTCCCCTTTTAACCTGTCTTTGTTGATATACAACCATACCTGATCGTTGACTTGAAAATGATGATCGACTCGATGCTTTTCATGGCACAATTTGTACTTGGCTTGACTCTTCTCCAACTAATCCTGTATTTCCTCATGTATTTGTTGTTTCCGTTGAATGAACTTAACTACTTTGCTTGAATCATCGAGTCCATCCACTTTATCTTCACCGAAAATAAATTCCATCGGTGACTTTGGTAGATACCCCAAACATTTTTCAAAAGGTGATCTTTGAGTCGAAGAATGTAGTGCTCAGTTGTAAGCATGCTACACATAAGGTAAAGATTCATCCCATAACTTAGGATGTTTACTACAATAACCCCAAAGAATGAGTATCATAGTCCTATTCACCACTTTTGTCTGTCCGTCGGTCTGTGAATGAAAAGTTGTGCTCTTCTTCAACTTGGTGTCCATGAGTCCCCATAAAGTGGACCAAAATTCTCCTACAAAGCGAGTATCTCAGTCAGAAATAATAGGTAGGTAACCCAAAGTGAACCCATACCTGTTGGAAGAACATTTGTGTTGTTTGTTCTACAGTTACTTGCTTTTTCCATGGAACAAGAATGCACATTTTGCTGAATCTATCAACCACGACATACATATAATCATGTCCTTTCCTGGACATAGGATGTCCTCCAACAAAATCCATGGAAAGGCTTTCCCATGGTCGCGAAGGAACTAGAAGTGGCATGTACAAACCAATCTTTCGATTGTTTGGCTTGCTGGTCGAACACATTACACATCCTTTAATGTACTTTGAAACAATCTCATACATACGAGGCCAATAACAATACCTTTGAATTTGTGCCATATTTTTTCTTACGCCAAAATGTCCTACCATCCGAGAAGAATGAGCTTCCCAAATGACTTGTGCTCTTTTTGTCTGTGGTACACATTACTTACCCAGATGATATAACAAAATGTCATGAATATGATAATTGATTTCTTCTATCTGAGCACCATGAGTTAGTGATTCATAAATTTCTTTGAAATCTTCATGAGTACTATACTGTCCTACATAAATTTCATGTTTCAATGAACTATTTTTCAGTATTACTGAAGCATTAAAAGATGGTCTAGACAACATATCTGCTAATTTGTTTGTTGTACCTTTATTATATTTGATCACTAAGTGAGATTGCTGAATAAATCCCATCCATCTGTAGTGGCAAGATTGTTGCAGCTTAGTTTGTGTTTGATGGTATTGAAGTGGCTGATGATCTGTATGAATCACTGTTTCCTTACACATTATGTAATGTTTCCATTTCTTTACACTTTATACTAAAGCAAATAGTTCCTTATCATATGTCGGATAATTAATTATTGCCTTAGAAAAAGTTTTAGAATGATAACAAATTGGCTTTCCATTTTGGAGTAGGACTACACCCATTGCATATCCACTTACATCTGTTTCTATTTCGAATGTCTATTGAAGATTAGGTAATGCTAAGACTGGTGTTGTAACTAATTTCTGCTTAAGTGTATCAAAAGATTTTTGTTGTTTACTTCCCCGTTGAAAAGTGAATTTAGATCCTGTTACAGCATGTAATGGTGATGCAATCAAATAAAACTGAGCAATAATTTTTCTCCAATACTGAACTTCCCCTAGAAAACTTCTGACTTTAGTCACATTTTGTGGTCTTGGCCACTTAAGGATTACATCTATCTTAACTGGATCTATCTTTAATTGACCACCTCCAAATATGTATCCCAGATAAACCAATGAAGTTTTCCCAAATTCACATTTCGACAATTTAATGTATAATTTTTCTCTGTGCAATATTTCAAAAACCTGCTTAACATGCTTAACATGTTCCTCCTTACTTGAACTAAAGATTAAGATATCATATAAATAAATAATGACAAAATTGTCAATGTACGGTCGAAAAACATCAGTCATGACATGCATAAAAGTTGCTAGTGCATTGCATAAACCAAAACGCATTACTAACCACTCAAATAGTCCTTGCCTAGTTTTGAATGCAGTTTTCCATATATCATTTTCTGCTATCCTTATTTGATGATATCCACTACGTAAGTCCAACTTAGTGAAGTAAACAAAATTTTTCAATTGGTCGAGTAAATCATCAATCCTAGGAAGAGGATATATTTTTTTATTGTGATTTTATTTAAGGCCCTAAAATCAACACACATTATCCATGTTCCATCTTTCTTAGGAACTAGAATGATAGGTGAACCACATGGAGATGAACTTGGTCGAATTAAAAATTTTTCTACCAATTCTTGGATTTTCCTTTTAATTTCTTCATTCTCTATTACAGACATGCGATACATTCCAACATTAGGAAGAGGGGAATCAGACATTAACTGAATCTCATGTTGTATTTCTCTTTTTGGAGGAAGATGTTTAGGTTCTTTGAATAGATTCTGAAATGATTCTACCACTTTAACCAAACCATATTTAAACTGAACATCACAACCTGTAAATGCATCTTCGAGTTCCTTATGTTGTTCTTTAACAACCATGAGAATGTGTCTTTTACTTGAACTTATTAAGCGCTTCATCTAATTATCATTAATTAAGTCTAAGTGATTTTTAGTTTTATGTGCCCTTACGATATATTCAATCCCATCTTTCTTGAGATGATACTTATGTTCCTTCCTATAAAATATTGCATCACGATCATAGAGATAAGGCATTCCTAAGACATTTCCACATATGTCTAACGATATCACATCTAGATCCACTTCATTGATATAGTTAGCCGTCATTACAAATTTTAACCGACACTGTTTGGTAACATTAATCTGAGTTTGTTCCTTTAACTAGCCTAAAGGATATGGTTTTGGATGATTATGTGTTTTCAAACCTAATTTTTTAACCAATGATTCAAAAATCAAATTTTCTTGTGATCCCATATCAAACAATGTATCTAGCTTTGTATGTTTTGAAGTTACCCTTATATGAAATAATTCGACTCTTTTATCTTCATTCAATTGTGTGATGTTTGAAGAAGAAGAAGTACTAGCTTCAAAAGTTTTACCTGTTGTAACCATAGCAGTGATTTTACCTTCATCACCTGAATCAAATCCCAAGTCCTGTTGAATTGCTGTCGAAGCCTTCTTGTCACCCTTCTTCTTTTGGAAATTGTTTGGCTTAAGTTTCAGATGAAGTTTCCAACACTTAGCTTCAATATGGCCGATCCTTTGGCAATGTGTACAGGTAGGTATTTCATCTTCATTCTGAGTTGTGGCAGTATTCTTTCCCTTTGAATTGCCCTTCTTTTTGTTGTCTTCAGTTTCCAACTGTTTGGATGTCTTTTGTGTAAACTTGAATGGTCTGCCACCTGATTCGACTTGAATATCTTGAACACAAACTTCATCAAAGTCATTAGGATTGAACATTAATAATGTATGCTGCAAATATGAATGTAAACTGCCAATATACTTCAACAAAGTTTCTTTTGTGTCCAAAGGAATACCAAATGCTAATGTTTTATTTTTTAATTCTTGAGTGAACTCTTGAAAATTCTGTCCCTTACCTTGTCGCAAGCACTACCAATCAATAATAGCTTGTTGTGTGTGACCCAACGGATAGAATTGTTTCTTTAGAGCTTTTATAAACTTGGTCCATGAGGTGATAACTTTTCCTTTACGCTTTAAATCTATCCGTGTCTTACTTTCCCACTAGATCAAAGCAGTACCCCCCATTCTAAGTGTAGCTAATTGGATCTTTGTCTTATCATCAGTAATATTTTGAATACGACAATAGACTTCTAACTGTTTTACCCAATTATCTAGTTTCTCAGGGTTCATTCACCATCATACATAGGTAATTCAAACTTAACATCAAGTTTCAAAAGTGGAATCTTAGGTTTCTTTTCTTTTTTTGATTTAGAACTAGAAGAAGAAGAAGAAGAAGATGATGATGATGGAGATGATGGAGAAGAAGGAGGTTTATCTACCTTGCCTTTACCCTTGTCCTTCTTTGATGCCTTCGATGATGAGGCTACATCTCTCGTCTTCTTATCTTCATATAATTCTGCCAACATCTGTTGTATGTTTAAAAACATCTGATGGATTTTATTCTCATCCATGGGTTTCGATTCAGGAGCTTCAGGAGTCTCAACGTTCTCAGTCCCTGTCATCGTTGATTGATGAACAAATTTCCACTTTCCAATATTTGGATCGAATTCCTCTAGCTTGCCTTTTCCACGTTGCAATCCCAACCTGGTTAACATCCACTCACAAAAAAACTACAAAACACAACCTGCTCTGATACCAAAATGATCTAAAAGTGATCGAATAAGTGCTGAGTTAGTTTGATTAGTTTGTCATTAAGATTGATTGTTAACTGAAGAGAGCTTTAAAGTGAAAGACGACATAAACCAACAGCAAATAAATGATTAAAATACAGCATAAAGCAAAGAGAAGAAGAAGCAAACAGTTGATTACATAGTTCGTCCTTGGTGGAATACATCTCCGGGTTTGCTTTCAAGTGGGCATTCACTTTATTATGATGTATCTGAGGAAGTATTTACACAGCAAAAAAACCAAACTGGTCGTGCTCGCAGGCACTTCTGGTTACTGAAAACAGAAATCTCTCTCTCTCACCTTTCCAATGCCTATCTTTTTTCTCAATTCCGCCTTCGGACGGTGGAGCTATGCTGAAAACAAAACTACCTCTATCCTTATGAAACTGAACTCAAATTCTCTCCATGTATCCATGTCTCTCATGAAGAAGATGTCATGGTTTAAATAAACTGGTATCAAACCTCTGTATGCCTCATTTAGAAATTGGTTGAGTAATGCATGGTGATGAGGTCTCGAATCCTATCTTTTAATTAAGACCTAGGATAAAGGTTGATTGACCTTGCTTAATTTAATACAAAAACCCATATTTAAACTTTATGATATAAACTTAGCCTGGCGGCTAGCTAACTGGGCGGAGGTAGATCCTTGGCCCGGCGGTCAAGGTTAGAACCAGTGGTTTCAGCTACAAAACTGTTACACCTGTTCACATGATCTCGGTGGTTACGGTTAAGCCTGGCAGTTCCGGCTTAACCCTTATCCACCGCAGTTCACGGACTGTTCACATTATGTCACAGTTTTTTAATCCACACGGCTTTACAACTGTTACCCTTTTCCACTGCGATCTAAACAGAAACTGTTCACATGTCTACAGCTCCGACACGGTTTATTTCCGGTGGTTATAACTATGGTAGGTTTTTTTACATTTGATTTTTTGGGTTTGTTTTATAATAAGGTCTGAAAAGGGGTTTTTTTAGCATAGATTATATTTGCGCTAAGGTTTTGACCATAGACTTGGGTCTTAGGATTAGGACTTTAGGTCTAGGTTTTTAATGCTAGGTATTACATAGGATTTAGATGCTTAGGGTTATAGAATTACATTTTGTAAGGTATTTCACCATAAGTAATCTAGGACCCTTTTACACCTTTACATCACAAATTTTGAAACACATGACATTTTGAGGTATTTTTCACTAGCGAAACTGATAGTATGAAAACTGAACCGGACATCGGACTTCTGGAGCTGACTAGACCTCTCTGTTGAACTGCATTGAAAAAGATCCTCCTGGATCAATCCTCTCCAATTGAAAGCTTTTGGACCACAAAAGTTTGATTTTAAGCAGATAATAAGTGAGGATACATCTCCCTCACTTTTCCGATCTCTATCCATTTTTCCTTACTCGGATTCATGCCCTTGAGTCCCACTCGAAGATATTCCACATCTCCTCAACTGGAAGTACGAACTATTCTGTCCAAGATAGTATCTTCATGCAACTCTGTCATGTACTCAAGTGATAAGTCGTCAATAGAAGGAATTTGTGTATCATCCTCGGGATCAACAATCATTGAAGGTACATACAATTTTAGATTTTCAACATTCACAACTGATTAAATACACATGTAAGGCAGTAAATCTAATCGGAATGCATTATTTCCAATCTTCTCAATAATTTTAAAGGGACCATACCTGATAGACTTCAGTTTCTTACCTTCCCCTTTTAACCTATCTTTGCTGATATACAACCATACCTGATCGTTGACTTGAAAATGATGATTGAATCGATGCTTGTCATGGCACAATCTGTACTTGGCCTGACTCTTCTCCAACTAATCCCGTACTGCCTCATGTATTTGTTGTATTCATTGAATGAACTTAACTGCTTTGCTTGAATCATCACGTCCATCCACTTTATCTTCTTCACTGAAAATAAAGTCCATCGGTGACTTTGGTAGATACCCCAAACATGTTTCAAAAGGTGATATTTGAGTCGAAGAATGTAGACCTCGGTTGCAAGCATGTTTCACATAAGGTAAATATTCATCCCATAATTTAGGATGTTTACTGCAATAACCCCGAAGAATATGTATCACAGTTTTATTCACCACTTCTGTCTGTCCATCGGTCTGTGGATGAAAATTTGTGCTCTTCTTTAGCTTGGTGTCCATGAGTCCCCATAAAGTGGACCAAAATTCTCCTACAAAGCGAGTATCTCGGTTAGAAATAATAGAAGTAGGTAGCCCAAAGTGAACCCATACCTGTTGGAAGAACATTTGTGCTGTTTGTTCTGCAGGTAATTGCTTTTTGAATGGAACAAGAATGCACATTTTGCTAAATCTATTGTAGAAATTTGCTGAATAATGAAGATTTATCCACCGAGATTATCCTGATCACATATCAATTCGAATTCATATGCAACACATAATCTCTTCCACTAAGATCATCACACATGCGGAAATAAAACAAGCGGTATGCGATCAAAAGATCATCAAAACATCACATACATTACACAGTATGTATGGGGAAAGCTTATAGCTGAAAACCCCTCAGCTATTGTGTATATTATAATGGAGAAAAAATGTAACAGTACATAGCACAATACTCCTCACAAGTACTCAGTACTATCTCATAAAGTTACACACAAACTAGCTTGGTTTTGAACAAGTCATAGGTTCAAAACACATCCACTAATTGCCTGCCTCTATTGCGCAATCAAGGCTGGTCTAATGAGAGATCCAAGGTTCGAATTTCCTTGGCTTGACAGCGCAATCATCATGGGAAATTCCTCCAAGTGTGGTGCAAATCTCATGCACAACTAATGTCACAACTGATAGCTATCTCAACCCTTTCATCTACCTCTTTCATTGGTCTCCACTGAACTGTCCATGCACTGTAGTGAACTGATGTGTTCTTGAGTTGAATAATGAGTTAATAATTAGTGAATTAAATAATATTTAATTCACTCCACTCATTACTAGTTGATTAGCTAGTTAAACTAATCTCAACTAGTTCAACTAAGTTAAACCGAACACAACTCCACCAACTGCCTCATCAACTCCACCAAACTTCTGCCACTGAAGTCCTAACTAAAGTCAACCATGCATGAGCTCACCAAACCCTTAGGAATAGCGTAATTCCTCTGTCAGATGCATGAGCCACTTCCAAGGCTCGAATTGAAGTGCTCCAAGAGAGTAAACTGAAGTTTATAGTCCAAATATTATTAAGGGTAAATAATATTTGACTTCCCTATTTTAAGGAGAGGCAGTCTAAAAATAGACTTCGACCTATAGGTCCAAAAAATAGAGTCCCATCTATTTTTACCAACATGACCAATACTCCAAGAATAACATACCGCAATCCCTGGACCATGCTCCATATGTCTAAAAATAGACATAGTCTAAAAATAGATTTTGCGCCAGAATTTGCCTGCGGGCCCACTTAGTGAAGGCGACTTCATTTCACTAAGCTCCATCATCTTGCCGCATTCTCAACACTCCCTCTCAGCAAGATATGGATTATCTGCAACCCCTATCCTGCCTCTGTGGAATTCGAACTTGCTCCTGGTGAGCGCCTTCGTCAGGATGTCGGCATCCTGATCCTCCGTGGGAACATATGAAAGCATCATGATTCTTCGCTAAACACAATCTCTGATATGATGGTACCTGATGTCGATATGTTTGGACCTATCATGAAATACTGGATTAGCCGAGAGCTTGATGCAGCTCTGGTTATCACAGTAGATCACTGTAGGCTCCAAATGCAACCTGAACAAACCTGCGAGGATCTTCTTCATCCAAATAGCCTCGCATGCAGCCAAGCTAGCTGCCATGTACTCGGCCTCTGCTGAACTGAGTGCCACGGATCTCTGCTTCCTGCTGTACCAGGAAACTGCTGTCGACCCAATGTTGAAAACTCCTCCAGAAGTGCTCTTCCGGTCCGTTGGACTCCCTGCCCAATCTGCATCAGTGAAGCCAGAAAGCTTCGCTCCATCCTCCTGTCTGTACCATAGACCATATCCCGATGTGCCTCTGATATAGCGCAATACATGCTTGCCCTCCTTCCAAAAGAGCTTGGTAGGCTTAACCATAGCTTGCGAAAGCTGGTTAACTACATAGCATATATCGGGTCGTGTATTGACCAGATACATAAGCGACCCCACTAACTGTCGATAGACAGTGGCATCCACTACCTCCGCTGAAGTAGCATCCTCCTTCCTCCAACCACCAGGAAGAGGAGTGTCAACAGGCTTGCAGCCTTGCATGTTGAACCTCTCCAGAATCTCCCGGGCATACTTGCCCTGAGAAACAAACAGTCCTCCGCTGCGCTGCCAAATCTCCAATCTCAGGAAATAATGAAGGAGGCCCAGGTCCTTCATCTCAAACTCTCGTGCAAGATCCTCCTTGCATGAAAGTATCAACAAATTATCACCTGCTGGGCAAAATCGATCATCTACATACGCATAATGATCACCAAAATTTTCCCTCCACCACATCCGGCATGTCTTAGGATCCGCCCTCACTTGGAGAATCCAAGCCCGGTGAAGTAGCTGTCTATCTGAGTGTACCAAGCACGGGGTGCTTGCTTCAGCCCGTACAGTGCTCTCTTGAGTCGGCACACATGCGACTCACTGCTGAAGATCTTGAAACCTTCAGGCTGCTCTTATGTACACCTCCTCCTCAATGACTCCATTGAGGAACGCAGTCTTCACATCCATCTGATGAATGTGCCACCCCATCTGCGCTGAGAGAGCAAAGATCGTCCGTATGGAAGAGTACCTTGCGACAGGTGCAAAGGTCTCCTCATAGTCAATTCCCTCGATCTGTGAAAAGCCACGGGCGACAAATCTCGCCTTGTACTTCTCCACACCCGTCAGCCGCCTACTTCACTTTGTAGATCCATCACGAACCCACCACTGATTTCCCCTCCGGTCTTGGGACAATCTCCCATGCACTGTTCCTCACGATCGAATCATATTCTTCGATCATGGCATATACCCATGCGGGTTCCTCCACAGCTTCCTCAAAAGAGGATGGCTCCATCACAACACATTGACTCACAAGAGCCATGTATCTAGTGTACCGATCCCAAGGATCGCTCTCGGTTCTGCGCCGTGTTGTAGGTGGTCCCACAACCTTCTCTCGCATTCCGAGCCGCCCTCGCTCGCTCGTAGTGCGCTTGCGCCCTCCGATGGTTGGCGCCGCATGGGTGGTTTCTTCCACCTCATGAACTCCCTCTTGTATTGGATCCACATCCGGAAGCTCCTCCTTAGGAACTAACAGCTCTCATCTGCATGCAAGTGTAGCTCCCTCAAGCGAACACGCATGGCTTCCTGAAATTTGATATCCCGTCGCACAACAGTCTTGCGACTGTCTGGCAAATACACCCGATAGTTGTGAGGTGTATCATTGTACCCCACAAATATTCCAACCTCTGCAGTCGGATCCAACTTCTTTCTGGCATCCTTCGTCACATGCATGTAGACAGGTTAACCAAAAATCTGCAAATGGGAAATGTCAGGCCTCTTGCCAGAATAAGCCTCTTCCGGTGTACTCATGCCAAGAATCTTGTGAGGACAACGGTTCGTTACATACACCGATGTATTGCATGCCTCACCTCAAACACCTCACACAAGTGTAGGTCCGCAATCCGAAATTGCAACTACATCGCCCGTGGCAAGACCCACGATCATTCTATTCTTCCACTCACCCACCCCATTCTCCGTCGGGTTATGGGGTGCGATGAGCTCTCTCCGAATCCCTTCGTAATGCAAAGTCTTTGAATTCGGCTCGAGATGAATTCACCACCATTGTCGCTCCTAAGATGCTTCCACATGCTTCGATTCCTTTTCTACCAAAGGTTTTGAATTCGTCGTAACTTAGAAAATGTCTGGCTTCGCATGAAAAAGATCCAACACTTTCGAGAGAAATCATCAACAAAGATCACGTAGTACTTGTGCTTTTCTATCGAAGAAACTGAGAAAGGACCACACATGTCTATGTGAACTCTCTCAAGGATCATCGTGGCGTGACTATCCTTCTCGAGAAAGGTGGCTTTCACAAAATTTCCTAAAGTACACCCCTTGCACTGATCTGACTGCGCAAGGGTGCCCTTAGGAAGCCCAGTAGAAATTTGATGCAGGATCTTCAAAGCTCCGTGGTGAAGGTGGCCCAATCTCCGGTGCCACAGTTCGCCCTCATCATTCCGGCTCACCACTTATCCCGCTTTGCATGCCATTGTTGTGCAGCCATCTACTTGCAACTGATAGAGGTTGTTGGTTCGAACCCCGATTTTCCGGGTCTCTCCAATAGTCTTACTGCGCAGGAAAGCCTTTCCTTCGCTGAAGACCACATCATACCCCTTATCTTCCAATATCGCCATAGAGATCAAGTTCTTCATCAAACTGAACATGCAAAACTTCTCAATATGAAAGGTTTACCGTACTCCCTCAAAGGAAATGGTACCGATACCAGTCGCATTGTATCTACCATCATCGCCCATCTCGATGTGCACTCCAAGATCTTTTTCCTCCAGATCTGAAAACAGATCTCGGTCTCTGGTCATGTGAAATGATGCACCACTGTCCAAGAACCAAACTGATCCCGCCACACTTGAAACCAAGCATGCGATCAATGAAAATACAGTTCAAATTGAGAAGCCAATGCCTCTCCCGCTGCAGATCTGGCAACCTTCTTATTTTTCTTCTTCTGTGGACAATTTGTGGCATAGTGTCCGTGCTGGTGACAGTGAAAACACTTCACCTTGGACATGTCTTGCTTCTTTCCTTTCGCACTGGATTGAGAAGAATTCTTCTTTCTCTTCCCCTTCCTTGCTTTGGCAGCCAAAGCGCAATTTTCTTCATCTGCATTCTTTGATGAAGATCCGTCCTCGGTACTTCGCCTTATCTCCTCCTGCACAAGATCCAACCAAAGTCGCTCCCATCCCGCAACTTCTCCCGACCATTGACAGAATCCTGATAGGAATGCCAACTCTTCGGAAGCCCAAGGAGAGCCAAGCTCACCAAGTCCTCATCATCTACAGTCACCCCCACACTTCCCGGCTCATCCCTGCATTGGATGAACTTCGTGAGGTACTTGGGCATACTGTCGCCTTTCTCCATCTTTATGTTTCTGAGTTTATCCTTGAGCGCCAACTTCATCTGGTCACTATTTCTTTGGAATAAATTTCTCAACACTTTCCACATCAATTATGGAGAAGCTTTACCATGCAGGCTGGATACAATGTGTTCCTTCACGCCCTCCAACAGAATCCTTCGACATTTTGCTATCTTCTTTTGCCAAGCTTCGACTTCAAAGCAGGATCAATGGGCTTTTGGACATCCGTATCTATGAACCTTCAGTCCATTATCTTCTAATACTGCCTCCATGCAATCCTTCCATGCAACATAATTCGAACTGCCTTCAAGAGCATATTCGAGTCGCAAACCATTGAAAGACATTTTCAACTCTGGCACCAAGAAAACAAACTGCTGCAAAAATTCGAATTCCAACTCAAAGCTCAACCGCTCTTGATCTGTGAGAACAAAATTATTTCTAGCACAAAGATCGACTGTAGGGGCATTTACTGGATGTATCACCTTTCAAAGGAAAGGATGGATCCAGAGGCTACCTGGCCCGCATGCAGACTCTGTCTACCAAAATAAGTTTGTAATCACTGTGATGATCAATCTCTGATCCGATAGCTTCTATAACTCCGATACCATGTAGAAATTTGCTGAATAATGAAGATTTATCCACCGATATTATCCTGATCACATATGAATTCGAATTCATATGCAACACATAATCTCTTCTACTCAGATCATCACACATGCGGAAATAAACAAGTGGTATGCGATCAAAACATCATCAAAACATCACACACATTACACAGTATGTATGGGGAAAGCTTATAGCTGAAAACCCCCAGCTATAGTATATTATAATGGAGAGAACATGTAACAATCTCAGTACAATACTCCTCACAAGTACTCAGTACTGTCTCATGTAGTTACACACAAACTAGCTTGGTTTTGAACAAGTCACAGGTTCAAAACACATCCACTAATTGCCTGCCTCTATTGTGCAATCAAGGCTGGTCTAATGAGAGATACAAGGTTTGAATCTCCTTGGCTTGACAGTGTAATCATCATGGGAAATTCCTCCAAGTGTGGTGCAAATCTCATCAACAACTGATGTCACAACTGATAGCTATCTCAACCCTTTCATCTACCTATTTCACTGGTCTCCACCGAACCGTCCATGCACTGTAGTGAATCGATGTGTTCTTGAGTTGAATAATGAGTTAATAATTAGTGAATTAAATAATATTTAATTCTACCCACTCATTACTGCTGATTAGCTAGTTAAACTAATCTCAACTAGTTCAACTAAGTTAAACCGAACACCAACTCCACCAATCGTCTCATCAACTCCACCAAACTTCTTGCCACTAAAGTCCTAACCGAAGTCAACCATGCATGAGCTCACCAAACCCCTAGGAATAGCGTAAGTCCTCTGTCAGATGCATGAGGCACTTCTGTAGCTCGAACTGAAGTGCTCCAAGAGAGTAAACTGAAGTTTAGAGTCCAAATATTATTAAGGGTAAATAATATTTGACTTTTCTATTTTTAGGATAGGCAATCTAAAAATAGACTTCGACCTATATGTCTAAAAATAGAGGTCCATCTATTTTTACCAACATGACCAATACTCCAAGAATAACATACTGAAACCCCTGGACCATGCTCCATATGTCTAAAAATAGACTTTGCGCCAAAAATAGCCTGCGGGTCCACTTAGTGAAGGCGACTTCATTTCACTAAGCTCCATCATCTTGCTGCATTTTCAACATCTATCAACCACGACATACATATAATCATGTACTTTCCTGGACATAGGAAGTCCTCCAACAAAATCCATGGAAATTCTTTCCCATGGTCACGGAGGAAATGGAAGTGGCATGTACAAATCAATCTTTCGATTGCTTGGCTTGCTGGTCGAACACATTACACATCCTTTAATGTACTTTGAATTTGTCTCATACATACAAGGCCAATAACAATACCTTTGAATTTGTGCCATAGTTTTTCTTATGCCAAAATGTCTTGCTATCCAAGAAGAATGAGCTTCCCAAATGACTTGCACTCTTTCTGTTTGTGGTACACATAACTTACCCAGATGCTATAACAACTTGTCATGAATATGATAATTGATTCTTCTATCTGAGCACCATGAGTTAGTGATTCATAAATTTCTTTGAAATCTTCATGAGTACTATATTTTTCTACATAACTTTCATGTTTCAATCAACTATTTTGCAGTATTACTGAAGCATTCAAAGATGGTCTAAATAGCATATCAACTACTTTTTTTACTGTACCTTTCTTATATTTGATTACTAAGTGAAACTGTTGAAGAAATCCCATCCATCTGTAGTGGTGAGATTGTTGAGGCTTAGTTTGTGATTGAAGGTATTGAAGTGGCTGATGATCTATATGAATCACCGTTTCCTTACCGATTATGTAATGCTTCCATTTCTTTACACTTTCTACTAAAGCAAATAGTTCATTATCATATGTTGGATAATTAATTACTGCCTTAGAAAAAGTTTCAGAATGATAACAAATTGGATTTCCATTTTGGAGTAGGACTGCACCCATTGCATATCCACTTACATCTGTTTCTATTTCGAATGGTTGTTGAAGATCAGGTAATGCTAAGACCGGTGTTGTAACTAGTTTCTGCTTAAGTGTATCAAAAGCTTTTTGTTGTTTACTTCCCCACTGAAATGTGACTTTAGATCCTGTTAGAGCATGTAATGGTGATGCAATCAAATAAAATTGAGCAATAAATTTTCTCCAATACTGAACTGCCCCTAGAAAACTTCTGACTTCAGTCACATTTTGTGGTCTTGGCCACTTAAGGATTACATCTATATTAGCTAGATCTATCTTTAATTGACCAACTCCAACAGTTATGTATCCCAGATAAACCAATGAAGTCTTCCCAAATTCACATTTCGACAATTTAATGTATAGTTTTTCTCTATGCAGTATTTCCAAAACCTGCTTAACATGCTTAACATGTTCCTCCTTACTTGACCTGAAGATTAAGATATCATATAAATAAATAATGACAAACTTGTCAATATACGGTTGAAAAACATCATTCATGACACGCATAAAATTTGTTGGCGCATTGCATAAACCAAAAGGCATTACTAACCACTCAAATAGTCCTTGCCTAGTTTTGAATGCAGTTTTCCATTTATCATTTTCTGTTATCCTTATTTGATGATATCCACTACACAAGTCCAACTTAGTGAAGTAAACAACATTTTTCAATTGGTCAAGTAAATCATCAATCCTCAGAAGAGGATATCTGTTTTTTATTGTGATTTTATTTAAGGCCCTAAAATCAACACACATTCTCCATGTTCCATCTTTCTTAGGAACTAGAATGATAGGTGAACCACATGGAGATGAACTTGGTCGAATTAAACCTTTTTCTACCAATTCCTGGATTTTCCTTTTAATTTCTTCATTCTCTATTACAGACATACGATACATTCCAACATTAGGAAGAGGGGCATCAAACATTAACTGAATCTCATATTGTATTTCTCTTTTTAGAGGAAGATGTTTAGGTTCTTTGAATAGATTCTGGAATGATTCAGATGCCTGGAGGGTTCATCCCCTTGGAAAGTGTTTACATGACATAAGTTATTTTTCAGTTGAACATGTTGGAAAATAGGGGTAAATTTCGCTTATACGACATCATTTATGTTCCACATAATTTTTGGATTTCTGGGTGCATCATTTTTAAGAGCATTTGGATAGCTTGGAGGAAGGTAGTAGGCTTGGTGTGTTGGTAGAGGTTATGTAGTATATTTGGTTGGGATTTCGCCAATAGACCAATATGGAGTTGGAAACAGGATGGAACTTTTATTTATGATATTCCTCATTTTCAAGCAAAGAAGTAGAAAAAAAAATATTTTTCTTTGGAGGGTCTTTGGGATTTTAGTTCCTGTTGAAGAACTAGTGTTAGGTGGTTCGAGAGTTTGTCTTATCCTCTATGGATCAAGCTAAATCTATGGAGATCATCAATATCATTCCTCAAAAATACCTTTTCAAGATGAATATTTATTTGGATGGTCATTTTTGGAGACATTAGGGTGGATATTCAGACACCATTTGACTCATTACGATTCTCATAAGCTCTACTCTATTTTTCATTAATACCACGGGATAGGACTAGTTCTCAATGCCAAATGGGTTTCTATGGATGAATAAAGTTGCTAGATTTGTTGGCTGCATGATGTTTGGTGGATTATATTCTCCTATAAAATTTGGGTCTTTCTTGGTTGATGATTTATCAAGGACTCCCCTCCAAAGATCGATTAGGTAAGAGCAACTTTACTAATGGATTGAGCCAATTTTGCTCAGCATTAGAAACAATGAAACATATTTTATGGGATTGTTTCTTTGCAAGACCTTGTTGGGCTAAATTTTAACCTTAGTTGCCTCACATTCTCTAGGGCTATTTACATTGGTAAGTAGTTTTGTTAAGAGATTCCATATCGGTGATTAAGGACTCCTTTTCTAGTATTTGGTATCATTTGAGAGTATCTCCTTTATATACTCTTGGGAAACTCCACTGCCAATGCATTTTTCATAATGAAATTAATTCTCTACATCGTATTTATTAATTATGGCGTGATGAGATACATATATAATTTCTAGAAAAAAACAATGTTGATTAAAAATTCCAAACTATTAAATTTGAGTCTTACACAAATTTTATAATTATTTTAATTAATCCCCATAAAAACATATAAATTCTCTACATATATATTTCCTTTCCTTTTTTCTTCTCCCAACTATTAATATGTAATTAACTTTTATACCTATAAAAAAAATTCAACCAAATATAAAAAATTCCAACAAAATTATATAAATTATACTAAAATCAAATATATATATATATATATATATATATATATATATATATATATATATATATATAATGTCAAATAACCTCAAGCTATCATTCTTCCTCATTATTCTGAAACCATTCACTTTACACTCATGAACATCGGAACTTAAAAGTGTTTCCACAAAACCACTCAACTACATTCGAAAGGATGAATGATTGAATACAGCTATTACAATATTTCATTAAACCATTCATAAAACCACTCAACTACATTCGAAAGAATGAATGACTGAATACTATTCCAATATTTCATTAAAACGTTAACGCATGACATCTTGCTTATTTGTCTCTTTAGTGCCTTCTTATCAAACGGGTTGCCATGTGCATGATTTGTATGTATCAATTGTGTTTGATATTTGAGATTTGGTACATTATGACCGTGTCTAATATCTCGTTCAAGTTGCTCACTTTGTTGATGGTTCTTATCGTGATTCCCTCTTAGATATTAGACAAAATAATAGTGTTACATTTATGGAGTTCTTTTTTACATGCAGAAAAGTATTTTCCGAAAGACTTATTAGAATTGAATTGTGGTGGGTAAGATGATAATTATTTTTCTTAATTATTTGATATAAATTTAATTTCCGAAATCATTACAATAACATATTTAATATGAATTCCATGTATGACTTATTAGAATTGAATTTTGGTGGGTAAGATTGATAATTATTTTTCTTAATTATTTGATATAAATTTAATTGGTTAAAAGTAGTAAAACTTATTATAAATTAGTTGTTAAATGGTAGTGATGACAATGATTGTTGGTTGTCATCTGTAAATAGGTTGACTTATCATCGTTATTAAAAGAAAAACACACCACCTAAAATATCTTGTTCGAAGTGTCCATAATAACTAGACTTTTGTTCTTCCCAAATCTATTTGATTCTTGGTTTATTGACTGATTTTCTTACATTTAAGAAAAACCAACCTTTTGCCCATTAACAACAATTATATAAAAAAAAAAAAACTTTTATTAATATAAAAAAAATACATAGTCAAATACCAATAACATTTAACAATCCTTATAAGCACTTTCCTTACCATTCTTGTATACTTACCTCTCTCAAACATAACTATACATAACTATAAACTATATCGTCTCATTGAACAGTAAAACACGAAAATCATAATATTTTATATCCATTAAAAACATAGTTATTGATCAAATAGGTAATTGAACTGGTACCTACTTTTTTGAGGTAGCAAAAAAAACACAGGATTTTTGAAAAGTGGTGATGCAGAATCACCATTTTTTTGTTTTGAACATACTTTTGACACTTTAATTTTTTTATTTATGAAGTATGAACATTTGTTTTAAAATGTTAGTGATTTTCATGCTAATTTTGAAACGTATTGATGGAGCATCAACAATTTGTTTTTAGAGTGGTGATTTTCATGTTGGTAACAAAACATAAAAATAAACTAAGAAAAACATGACAAAAATACCCCATATATATATATATATATATATATATATATATATATATATATATATATGTAAAAAAAACAAAATTAACTTGTAAAAAAAAAAATTAAACAAAAATAAATAAATAAAACTAAAGAAAAAACAAAAAATTTAGAAAATTATATAGAAAATGAGAAAAAAATTAAAAAAACACATAATTTAAAGAAAAAAAAAAACCAAAAATTGAAAAAAAAGAAATATCAAAAACATTTTTTTTCTAAGTTATTAAAAAAACCCTATAATTAAAAAAAATTAAAATCCAAAATTTTAAAATAATTAAAATTAAAATACAAAAAATGAAATTAATAAAAATTAAAAAATTACAATTAAATACAAAAAATAAAAAATAATTTAAATTAAAAAAAATAATAATAAGAAACTAAAAATAAAAAGTTTAAAATAAATTATAAAAAAATTTAAAATAAAAACAAAATTTAAAATTTAAAAGAAAATTTAAAATAAAGAAACTAACATTAAAAAAAAAAAGAAAAAACATTTTAGAATAATTAAAAATAAATAAATAAAAATCTATCTTTTTTTTAAAATTAAACCATTTTAAAATTTTAAAAATGGAAAAAAAATTAATAAATTTAATAAATAAATTTAAAACCTGAAATTAAAAAATTAATTAGATTTAAAAATATTAAATTATAAAAAAAATAAAAATAAAAAACTGGATTTAAAATATAAAAAATAAATTATAAAAACTTTAATTTTATTAAATTATATAAAAAAAAAATTAAAAAAAAAAAAAAATTAAAATAAAATAAAAAACAAATATAAAATTTACTGATAAAAAAATAAATTTGAAAATAAAATAAAATAAAATAAAATATTAAATTAAATAAATAAAAAATACGAAATTTAATAAATAAATAAATAAAACAAAAAACAAAAAAAATCGAATTAACGTTTTATCGGGGAGTGGCCCCCGCTGGCGGTGCCACTCCAAATAAAATGTTAATTCGAATTTTATTTATTTATTTAAATCTCTTATTTTTATTGATTTTTTTTTTTTTCTAAGTATGCTTAATCTATTAATCAACAAAAACAAAAATATATACAGCAGGAGTTATCCAGGACTAGGCCCGAGGTTGAGGCCTGTTAAGCAAAAAATCATTGTTGAGCACTGCCCTCCAAGAGGGAAACCAGTGATGTATGTTTTCCAACAAAATCCCACGCAGGGGATGCATCTTGTTCGTGAAAAAGAAAGCCTATGAGACCTGACCGAAACCATTAAAACAAACATTAACATTTTAAAAAAAGTAGACAGAGCCATAGCAAAAACCAGGAACAGTGGAGGCGCTACTCGTCCGGTGCCTCTTCCACGACCCTGCACCAAAGCTCATTTGGTTCTCCATCAGTTGTATACAGGTCCTCTGTGGAGTGTATAGCTTTCTCAGCAGCTGGGGTGCGCTTTACCTCGCTTGGTTGAGTTTGGTGCTGCGCAATTTCAGTTCCAAGGTCCTGAGTATCAGTTTGTTGCCCTTGCTACTCCAGATTAATATCAATATTCATCTCATTGCCTTGACTAGCGCCATCCTGGTTAATGTCCATGTCCTGCACGTTCACTCCGCCAACATTTTGCCCTATAGCATTCATGTCCTCAGCACTTCCAGCCCGTCTTCCCGAATTGGGAGCCTCATCTTGAGGGGACTCACGAAAAACAATAGTAACAGAGGCGGTAATTCGAGGGCAATTGAGCGCACTTATGAAGGTGAAGTGCCTCGTTTGAGAATGGGCTGGAGCGTGCGGAGAGGTGGGATATCATTGCCCAGAACGAAGGATACGACCTCTGGCAGCTCGGGAAATTCTTTCAGAAGTATGAGAATCCGCAGCGGAGGTGCTGGAGGACGGGGAGGAGCGCCTTATCAGCCGCCGGGATGATCCTCTTCTGCATCTCATCCTGTGCCTGAGACGATGCATTCTTTCATTCGAAGCTGGAGCCCTGGAAGAATGCTATAACCAGAAAGAGGTGTTGGCCAAGTTCGAGAGCGGGAGCTGCTCTGTCCAATTTCCAGAATCACGCATACAATTCCCCGCAATTGAGAAATGCAATCTGTCGCTGAGCTCTAAACAGCCATGGATCCTGGTACGTTTTCCAGTCACTGTGCGCTCGGAGGAGAGCCGAACATTGGGAGAGCAACAAACAGAAATGGGCCTGGGAATACTGCTTGAGGGATGCTCGTCCGCCATCCTGTGAACTAATGAACCAAATCTGCTGCCAACCACAACATTAACCCCTCATTTAATTGATTGATCTCCATGTCCTGTTTGCAGTGTGTGGAGATGTCTCGATCTCCGGTGACAGAGTTGTGAAGCGCGCCGGGCGATAAATGCCTTAAATGCCTGATTCTCTTGTGCAGGTGCCGAAGGACACTTGCAGGTCTTGGTGGCCTTTGGCTTGTCGGAGTGCCGCCTGTCCGACTATGCCACCCTTTTATTGTTTTAACCACCCGCATCCGGGTATTTTTTATTTTTTATTAAATATTGTATTTTTTTAATTTAATTGAATATTTTATTTTAATTTTTTTAATATTGTTTATTATTATTAAATTTTATATTATTTTTTTAATTTAACTTAATAAAATTTAATAAACATTTTAATTTTTTTCAAATTGATTTAAATTTAATATTTATTTATTTTTATTTATTTTTTCCATTTTTTATTTTAAATTTATTTTTAAATTTTCATTTTAATAGTGAGTTTAGCAATAAAAGAAATAGCAAAACCAACCCATGATATGACAAATATTGTAAAAGTGCGAGGAGAGCAATTAAGGAAGCTGTTGATGAATCTCTCAAAATTAACAAGATAAAAATCTACAAAGCCCTAACTAAAAGGAAAAAAAGGCAATATATTCGTAAAAGACAAGAGAATCTCTTACACCTCTCTAAGGTGGCTCCTAAGAAATTCTGGAGGCAGATTCTAACTAGGAAAACTAAAGATAATAATAAAATTGCTTTACACGACTGGAATTCCTATCTTTAAAAGCTTTATGAATCTCCAAATGCCGGGGATTTTGAAACCCTGCTCACAACGAAAGAATTTTTCTCATTAGAAGACATTGATTTTGGGGTTAAACACCTGGCAAATGAGAAAGCTAAAGACATTGAAGGTTACCAGGCGGAAATCTTAAAAATTGGAGGTCTCGTCCTCATCCTCCAGATCCACAAGCTTTTCAACCAAGCGGTCAAGCAAGGGTTCCCTAAACCTTGGACTTAGAACCTCATTATCCCTATTTTTAAAAGTGGGGATACAAATAACCCCTCTAATTATCAAATAATTATGATCAACCCTCTCTTAACCAAGTTATATGGTATTATTTTGGAAAAGAAGTTGAGCATTTGGCTTGAAAGTGAAGGTAAGCGAGCTAAAGGCCAAGCTGGTTTTAGAAGGCAACACTCAACAACGGACCACCTCGTTACGCTTAGGATCATTGTGGAAGAATGCTACAATGATAAATCCAGTCTCTTCTATTGCTTTATGGACTTTAGAAAGGCTTTCGATACGGTTCCTAGAAATAACCTATGGAATAGATTAGAAGAGCTAAATGTTCCTTTCTAGCTAAGAGCGGCTGCTATAAGGTTATACGAGAATGTAATTGCCAAGTTAAAGAGCAATGAGGGGTAGTCGAAAGATATTAAGTGTAATATCGAAGTTAAACAAGGTTTCCGCCTCTCCCCTACCCTATTTGGTATTTACATCGACAAGCTAGAAGGTTGCTTAGAGGAAGCAGGATGTGCTGGCACGATATTAGTTGGGATAGTCATCATCCTTCTTCTATATGCTGATGATATTTTTCTTCTCGCAAGGTGCCCATCTGATCTTGATAAGAAGCTTAGACTTCTTAAGGATTTCTGCTCTACCATGGGTATGTCTGTTAACACTGACAAAACAAAAATTATGATTATCAAATCCAAGAAGGATACTTATGCTAATTTTATGTATGACAATAGTAACTTGGAGGAAGCGTCTTCTTACAAGTACCTAGGAATTGATATTCATCACAAGCTCAACTGGAACTATAACATTCAAAAAAGGATTAATGGGCAGTGGAAAGCTTATTTTGGTCTTGAAAATAATTGTAAAACTGCAAACCTCGTAATGTGGGATAGAAAGAAGTTCCTCTTTGAAACTTTAGTCACTCCTGTTATCTTATATGGATGTGAGGTTTGGGGTTGCAGCATCTCTAGAGAATCCTGGAGAAAGATTGAGAAAATCTAGAAGCGTTTTATAACGTATAACCCTAAACTTAAAAGCAATACACCCTATCATATTCTCCTTATAGAAGTGGGTCTTTCCCCTATCAAGAGCCTAGCTATGACTAGGCTTCTATTGTACAAGCACAAGCTCAATAGTATAGGAGACCATAGAATTCCTAAGCTAGCTTTAAATTCCAGCCAAAATCACCTAAGGCTTAAATGAGGTTGGTATAAAGACACCAGGGCCTGGTTAAACCATTGGGAGATTGACGAGAATGTTGCATTGCAAAACATCAATAACATTAAAAAAATTGTTACTTCTAAGTTCAAAGAAAAAATGTGGTGCGAGAAAGATCTAGCAACTAAAAGAAAATTAAGGTATTATAAGGAGGTCATCAACCCCACCTTAGAAAATCAAAAGTATCTCTCTGTTTTAACTAGCTCAAAGAAGAAAATTAATATAGTCAAGATTAGAATGAACTCTCATGAGCTCCATAGTGAAACAGGTCGTTGGACAATTCCTAAAACACCATGGATGGAAAGGATCTGCCATCTCTGTGAGAATATGAACATCGAGGATGAAAATCACTTCCTCTTAGAGTGCCCCGCGTACAACCACATTAGAGCTCAATTTCATAAACTTTGTTGCAATACTAACCTTCCTAGCCTTTTAAGATGTCAAAATTATAGTGAGCTCGGGAGGCTTCTCTCCAAGCTCTTTGAGCATAGGAATAAAATCTTAAATCAAATTAAATAACTCTTTTCTTTAGGTCCGATAAACCAAAGATTGGTCTGAGTGGACGTTAATCATCATAATCATAATCATCATCATCATTTTGATTATTTATTTATTTATTTTTTATTTCAAAATTTATTTATTCATTCATTAAATGAATTTTAATATTTTTGTTTTTTAATTTAATTTGTCATCTTAATATTTATTTATTTTTTAATATAATAAAATGTGATATATATATTTTAATTTAATATATATATATATATATATATATATGTTATTTTTTACAATTTAAATTTATTTTTTATTTTTTAATTTATTTGTTTTTTCAATAAATTTTTTTAATTTGATATTTTTGTTTTATTTTTTCATTTTTTCATTTTATTATTATTATTATTATTATTATTATTATTATTTTTAAAATTTATTAAAAAAATTTATTTTTATTTTTTTGGTGGTTAGTTTAATAAAATTTTCTTATTTTTTAAAATTTATTTGTTTTTTTAAATTTAGTATTTTTATTTTGATTTTTTTTTACTTCTTTAATTTTAATTTTTAAAATGTTTTTATTTTTTTTTATTTTTTTATTAAATTGTAGTTTTTTTTTAATTTTTTAATTTAAAAAATATAATGAATTTTGTTATTTTAATTATTTTAAATTATTATTATTATTATTATTATATATATATTTTTTATTCTAAAATTTTTGGTTCAATAGTTTCCATTTTATGGTGTTTTTTGCAAAAAAAAAATTGTTTTGCAGAAAAAAAAATTGGTTTTTACTTCTATTTTTAAAAAATGTCCAAAATTTACTCGAAAAAAAAAGAAAAAAAAAAAAAAAAAAAGAAAAAAAAGAAAAAAAAAAGAAGAAGAAGAAGAAAAGAAGAAGAAGAAGAAGAGGTTATTCCACAATACAAGGTTTCATTTTCAAGGTGTTTTTTGCACCAAAAAAAAATGGCTTTTACTTCCATTTAAATTTTTTTTTAGGGTTGTTTTTTATGGTTTTTTTACATTTTTTTTTTTTTTGTTAGAGTTCTCGTTTTGAGGAATAGTTCTCATTTGATCGGTAACTAAGTTTAAAATGGCATTCCTAAAATTATTCAATGTCATATAAAAACAAAAAAAAATAACTTAATTAAAACATTACATCCAAAAATCATAATTAAATTTTGTTGAGTGTCCATCCTAAACTATAGAAATAATCTATGTTACTCATTCAAGTCCAAATCTAGTTTTTTAAACTCCATCCACTAACATTTTCATCTCCGTGTATATCTGTGTCAATACTATATATGGAAATTCTATAAGAAGATTATGTACTTTATTACACTTGTATGGTAAAATATCCTATAACAATTTCCTTATATATTTATTTGATAACTAGCATTGAAGTATCAAATATTTGAAATAGTGTTACAACAAATTCTTGTGCCAGCCTTCAACTAGTTTGTGAACTATTAATTTACAATAATTATTAGTTTCCTAATCAATTTGAATTTTGAAAAATATATTATAATTTGAAAAAATTATAAAATTCATATTATTTCTGTTTTTAAGAGATTCCCTAAAAAACATTATTTAAAAAATGTCTATAAAATATTTGTATTAATTATCAATTACACTTATTCTATTTAAATATAATTTATTTATTTTTCCTATAATTATGGGTAAACATTAATATATAAAACAAGAAAAAGTGTCTCTTTAAGTACCTTCAAATTTTTATTTAACTAATCAAAAACAATTTATAGCTTAATCATAAACAATTTCAAAATAATCTTTATAAGTAAAAAATTAATATTTAACCTATATTTTTATAAGGAAAATAATTTTATGAATAAAATAATAATATTTAGTCTATATTTTTATAAAAGAGAAATTATTTACAAGCTTAAACTAAAATAATATTAATAATAATAAATTTAACTTATAAAATATTTACAAACTTAAACTAAAATAATATCAATAATAATAAAAATATAATGAGTGTCTTTGAATGTGACATCTACACAATAGTCATAAAGTTATAATTAATTAGATCTAATAACTTAAGGGTGGAATTTACTATTTGAGTATACTAAACCGTATATCATTTTTGTATTAAAAATGTCTTGAATTTCATAAAAAACAGTGATATTTTGCTAAAATCAACCAACAAAAGAGTGGTTTTAAAAGGAGTTGATAATAAACAAACACAACTGCGCAAAATAGCGAGGCTTAGAAAATAAAGACATTGTTAACTCTTGTGGCATAGGAAGAATGATCATGTTTGAGTTTTAATAAATGGATTTATGTTAAAGAAAAGTTTTTAAAATGATTGAAAAATTATTTTGGTAATTTAGTATGGTTTTTAAATTTAAAGAAGATAATACAAAAAAATATTATTATTTTTAAATTTAAGAATAATTTATGGGATAATAAAAAGTTAAAAAGAAAAATGAAGTTAGGGTATTATAATGAGGTGCTCAACTCCAATTTTGTTAACTAAAATTATCCTTTTGTCTTGACCAATGCTAAGAAGAAAATAAATGTCGTGAAGATAATAACTAATTTCCATGAGCTTCGAAGTGAAATCGGGCATTTGTCAATTCCCAAAACACCTTAAGATGAAAGAGTCTGTCACATTTGCGATTGTAAGAGGGTTGAAGATGAAAAACACTTTCTCTTAGATTGCCCGACTCTTACCCACTTATGCTCTCATTTCCAAAACCTTTTCCACCGTACCAACCTTCCTCACTTGTTAAGTCAACAAAACTATAGTGATCTAGGAACACTTCTCTCCCCTTTTTTATCATAGAAATAAAATATTAAAGAGTCTCAGTTAATTTCTTAGTTTCTCTAGGTTTGATAGACCATATTGGTCTTAGTCGTCATCATCGTCGTTTTCATTGCCATTATTGTAAATATTACGATTAATTTATAATTTTAACAATATACTTTTTAAATTTATGAAAAATAAAAATAAAAACGAATATTTTTTTGTAAGCTTCGTAGGACTTTCTTCATTCATTCATTCAAAAAATAGGTTATAACCATAAAAGACGTTCGGTGGCCTCAACCTTCCCAATGGGAAACCAAGTTTGTTGGCCACCGAAATGTGTTATAAGCCAACCAAAATCTGAAATTCTTAAGTCTGTCAAACATGGCCTTATATGACTGAATATCTAGAAACCAGAGTCCTTCAATATCTACATAACTACCACAAAAATTGTTATCTGAAACATACAAAATTTATATAAACAAAAATAAGACAAAACTGATCATAAGACTAGCTATCATCTGAGGACTCCACCAAGGTGGGATCCTTTGCACTAGAACTAGGCAATTCTACTGAGAGAGGCATGAAATGTGTTATTCAATCTGACTAATGTGTTGATTTTGTCACTAAATTTAATGTTGAATCAGCTGTAGTTCATGTTGAATGTCTTGGAGGCTAGGGTCCAACTTTATAGAATTTACCAACGAAACCATAATGGCTTGTGCCATGAGATTCTTCATAAGCCAATAGATAAATAGTCTGTTTATATTGAGTGTTGCAGCCACGAGTATGACTCGGGTCTAGGACGAGACGATGCCACTCCTCCACTTGCACCTCATCTGCAACGCTCTAGCTGAGATCTGCTTCCCATGTCTCAATCAATTGTTTTACCTGAGCAGAAGTACCAACATTATAAGCTTGAACAACTTCCATTCCGACTGTCCTTTTGTCTGCCCCGACTGCGTCTTCCATTGCCAGAAGAACTAGCTCTAGGGTTCGGGCGTACCATTTTATTAAGGGCAAAATTGAATTAACTCTGATATGACCAACGACAAGGGATGATAGAAGGCCCAACCTACAATTAAACTTGTGAACCCAGAGCCAAAGCTTATACCTTGAACCTGGGACAAATTCGTTAAAAATAAACTAGAAACATTCACTATTAGAAGAGAGCCTAATTGATAAAATTACAACAATCCAAGGAGGGTGCCACCACCAATTGGAGCCTGTACTCAACACCGTGTGCTTATAAAATCCACCAAGCAAGAATAAATATAACTAAGGTTGTAGGTAAGCCAACCGAATACCAGAAAGAGGCTCCTCTAACCTTATAGCATTGCAACCTTTCTCATTTTCCTTAGAAACCATAATCATAACATTATCGTTTGTTGAAATGCATGGGCCATACATAAGCAACAAAAACCCCCGACTATTTTCAAAATAAACTTTATCTACCCAGCGAAAAATCATACTTCAAGCATGCATATCCATCCTAGACAAAAAAATTCCATAGAAGACGGACACAGACATGGAAACATCTTTCACAGACAAGACCATGATTATAGAAACTTGCCGAAGAACCAAACTGTCGTCATGGAATCGACCAACATGCCATTTTCTGAGAACATTTTCGCCATCGGTGCATAGATCAGACCAAACATACCACATACAATGTGCCAAAGAATTAGAGAAATAAACATACCCGATAGTCTGTGCCATGAGCCGAAATACCAAGAGCCTGTATGGATTACTGCTACAATGCCTCAAACAAGCCATTGTTTCGGAACCACAATAGAGTTTAGTTACTAACCCGCTCCAAACCAAGAAAAATGTGTTGCGAATACAACTCTACACCTCCACTTTGCCTTTATGGCCCTGTCTCATCGTACCGACAACAATAACCATATTGCATACATCTGCCAACCCACTACCTTATGCCCACACGCGCCTACCAGGAGGTAACCGCCCTTCAACCCTTCCCACCGTCATCTCATTAATGGCTATCATTCTAAGAATTATTTGAAACTGCTTCGCACCTCGATCAGAGAAAAATAAAAACAAATATTATTTTAAATATAAATTTTACTTAAATTTTAAAGTGATTTTTGTAAAAAATAATGTTATTGTATGTGAGAGAAAAAAAAAGCTATAAAATTTTGTCTAATAAAAATAAATGTATATATGTTTCATTTGCATTTGCATATTTAAAAAAAATTAAACTTTATTGAATTTTTTAATAAGGTAATGGTAATAGAAACTTCATTCATACAATTTGATAAAATAAAAATGTAATATTATTATTCATAACTATATGAAAAATCAATGGTCAAATGCTAACATGGCTTAGTGAATAATATGGTTTAGTGAATAGTGTGTTTTCCCAATTAAGAAGGTTAAGTTTATGGGGATATGTTGTATTTGACATTAATTAAATAGTCATATTTAGTGTTACATGGACACCCCATGTAATTGAGGTTACCCATCATTAAAAAAAAAATACTTATACCAATACATTAAATTAAAAATATATATATATATTTTTACTATTTTTTTTTTATTATTATCTAAAATAATATTAATTTCTAAAAATACTTTGATAGCATTTCAACTCTATTTCATTATAATTATTATTTTAAAAAAAATGAAATATATATATATATATATATATATATGTATGTATTTTATTTGAGTTATTAGTGTTTAAGTGTTTCCAACTTTATGTAAAATATTTTAAAATAAGTTTTTAAAATTAATTACTTTTATTATATACTTTATTCAAATTCTCTATTAATTTAGATACTAAAATTAACACACACACACACACACACATATATATATATATATAGTTTTTAATATGAATTTTTAGAGTTTTTCATTTACTGTATAATGGATTCAACATCCTGAAAAACTCCTAGGGCACTTTGATTATGCAAAATTTACCCATCAAACTTGTGATTTCAAAATTAAATTTGAACTTTTTTCAAAAATTCCCATTAAAAATAACTCATATATATATATATATATATATATATATATATATATATATATAACTCAGAAGAATCAACGACTAAATCAATCTCGTACTCATGTGACATGGAGTTGATTCTAACTCCTATCATTATATCTCTTTTGAGATCGTACAACATATCTTCTTATTAGTAAATCGAGTCACGACCAAAATTAAATCCTCAATCTCTTAATTTACAAAATTTCACTTCCCATTAACACCAATTCAACTGCCCTAAACAATAAATACAGTACCATTATTAATATTAATATTATTAAAAAACAAAATTATATTAAAAAAAACACTTTAAATAAAATAAAAATAACCCTAACCTTCAGCCCACTCTAGTCGGTGGCATCATCCCGAGTGGAAAAGTAAACCATGGTTAGTTCAGAAAGGCAAGGAAAGGAGGATGATCCCTTTTCAACACGGCACAACTAGAAAGATTGGGTTCCCTTCCTATGTGTTGATGGCTACATACTCGTTGAGAAAGTAAAACGTTGTTGGGAGAATGCGGTACAAATAGTGTGATTGTTTTTTAGTGAGGTAAATTTGGTCAAAAATCCCTTAACCTGCTACTATAGATATATAGAAAATGCGGGACAAATGGGAAAATGCGGAACAAAGGGGATGGTTGTTTTTAGTGAGGTAAAGTTGGTCAAAGATCCCTTAGCTTACTACTAGATTTTTTTTTTTCCCGATTGGTTTTAATAATGTGTAATATATATTTTAATATGGTTTAAATGAGTTTTATATTAAATAATATGATATCAATTTTTATAATTTTATATAATTGTATGTAGTATTTCTAAAATGGTATTTTGCATTTGAAAAAAGGAAATTAGGTTTTTTTTTTTTTTTTTTTTCTCCTATTGTTTCAATCTAATTTTAAATACATAAATTTTTAACTTTAATAAATAAATAATCATTCAATTACATTAAAATAATCATTCGATTACAATTTTATTTCATGTTTTGCATTTTTTTTAAAAATATTTTTCTAAATGAAAAAAATGTTTATATTCCTCAGATATTACACATATTTTTGGTTTAAAATGACAATTTTTTTGTCAAATTTTATAAAAGGATTTGTGTAGCTTCCTTGAATGCATCCTCTCTTTGTTAGAGTCTTCAAAATTAGCTAACATGTTCATAAAACTTTTTTTTGTTATTTGGAAAGAAAAAAAAAAAAGATTAAGACTAGTCCTAAACTATTTATTTCACTAATAATATATTATTACATTCACAAAGAAAAAATTAACATAAGAGTAACTTTGTTAAACATGAGTTACTATATGATCATGTTTTCCCTTGTCTATAGATTTTGTTATTACAAATATCTTGGCAGGCAGTTCCAAGGCGTTCTTTGGAAAATCCATCAACAATGGAGTTAGTTCTCTAAGAATGTGTGTAAATGAAAGCCAATCAAAAGATGGAAGAGTTGCCAATGAAAAGAGGGAAGATTTTCTTTATTGTCCTAAAGAAGAGGCTAAAGAAATATGATTTTGGTCGGGACCTAGTTATTGGCTTAGTCGATGACCCATTTTGAATCCCCCATTAGTTGGATATTTTTGACATTCTTCAAAATGGTGATTGTGAGAAGGGATGCAATGCTAGGAATTTAACTTGATTATTGGAACCATGCCCAGGGATGTATCTGACATGTATAAAAACATATTGTGAAAGGAGAAGAACCACTCCAACCCCACACCTAGGTGGATGACCATGCGAAGCACCATCTAAAAATCCCCAAGGGGTTCCCTAGTCAAGACTTGGCATGACTGACACTCTCAATTTCATAGTCTTCAAGTTGACGTTGAATTCATTGCATAATTTTACAATCAGCGTGACTGAAACCTCAATTGGAATATCCTAAGAGTAGAGTTTTTGGCCCACCGTATGTTATTAATTAAGATGCATGGAAATACTTCATATAGAGCAGTGTATTTTTTTCCCTTCCATGATTTGAAACATTTTGACAATCATGGGAGAAACCATGTACCTTTTGTTATCACTCCACTAGTTCTTCGAAGGCTGAGAAGGAGACCAACAAAGGTAACCACAGACCACTTTGACTAAGTAGTTTTCCCTACTAGGCTGAGAGGGCTCTCCCAACGAGATCACAACCAATTTGACTGGATCATGAAATATATTAGGCTAGGTATGTATATCAGGGTTTGAATTGATTTTGAAGGTTTATGCTGGATGGTGAATTAGGTCTAGGAAAGACTAGGTCGGGGCTCTGAAAATCATATTTGCAGAGATGTAAGGGGGCAAGGTAGGAACATATTTTAACACTTTAGAGATATCTTTGTGAATATGGTAGATTGATAGGGTTTCAAAATGAGCATGAACATCATGAATTCGTTTATATCAGAAGAAAATGAACATAAATGTGAAAGCTTCTCCAAAACAGAGCATCAAAATCAATGAATTTTGTTTATCAAACTTAGAAATCAATCACATAAGACATGGAAATGGAAATGGAAGGTTAATACATTCAAACATATGATCATTGAAGAATAAATGAAATACAAGCACATACCATTGAATCATGTAAAGAAGCCCAAATCACCTTAGGCTGAAATAAGGTAAAACTCAAGGCTACATCAAACCACGCTTCAACAGATACATCAACGAGGCAGAGAGGGCTCTCTCCGGTCTATCTCGCAAAGGATCTTCAAAGGGGCTGAGATGACTTATAATGAACAATGAATACTGACAGGCTATAGACAGGAAAGTTTGATTTTAATTTTTTGGGTTTTTTTGTTGAAAAAAATGGGAAAAATGATTTTGGGTCCGGGGATAAGGCCAGATTTTTGCAGAATTTGAGTTGGGGTGAGGTAGGCAATAGTCTTGATGCTTTTGATCAGGTGTATGGATGGATCAGAACGACAAGGAGCTGAAGAGGGCAAGGGAGAACATGGATCCTCTCCAAACAGGCGAAAACATGTAAAACTAAACAAATTTAAAGGCAGAGCACTGAAACAATGGATTCAACCTCATTTACTCATTCATTTAGTTTCATAAGCATAAGAAGGGAATGGCATACATTAAACATGAAAGAACTTACAATAAACTGAGAGAAAACACCATCAAGAACTGAAAGCCACAAGAATCCCAACAGGTGCTGCAAAACCTCTGATCTTTCCTTAGCCAAAATATGAAAATATGTACAATAGTGTGCCAAAGTTTTCCCAAGAGTCCAACCTATCCAACCTCTGAAAAGGATTGAGAAATTACATCATATAGAGCATCCTAACCCCTTCCCATGCCTCTAGGGGTCGAATTCCTCCTTCTAGGAGCAGTTCCAACTAATTCTAAACAAAGAACTAGAATATAGGCATCTAAACAACTTGCCTCTAAAAGGGAGGAAACTGATTCTTACATCTGATTTTTACTTTTTTAGGAGTGAATCATCTAGAATAGGTAAAAGTGAGTCAAAGTTACATGCCAACCATCAATTTACATCATGATAACTCAAAAATTTCATCCACAAGAAAAACTGGTTCAACTGGCCGAATTTCTGAGCTGGAAGGTGAAAAATTGACCAAAAATCCATATGCGTAGCGCGCCTGAGCCATATGCGTAGCGCGTCTTTCAGCCTGATTTTGGGGCACTTCCCGACATCCAAATTGAGCTCATGATAGCTCGTTGGAAAGCCCTGGATGTTGGCTATCCAACCCAAGTGGAATTTACCAATTTGGAGCTCATTTTCCTCTCCAAAACTTCATTCTCCCATAAGTACTTCCTGCTGGTGCAAAAGGTGGCAACAAGGTGGTTTTCATGGTGTTTTTGGGCCTTTTGATCATCCAGAACTTGATGAAATGCTTCGGAAATACTTGAGCATGCATAAATTACCATGAAAAACCCAGAAATATAAATTTTTCCTTCAGCAAGTGTCCCAAACAAAAGCGAGCGCGTCGACGCGCTACTCGTATAGCTGAAAAATCTGTTTTGAGACCAAAATATTTCAAAATGACAAACATTTCTCCGAATTTGCTCAAATTCGGAGCGAAGACCCTCCATCATGTATCATGCCCAGCCAACGAAGCCTCGGCCAAAATCCGGAGTGGATCAGGCCTTTTCCGCCGTTTTAGTGCTTCGCTCAATCTCCTTTTCAGAATCTTTATTTTTGCTTTGCAGACATGAATGCGGGCCCAATAATGACCTTTCATGTGACGAAGCATGTCTTTGTCTCTGTTGGATTTTTCCAACAACTTCTCCAGATGAATGTTAACACGTGTGAGGCAAGAATCTCGATCGATTGGTGTCATGTCGCCGGGTCTCTTCCGGGCCAATTGTCGATCTTCACGGATTCGCCGCAGCTCATAAAGTGTGTGATGATCTTCTAGCTGTTTGTTACGCTGCTCCAGGTAGTTTATCAACCACTGAGCCCTCTGCAATTTCTCTTTCAGCATGTCATTCTCGGCCCTTTGCTCCTGGATTATCTCTTTCAGTTTCGAGCTAGAAGAGCTCGCATCAACATCAATGATCGTGAAATCAGTGTCCCGGCCTCCTGATGGGCCCTCATCATGCATGGGCATCTTGCCCCTATCCTGAAATTGTACCTATGCTAAAGAAGAAGGCGATACCCCTTCCACATCATGTGGAGATAATACTCGCTCTGTTGATGGATTCAACGAGACCCCTTCCACCCCGAGTGGAGATAGTACTCGTCGTGTAGCTGCAAATAAGGCCCTGTGGCCTCGCTGGTATGTCACATACAATGGAGCACTGATATGCTCGATCTCAGGAATGTCAGGCTGGTGTGAAGGCTCTCCCTCATCATGAACTACCTCGGGAAGCGGCTGTGGCACTGTGAAGAAGTCACGGGAGATGAAATCCTCCCAAGTAATGCCTTGCTGTGTCAACTGATGTACCACTACGATCTTGATCAGCGCGTAATGATATATACTTCTATGCTGCTGTGCTGGGGTCTTCTTCTGTACAAATATCATCATCCTCTCTATGTTGCGATACATGAAGTATGGAATGTTCATCATACGTACCCTCGTGAAATGCATCAACAAACAGACATGGTACGCATAGAGACGCGAGAATCTGCCCTCGCAACTGAAATACCGAATGATGAGTTTCATCAAAGGTGCAAACTCATCCTTCAGGAATCTGAAAGGAAAAACCCTGCTCAGGTGCCTCATATACCCAGGTTTGATGTATGGCTCATAGTGGAATTTCTCTAACTGCTGACGTTTGTTCCATTCCTCTCCTATATTTGGTATCCTGGTGGCCTGAGCAATAGTCTCTGGTGACAGAATGAAATCTACTCCGGCGAGGTTTACACGGCCATCATGTAAATGTAGAACAAATAGACGAGCTAGTTCACGATGATGTTGGGTTTGTGAGATCATCTCACAGTATTGGAAACATGACTGATGCTGAAAACAATCCATTGCAAGCGGGCAAGCCTGCAATTGAGCCAAAGAAGTAGGCTCCTCCCTGAGATGCTTACCACCTTTGCCACCTTTGTGAGACCTCCGTGGCACATTACCCTTTGCTGTGGAATCACTGTCATACTCCTGCTCATAAACTGAATCCGTCTCTGACATGGCTTTGAAAACAAGATGTCTGCAATATGTGTGTTGATATAGGTGTAGTGAAGTCAAAAGTTTCAATGTATTCTCAAAACCCAAATATGTTGCATATGTACCAAAGCATCATAAGAAAATAAGTCACAGTGGTAATAGCTCTGTTTAGTGGATTGGCATAAAAACAGTCTCTGATTTGATCACAAGGGAATTTGACAAATGAGCAAAAAGTGTAATGTAATGTGCAGCCTTTGTAATACTGGCTAAAATTTGTCAAAGGGGAAAATGAGTATGAGACTGTGTTTGTCAATGGGAAATGGGACACAATGTGACAATGACCACAGTGAAAAAAATAGCAATGACAGTGGTAATATAATGGCGATAACAACAGTGGTGAAATGACAAACTGAGAGCGTGAGGGCAGTGACACTTTGACAATAGATGCATAGGTATATATATCAACAATACAAGATGGGAAAATCTTCACAAGGCCATCAACATGTATTCAAAACCCTAAGGAATGAATCTGCTATGAGCATAGGGTTTCACCTCTCCACATCAAATACACTAATTTCCCCACTTTAAAAATACCACAACCCTGTTCAAAAATCACTGAGCAATGATGGAGAACCTACTTGGAAGCCGTTTAAGGCGTTTGGGCATGAACTCGGACGCAAAGGCAAAAAAATTTCGGCCCTGATACTGTATGGATAGCGCGCCTACCCAACGCGTAGCGCGCAGCAAGTGCGTAGCGCACTTGATATTTAACACGGGCTGGGGGTGTTATATGCGTAGCGCGCCCTATATGGGTAGCACGCCCTATATGGGTAGCGTGCCTCCTCTGCGCGTAGCGCGCACCTCCAATGCCTGTCCACAACTCTGCAAAACATGATTTCGGCCTTCAACATCACCAACGCGATTTCTGCCTTGAGGATTCGTGCAAATGAATTGTTTACCATGATTTATATGTGAAGAAAATATCTCATAAAATCAGATTTGATTTTAAATTTACTCCATGACCCACTTTTATAATGTTTGGCACTTTGACATTCGATCACTTAATATAATGTTGTTCTTTGGCTTTTTCATTACTTTTCTGAATCTTGGACTGATGATACTTTGTTGTCTCTTTGCAGGGATTTGGCATTTGACTTTGGAAAAGATCAGAGGCTTGCTCTGAAACTTCTTATGGTGAAACAAATACAATTATTACAAAAAATGAAATTTGACAATTTCTAGTTCCAAAACAGAGTTTTGGACTAGAAATGTCTTCAAATGTTTTTGATAATAAAAACGTGAAATAGAAATCTTTGAAACCAACCTCATGGCCTGCGGGCTTTTATGACATGTATGAAAAGGACTGAAAACCCTAGACTCTAGGACTAAAGACTCTTTTTAACAAAAGTAATCATTTATGACAATGAATGCAATGACCATGAACTTCAGTGATTTTTGAGGAATTTTAATTAGCCCTACAGGTACAAGCATGAGGAAACACAAGACAACCAGACCCCCTCGTCAGTCAATGGCATGCCCCTAGCGAAATGCAACGAAGTGGAACGAGCGAGACACCTAAGAATGATATGCAAAAATCGAAACGATCTCTCGACTCTGAAAATGTATGACCGACGCAAGAATCCCACCACAATACTTGCAAACTCTATCTATTAGTTCCTGCAAAAATCACAAAGTACACTAGTGTTCAAAGCTAAACTCCACAACATCCGACCTTTGAAAATTATTACAATGGGCCTCATATAGCCACTGAGGTCTAAATCCTCCCTTGGAGATCTAATTTTCCAGCAAGAAATTCAAATACATGCATCTATCCAAAGTCTGCTACACACTAGGGAGGTTACTTAACAAATTCCTCTTTTACCTAACCATCAAGAGAAATATCCTCAAAGTAATAAATGGAGGATAAGACACCTGTTCAAATCCATTTTTACCTTTTAAATTTACATTTTGAATTTTACATTCATCTACTTTCACCTTTTGACTTTTACAAAAGTCAAACTAGAAATTGGAGAAAATTACACAGCGAAATTTTTAATTAAAATCTCAAAAAATTGCAAAAGTATAGCGCCATATTGGAATCCATTTTTAGGCACCTTAATGTAGTCAAAATTGAAATCCGAAAGAACGGTGAACTAGCCTTGTCTGTCTAGTTTCCATAACATCTTTAATTTTTGAAACTGAACCATGGGAAGACCTTAAAAAATTCATTCTCCCAAGGTGTCACCATAAGCATAGCGCCAGTCAAAAAGAGGGGCAAAATGTTGATTTTTGACCCCTTTTTCTAATTTTTCTCAAAATCTGAGCCTTGAATAAAAAATATGAGCAAATGGGTTTTGAGAGGAGGCCATCAGCTATCTAGAAATGTTAACCATTTTTCATTTGGAGCCTTGAGGAAAAATCGTAGCGCCAAGATGCCGCACTTCTGCACCTAGTGAAATTTCTAAATTTTGTAAATTTACACCAAATTTCACCAAAAAAAAAAAATGCTCCAAATATTCCCAAAATTGGTCCAGAAGTGGAAAATGAGGTATGTTATGCTATCATAGAGGCAAATGAAAGAATATCTAACTTAACCTTCTCATTTTGGCTGATTAGGGTTTCCTTGACCTTATCTTGCAATTACTTGACCTTGACATTAAAAATTTTGTTTCTTGTGTGGTAATGGTCAACCATGTGCCTCAACATATGATTATCCCTGATGGCCTTGTCAAGGAGCTTATCTAAGTGAATTTTGAACTTTTCAAGACAAAACTCCATGTCCTCATTGATCTCATTTGCAATCATGTCTTCAAAAATGATTTCTTCATCTGTAGGGTCTTGTTCTCTTTCTTTCTGCAATGCCTCTTTGAGACCCATGGTTCTTGGCCTCTTCCTCCTCACATGTTGTTCATGCTCAGACACTGCTTTGCCTTTCTCATCATTTTTTCTTGCCTCAAACTTCCTTTTCTCCAAAACCAATTGTTTTGCCTTCAGCTGCTGGTTTTCTTTCTCTAATAATGAAATGATGAAGTTGGCTCTTGCCAAGTTGTTTTGGAGCTCTTTGATCTAACCATCCTTTGCTTTTATTACCCCCTCATGCTCAACAATAGCTTCCAAGTCTACTAGGTCAAAATCATGTTCCTCCTCATCATGCATGGACGTCTCATGTTCTGCTGATGGTGATCCTTGTTTTGGTGAAGTAGGCTTGGCCCCTTCCTCAATTTGAGGAGAAAACATAAGCCTCCTACCTCTCTAATAGGTGTGAGTAACCTCGGGCCTAGGCCTCTGAAACTTTAGCAATTTTGATTGATGATCCCACCTCCATAGGCCATGCTGACATGGTAGGTGATATGTTTTGCTGTTGAGTTGGTGTAGTGGTTGTGTTCATTTGCAAGGTTGCCTCAATGAAGGTATCCCATTCCATGTTATTCTCTGTAAACTGATGGATAACTATGACCTTCACCAAGATATGGTGAAAGAGGCTAGGGTAATGTTCTGTGTTTTTGAATTGCACCTTTTTAGACATCTTGATCACACTTCTATACAAGAAATTGCATAAATTGAGAGACTTCACTACTGTGAAGCGCATGCTCAATATAATGTGATATTGGTACAATCTGGAAAACCTACCCTCACATGGGAAAAAATTCATTACAACCTTCATCAATGTTGCATACCTTTCCAACAAGTATCTGAATGGGAAAATATGTGTATGAGCCTCTTTCTACTATGATTTTATGTAGGGTTTGTACTTCTCAAGTTCTAGGTTCATGTCGTTGAACCAATATTCACCATGATTTGGTATTCCTATAGCAAGAGAGATAGCATCTATTGAAAATGTGAAATCAATCCCTACAATTATGGTATTTTCTCCCTTCAAATTGGTGGCAAATAAATCTGTAAGCTGTTGGTGAAAACCTACCTCCTCCACTCTTTGACAAAACCCTAGGCAGTTGACATCTTCAAAGCACTTTCTAATAAATGTTGAGGAAGTGATTTCATTGCAATTTGAGGGCTCATATCTCAGTATATTCCCTCATTTATGGTGTTTTATTGTCTTTGATGGTGAAGAATCTGCTTCCATGATGAAATCTAGATGATAGACAAACAAAAATAGTGAAGTTTTATGCTATGAAGGAATGAGGTGGTATGATGGAATTGGAAGTTGCTTAATTTTTAAGGAAATTTAGGGGGATAGGGAATGAGTTTAGTGAATTGGGGAAGCAGGAAATTTGGGAAATGATTGAGAGGAGGGGGTTGAAAAAGCCTAAACACAGTCCTACCCTAGAAAGACATGGGGTAGATTTAGGGTTTGTAGGGAAATGGTAGAAAGTGAAGGGAAATGGATTTGTAATGGATGGAGGTGATGTATAAATTGTAAACAGAGATGTAGGGACCAGGAAATTAGGGTTTAAAGAAGAAATTTATCTTTTGGAGACCAACACCATGAAATTCATGCAAACCCTAGGAGATGATGTAGGAGCATCAAAACACCCTTAATCAAAATTGAAATTCAATGCTGCGGAAGGAGAGACGTGGAAAACCATTTGAAAAGGGGACTAATTTCCATGAAATTTGGCAAAAATGATAAAATTGTTTCCTCACAGGTGAAATTGATGCATCTAGAAGATATGATTTGTTTTAAAAACCTGCCATGTAATTAAAATAGAGTGATTCTAGGGAATAGTTAAGCGATTTGTGGGAGGAAATCATGGATCCTATATTATCCACTCTTTGTAATCTCTTTTAAATACAAATTATGTGTTGTATGAGAGAGGTAGCACAATGTAGCCTCAGAGTAGCACAATGTAACCTCAGAGCGAATTTGTGATTCAGGCCCATAGTGGCCTTAGCTTGTAATTCGAGCTCGAGACAATAATATAATCCGTTTATTTTTAAGTATCCAACAATTTTTCTGGATCTTGTGGTATCTGTGTGTGTTATTTGATTTCGATTTTAGTATATATATGTATTATTTTCATTTTAAATCAAAGTTTATGGCAAAACACGAGTTTATTGAGACACGATTCTATCGATAGATAACAGTGTGCAGGTGGAAGTTTAATGGTCATGATCAAGTCGCAGAAATGATATCGAGAGATGGGTGGACCAAATTACATCGCATTCAGCCATAATATTGTTAGCGCACATTGCTATTGGCAATTTATATGTTTATTGTTAAGTTATTACAAGTTAATTGTTGTTAGTTGCGATGCGATAAGAAGTGGGGTTTGCGATGCGATGCGATTGCATATCACATATGATAAGAGGAGCTTAATACGTGACATTGTAAACCTTGCGACATGCAATAAGGTATTTGCTGCGATTTTCGAAATCAAAAAATCACAAACATTGCGATATGGTTAAAATTGCGATATTACGATGGGCCGATTTGCGATGAGCTAAAATGTGCGATGAGGCTAAAGTTTAAATATGTGATATTACGACATTGTCTTGGTTCTGAGTATTGCGATCCGCTGCGTACAAAGGAAAATTTTGTGGGACATACATAGATCCGCAAGTTGTGTAAAATTTCCGTTGTGTTGCATCGGGAGACTAATATTGTGATGAATTTCTTGGCATGCAAAGCAAAGGAGGGCATGAACATGTGTAAACTTACTTGTTATAAAGCTTGGAGGGTGAAAAATCTGGAGTGGACTTCTGGAAAACTGAATTTGGTGGTGAAATGGAAATTTTGGGCAACTCTTCCCTGTGCGCAGCGCAGTCTTCCTATGCCCAGTGCAGTGTCTGTATGCGCAGTGCCCTCAAATTTTCTCCAGTTTGAGTAAAAAACGCGTTTTTCTCACCAAATGAGGGATGAGCTCGATGATGAGAGGTAATGAGAGTGAAAATGAAATATGTTTGTGTCTTTTTGGCCCTTTTATAAATATGAAATGACTCCCTTTGAGTGATTAGGGGCCCCATATGTCTTTTTCAAGCATGAATTTCATTCTTTTGAACTTTGTAACCTTTGGAATTTGTAACCTTGAACTTTTTGTGGCTTCTTTGGAACATTGAATCTCTTTGGAACTTCAAAATTTTTCAAAACTTGAACTGCAAATTTAGTAACATGAAGTGCTTATTACATATAGAAACATAAAATTGCATTTTTTGAAATCAAAATTTATTGAAGAAACTTGTTTTTTTACCACTCCTCCAATTGCTGGATTTTATGAATGAAATGACAATTTTGATGACCTTGAAACCATAGTGACCTAATGGAGACACTAACTGAATGAAATCATGATGAAGATGACTGAGATGATGATGATAATATCTGAATGATGATACACTCAGCTGAGTGCATATAAAAATTTTGGAAGGAGTGGAAACTAGTCCTAAACCTAATGGCCAATGCCCAAATTTTTGTTTTGAAGACCTAGTGAAATGAAAAAAAAATTATTATGGGACCCTAACAAGACATGATAAGATTCCATTTGATCACTGGTGACATGATGCAAAGACTGACACTAACACCTTTGATGCCAAAATTTGTCAACACCTCATATGGTGTATGTGCATCGTATATGAATGGAAGGTGAAGAGATGTGAGGCAGTTTCATTAGATATTTTACATAGAGAACAAAAACTAGGGCCCTCCCAACCCCTTTTGAAAATATTGAAGGAATACCATAATCTAATTGAAAAATTGTAACCTCATATCCAATTTGATCAACACCAATCTAAAGAAGGCCCAACTGACCCTATCAAATGCTTTAAAGAGTCCTAGCTTGAGTGTAACAACAAAAATATTATAAGCCTTAATTGAATGGATGGATTTTTGGGAGAGATAAACTGCATCAATGGTTTTTCTACCATGTAGGAAGCTAAATGTTTGCCTAATATGATTTCACTGAATATTGGCTTGAGGTGATATGTTATAAATTTAGATATAATATTATATATTACATTATAATAGGACATTGATCTGAAATCCTCAAAATTTGTGTCATCCAACTTCTTTTGAATGAGCATGAGGAAGGTTGAGTCTAGTGCTCCCAAGCTTTGGGATTCTAATACAAATTTTAAGATGCCTTCTTTACGAAAATTGAACAAATCTAAGTAGAATTTGATAAGGATCCCATCTGAGTTGGTGCTTTTCCCTTTATTTATAGAGAAAATGGCCACCTAGACCTCGTTTTTGGTACTTATTTCTCTAGGACTTAGTTCATCTCCTTAGTGAGAGCATGCCCAAAGTTGGAGATCAACTCCAAATTCTCGTGGATTGGGAAACCCATTCATTATTTTAATAGTCTCTTGAAATATTTGACCCCTTCCATAGATTTATCCTTGAAAAGGCGAGCCATCGTTCTTCTAGATATCTCGGATAGAGTTTTTGTCTTTTTGAAAGGAGGAAAATTGGCGGAAGAACTTAGTATTGTTGTCCCCCTAATTGATCCTGATGGCTTTGTTTTTAAATATCCATTAATATTCCTCCTTTTTTAGAAGGTCATGTATTTCTTATTTTGAAGAACAAGGAGTGACAATAAAACCACCATAATCAAGAGGCTTTAAGGAGGTGACATGGTGATAGGAAGGGGGGATAAGGAAAGAGTGTGGAGTGAGGGTAGGAGTGTCCATTTTGGCCTGGCGAAGGGAGGAAGGGAAAAGGGAAAAAGGGGAAACAAAATTGAAGTTTTGAGGGACTGGAAGACGAGGAACAAGAAAAATGGGAGGATAAGGGGGATATTTTGAATGTGTGGGAACCACCAACTTGGTTAATGGGCTAGAGGGAGATCTATAAGCAGGACAACTCATAGAATGTTGAATAGTTTTGAAATCAATGCAACCATTATAAACTAGATGGGGAGACTTACCAGGAGAAGAGACGTTATTGGGAGGACATCACAACTAAAATTAGTTTAAGGAGGAGTTAGTAATGTAGAGTGAGATATTGAGTTGGATGCCATTCCAATCATCAAATTATCCATAGTACCATGAGATCCCACCAATTCCTACCTAGATTATTTCTTCTATATTTTCTTTTAACTCCTAGTTGGTGGACAAAAGTTCTTACATTGATTTTCAAGGTGGCCCTTTGCATGACATCTATAACAGTGGAAAGGGATATTCCAATAATCATTTTTTTGCATCTAGAGATGGAATGATGCATCAATTGAATCTCCCACAAGAGTTCTCCACTTATACCAACCTCCACTTGCATATATAACCAACAATAGTCTTATTTGGATTTCCCCCCAACTACCTCAAGAATTTTTTTAGGCTAGAAGACTAGCGAAAGTCCTAGGAGGATGACCCAAAATTTTTAACAGGAGACCAACTCTTTTTTGGGATCAAAGTCTATGGTTTAGTGATTTAGAGTGAATCTAGAAGTTCCCTAGGTCCAAGACCTCAATGAAATTTTGTCACAGTCACCATCTGTCTAGAAGATGAAGGTGATCCAACTTTGAGCCAGTAGGTGGAAATAAGGGTCATAATTAAGAGAATGCTTCCAATTTGTATCAACCCAATCCAGAAAAGCCCTTGCATAAGGGTTCTTCCCGCATAATTTTCCTTCCAAGGTTTTTCCAAGAGTTTATGGAATGACCTCTATACTAACGTCTTAATAGGCCAAGCTTTAGACTACATTAGGCTTGGCCCTTATGGTTGTTTTCCTTTCGCCGAGGCAAAGATTGAGAAGGTGGGACGTGGCTGAGGAGAGCATGCAAAGGTCAAGAAAGATCCATACGAAGAATAATCTCCACCATTAAGGGAAGATGAGGTGTTATACATTGGATCTGTTTCAAGGATGAGTAAATGAGCTAGTTGCAAATGTCGTCTAGATCTAAGCATTGTATCAAGGCTTCATCTCCCAAACTCAGTCGTTGACTCGTCAAATTATCTAGTGAGATCGCGAGTGAGCTGATAGTGGATCATGTCAAATTTGAACCAAATCTTCTACAATGTAACACATCATACTCTACTTGAGTGTGAAAGATTGACAAGTGGATATGTGTGTGTGTGTGTGTGTGTGTGTGTGTACATATATATGTGTATATATGTATACATATGCATATATACGTATATATGCATATTACATATATATGAATATATATGTATATATGTATATATACATATGTACACACATATATACATATGTACAATCATTTAACGGTTTTGGATATAGCTTAGTGGGACGTCGTAAAAGTTAGAAGGAAACTAGGGATGGATGAATGGCAAGAGAGGGATGGATGCCAACATGTATTTTAGATGGTAGGAACTTGGGACTTTGTGAAAAGAACACTAAAACCCATTTCATGTGCCTAGTGCCATAATCCCATGCTCAAGCTTTGCAAACATTAATCAACAGGTTTCTCAACTCCATAGGACCTATGGCTTGTAGAAACCCCAACCTTAGACCTCGACTCTTGTTGAGAAAAATATACAAAAAAATATTAAAGTATTTAAAACTAGTTTATGATTTTTTTTAAATTCCTAGTAATAAAAATATATAAATTTTAAGATTGATTTTCTTTTTCAAATTCAATTTACGCAAATTTTAATTAGTTTTTTTTTTCTCACTAAAAATACATATCAAATACACTTTCCCATTGAAAAATAATATACTATCCAAAATAAATTAATTTCTTTAAATGAATAAAACAATACACTAAAAACTCAAACATATCACCGACTACTATAATTAATCTTAATAAAAAGACACAATTAAATAATCATTTTAACATATACACATTAATAATCTATTAAAATATCTATATAAAATACTAAAAAAAAGTCTAACTAAAATATTGTATACACCAACTCATATAACATTATTGATTTTATATACTTTAAAAAAAAATTAAGAAATGTAAAATAAGTAATATGTATCAATCTTAGGTGACACATTATTTTTCTAAAATGATCTTAAAACCATTTTCCTTATGGATTTCCATATCTAACTTGTAAATAATATGTAAATAGAGTTAGGAAAAGTTAAGATTAGGAAATAAATTATAAATTAGTTAACTTGATATATATTTAAAAACAAAACTTCTATTCTTACATATGTCATTGTTAAGAATAATCCAAATTAAGATATATTTTCTTACACATATTAATGTAACACTTAATAATATGAAAGATAAAGTTGGTGGGCTAGAGTGTTTCTAATTAATCACCAACACTTCCCAAAGTACTATTACAATACTTGGAATAAGAAATTTAATAAAATCAAATAAAATTATTATTATTATTATTATTAGAATATAATTTAATATTTATATATTTTTAATTAATAATAATCTAAAATTATAAAATTTATGATTTAAAAATATAAATATAAATAAATAAATAACTAAATAGATAATAATAATAACACTAGCTAACCTTTCTTATAACAATACAAAGTTAAATTATCTATTTATATATATAACAATTAAATTTAAAATCATTCATATAACCAGATATGATGTAAACTATGAAATTTGATGTCTAAATCTCTAGTAAGTAAAGTTAATAAAAAATTATAATATAATATAATATAATATATAAAAAAAAATTCTATATTTTAAATTTGTAATTGATAAGAGTTTATTTTCTAAAAGTTTAAAGAAATAGATTAATAGCTTAAGACTTATCATAAGAGTCACCAACATCTAGCAAGAATAAAAATTTGACCTCTTATATGAATGACTAATATAAATGACTAATAAGTAATTTCAAATAAAATAACTTTCTTTAAACAATAGTGATAAATCAAACTACATTAAAAATAACATAACACAAAACTAAATTATTAAAAAAAAAATCCAATAAGTAAAACATAAATAAATAAATAAAATTTAACTTTTAAATATATATTTTTAAATTCATTAATCCAGATTTTCGCACTCACTTTTTCTAATAAATACTTTCCCACTCACTTCCAATCTATTGCACTTTACTCACGCTTTTGCACTCATGCTTCCTTTCTTCTGTGTATTTGTATTACACTCTTATATCACATGCCACCTTTGAGAATTTTTAAGATGGCCCTTCATATTTTAAAGTTGTAAATGTGGGGTTAGATATGCTCACTCCCCTAATATTCCTTTGTTGCTTTTCCATTTCATTTCAACCACCAGAGTGCAGTTTTGATGGATGGTCACGGCTGCTTCGAGATCTTTTCTAGGGATACTTTTGACTGCTATCAAACATTTGTGGGACACAATATTACTTTGTTATAACTTATTTTCCAAAAGGTTGCGGGACTTTTACAGGTTATTTCACGTTTTACATGTGCATGTTAGTTTATTAAATCAGAATAATTCCACAAGTGAATTCATTCTAGTTTTTTTATAACTCTTTCTCAAACAAGATAAAAAATTAAAATTAATTCATTTATATTATATTAAAATAGTGAAAATGATAAATATTATTTATTGAAATTAATTTTAATATTTAAATTTATAAATTGAAATTAAATATTTTATATATCATGATGGAAAAAGTTGAAATTAAATTTCAAAGCATAAATTTATTTTTATTATAAATATTTTGAAAATTAAATTTATCATTTCAAGAGAAAGATCTTGAACATTATTTATCTCCCAAAACTCTTTCATGCCAAATTGTTTTAAGTCTTGCTCATCAACTTGTTTCATTATGAACCAAAAAACCATTTTGAGCTTCTAACTTACTTAATCTTTCAACACAATGGTAGTAACTTTTAGTTCTTCTTCTTTTCACTTTGATTCAGGGATTAAAGAAATGGACCTCTATCTTGCATTGTGCACTTTACATGTTGAAGATAATTATGGACCTCTCGTAATTCAACCAAGGGTGCATGTTGTTTAAGCCATTGTGTTTGGCGTGTTGTAGGAACTTCAAACATTATTCTCCTAGCTTGCTCTACCAAGGGAAAAGTGGCATTATCATTACTATTATTATGATGGGTTGCATATTGGAATTTTGGAATTTTTTTGTCCACTTTACACTTGAAATAGTGAAGATCCATTTTTAATTTTTCCCACTAGCTTGGAAAAATGATACTACTAAAAGAGGATAATCCAACTTGTGAAAATAAACCCCAATGTTCTATGGTTGTTCCAACCTTTGGGCCAATTCATATGACAAGATAGATTCATGTGGGGGGTAATAGCAAGATAAACTATTTATAGGAGGAGATCCCCAATAATGACTTCAAAATCTATGAATATTGATCAAATAAGCAAAGGGGGATGGTTCTACTCTTACCACTAATGGTTAATATGGAAGCTTGATATTAATACTAGCAAGTTTGAATGACAAATTCCATTGTATGTGCAATGGATAGGAGAGTATGAGAGAAATTTGAATGCCCCTCCCGCCCTATTAGATGGAATAGACAAGTGGCGAGGGGGAAGTGTAGAAATTATGATGTAGATTTGCAACTTCTCATGAAATTTTAATCAAAATCACAAGACACAAACCTACTCTACTGCTTTTTGGAATTCAATTCATAATTTATAATATCAATCACAAACATGCAATGAGAAATAACACACATGCACAAAGTGTTTTTCCAGGGGAAAGAAGACTACTAAAAACCCCTTTTCCTATTTGCATTAATCTGATGAATAGAGATGTATTACAATTGCTATGCTCAACTGACCACAACCTGCAAGTGAATAACCTATCTCTCTACTCACTGAGAATTTCTAACCCAAACTTAGTCAATTTTTGCCTATGCTAGAGCCCCTATTTCCTTATGAAAATCCTGAGAAATTAGGCCCCTATTATTTTGATCTAGGTGGATATTGGTGGCCATCCATCTATTCCATTTGGGGCCCCACCATTCACCATTATTTCTTTTAGTTTTTCAGTTTCCTTAATTGTAGCACAATTTACTATTTTTAACAAATTTTTGGGTCCAGAACTTTCAGAGCCGTTTTGAGGCCCTAAACGACATTTTTTGGGAAAAACAAGAGCAACATCGTTAAATATTAATGATTTTGACTCAAAATTTTTAGTCCTCAAATTTATATTTCTATCGAGGTATTGTGGGCGTCAAACAGAGATCGTATGCCAAAGTTATGTCCCCAGGAAGTTGATGTACCAATTTTCCCAAATGGGGCCCATAGTTTTGGCGCTTCATCTCCTAGGGTTAGGTTTTTGGATGTTTAGGATTTTCCATTGTTTCTCAACAATAAATAGGCTTTCGAGCCTCATTGTAACACAATGTAGAGGCATGTAGCCACCACATCTCTTGTCATAGATAAGCTACCAACGCTGTAGCTATTTTATTTCCATTAGGGCTGTAATCATATTTCAGTAATTTGATATTGATGAAATGAAGTGTCATTTCCACTGCATCTTTGTATTTATGGTTATATTTGTATTATGTTATGTTCCTGCATAAATTTAGATCATATATAGGAAATACCTCCAAAACTCTTGCACAATTCCCAAGGTTGATCATCTGATGCATGAAAAACCTATGCACTTAAGACTAGTCTACAATTGATGTTACATTGCCTTGGAATATCCACCATAGTTGGGGAACTCAATTTTTTTGCATGCATTAGCTATTTTGGGATGAATGATCAGATAACTAGAGGATCAATGAGTTTGACTGAAGTCCCTCTGCACAATTGATTTTGCACTAGTTCCTCAAAAAATTAGAACTAGTTTAACTAAACACAACTTGAAATAACTGACATTGATTGCTACAAATTAGAAATCAAACATTCTTAACTGAACTCCGATTCCTCTAACTCAAATTTAAAGATATAACTAAGTGACAGGATCCATGTCACACAAGTTAACCATGATCCTGCACATGTGGAACTCGAAATTCCCTCTTGACAAAGCATTTGTCAAAATGTCAGCATCTTGTTCCTTTGTCAAAATGTATTGTAACAACATTATATGCCTCTGCACGCAGTCTCGTAAATGGTGATACTGAATATCTATATTCTTGGATCGATCGTTAAATACATGATTCTCATAGAGCTTGGTGCAACTATGATCATCACAGTAGATCACAATTGGAGCCATCATCTGCCAAACAATCCGACAAGTATCTTTCTCATCCAGATCGCCTCACATGTTGCTTGAATTGCAGCCATGTATTATGCTTTTGTTGAGTTAAGAGCCATAACTATTTGCTTCTTATTGTACCAAGAAAAAACTACAAACCTAGGTTGTAGTACTTGTTGGCGAAGAAACAGGTCTCACAGGCAAGACCCAGGTTCAGGGGGTGGGGCCAACAAGGGAATCCGTGTTAGTCTAGAACCACGTCGGCATTGTCACCCTACTTTGGAGAGCAGAGAGTCTCACCCGAGGCGTGCCGCAACCACATGCAGAAGGGGAATAGATCGATAGTAGTGAAAGGATCCGCAACTCATGATTAACATTGAAAAACCCCCTATTAAATATCTAATAAATAATGGGAACCCTTTTAAATCCTAATAAAATTCTTTGGTTCTAATAAACATAAGACATTTTTTTAATTTTTCAAAATAAAACACCTTATTACATGAGAACCTCCCTTATCAGAACTTTCATATCGAAGAATAACCACACAAGTGTTATCATTCATAAAAACCCAATAAGCTTTTGTTATTTAAAACACATTATTGGATCACTTCAATACTGTAACATTCCTTATAGGAAAGTTACGATAAAACATTCCCCCGATCAAACCTTCCCGATATTTGAGTGTAAAGTTGCATACGTGCTTCCTTTTTGAATATTTGTAAAAAGAGTTGGCCCCACCATACTGCTACATGGCATATCAAAACTCCAAGATATTGTAACTTTTAAACAAGCACCATCTCAAAACCTCTGATATTCGATATCTCTGATACTCCTCCCCTTTGATATTCGATATCTCTCATAATCCTCCCCTTTGATATCTCAATCATTAGATTTAATCCTCTCTATTCACATCAAAACTTTTATATGAGATGTCACTCTTTAAAATCTTCGATATTTCATTCCCCGATATTAAATCTCTGACGTACCTTCTCGACTACATTTATAACTGTTATAGTTTTAAAGAATATATATCGGAAGTCTCAAATATCGTATGTTTTAAAGGTTTCTTGAAGTTCTAAATGACTTAATCACCACAACTTGATACCATATGATTTGCTCTTAAAGACATAAATTGTTATGAAAAATAGTTATTTGCGTGAAGAACTATCTAGTAAAGGAATTATCACTTATTCTTGTGTTTTCCATTGCAAGCCAATCTTGATAAGAAAAGTTCAACAAATATGTCTAAGGCATCTAGACCAAAGAAGAAACATGTAGCTCAACATCAACCGGTTGCTCCTCCAACAGAAAGCACTGAAATGCATGGATTGTTGTTTGACACAGTCTATATTTTAGATGCTGGAAGCGCCTCTTGGGAAGCTATCTATACTATTTTTGAGAATGAAGGACCCAAGGTAACAAAAATAGCGATTACAGTTGATGATTCTACCCCGGTCTCTAGTTATACTTACATCTATGTAGCTAATTCATTCTTACATAGTATTGTGGCCCGAACAAAAATCCTTCCTTATACAGACATGATTAGATGGGTTGTTGACAATGTAAACATTTCAGAAAGAATATTCCTGACAAAGGGTAAAACAGTCATCGGTCCATTCACCAACAGTGATTTGAGCACAATGTACCATTTTCCATAGCTTCGGTAAAAATATGACAAAATTTTTGTAGAGAAGTTCATGAGTGAACATGATCATCCATTAGAGCCCATCAGAGACTGGAGAAGAGATCCCAACATGCATAAGCGAGAAGATAAGGGTATGTATGTGGTTGGTTCCCTTGTTGGTCCATATTGCCAAATAGCTGCTATGTTATCTAAAATATATTCTTACCCTACTACAAAAAAATTCTCCGACCAATGGGTACTACTCATTGACGCTGCTTTTGATGGTTATATCATGGATTGGGGAAATATATTATCTGACAACATAGCCACTCATATCTTGAATTATATGAGTAAATGTAAGGTTTCAAAAAATATATTTCCTCCTTTTTATATGAGTGCCTACATAATGGATGCCCTATGTTTTACTCTGATTTCACCTCTATGGGATGGAATGGACTATAGAATACCCAACCCCTATCTACATTTATCATGATATGCTTTGCGACTCAAAGTATCAACTTCATTTCTATAAAATTTGTCTTGGAGTAATGTTACCCATTCACCAAAGCGTCTTTGACAAGAAAGCTCTGAGGGTTTCACCAAAAGATGAAAATAACTTACTATTAATTGGAAACTAGTTTGGTGAAGAGTCATTTAATTATGTCTAAATATTTGGTGGTCTTGCAAAACCCCATGTTTTTCCCTATATGTTCCAGACAAACTTCTTGCCCAAGAAATAACATACGAAGCCATAGGAAATGGTCTTTCAAAGGTATTAAAAGAAGTCAAAAAGACAACGTGGAATGTTTTTCCTATTCTGTGTGGTGTATGTGCTCTAGATAATTACAAGCATGCTTGTCTTGAAATTGATGTTATTCAGAGTTTTGACTTCCCAACTATTCTTAAGAGGTAGTACAATCCCAATCAAACTTCCAAAAGGGTCACTGCACAGTCAAGTATCAAGAAATTTTCTCATGAGCTAGATAATTTTGATGAATTATTTGAAAAAGCCTTTGCTTATTCACCGATTTTGAAACTAGCAACAACACAGTTGACTCTAGAGGAGATAACTCAGTTCAACCAGTACAGGGATAAAAAGGTTGCTGAGCTGCATATGGATTCATTGAGGCTTCATCAAGGAAAGCACATAAAAATATGATGTTATAATTGTTAGCTCCACACAAACTATTGATATACCCCTGACAAAAGGGACAATTACTTCCTCCTCTTCTCAGGCTGAAGAAATTTTTCCAGATAATAAGGTTGATGCAATATGGGAGTAGTTCAATTAGGTTATTAAACATACAGGGCCTCAGGATCTTAAGACTCCATCATAAGAGAAGGTCTTAGACACTTCTGAAACTATAGAGAATACCATGCTGACTATTGGGGCTTCTCACAAGCCTTTAGAGATTGATGACATAGAGATCATACCAGCAATCCTGACTTATGAGGTCATTTTAAGGATCGAAGAGATTCCTCCTCTTTACATATTCTACAGTACTCAACATAAATCCGTTGTCACGAGACAAAGGGAGAAAACAAATATTTGTAGAAATTTGCTGAATAATGATATTTATCCACCGAGATGATCCTGATCACATATCAATTCGAATTCATATGCAACACATAATCTCTTCCACTCAGATCATCACACATGCGAAAATAAAACAAGCGGTATGCGATCAAAAGATCATCAAAACATCACATACATTACACAGAATGTATGGGGAAAGATTATAGCTGAAAACCCCGCAGCTATTGTGTATATTATAATGGATAAAACATGTAACAAACTTAGTACAATACTCCTCACAAGTACTCAGTACTATCTCATGAAGTTACACATAAACTAGCTTGGTTTTGAACAAGTCACAGGTTCAAAACACATCCACTTTGCCTGCCTCTATTGCGCAATCAAGGCTGGTCTAATGAGAGATCCAAGGTTCGAATCTCCTTGGCTTGACAGCGCAATCATCATGGGCAATTCCTCCAAGTGTGGTGCAAATATCATGCACAACTGATGTACAGCGATGGCTATCTCAACCCTTTCATACACCTCTTCCTTATTCTCCATGGCTTGTCCATACCTTTGTAGTGAGCTTGATGTGTTCTTGAGTTGAATAATGAGTTACTAATTAGTGAATTAAATAATATTTAATTCACTCCACTCATTACTAGTTGATTAGCTAGTTGAACTAATCTCAACTATTTCAACTAAGTTAAACCGAACACAACTCCACCAAGTGTCTCATCAACTCCACCAAACTTCTGCCACTGAAGTCCTAACTGAAGTCAACCATGCATGAGCTCACCAAACCCCTAGGAATAGCGTAAGTCCTCTGTCATATGCATGAGCCACTTCTGTAGCTCGAACTGAAGTGCTCCAAGAGAGTAAACTGAAGTTTAGAGTCCAAATATTATTAAGGGTAAATAATATTTGACTTTTCTATTTTTAGGATAGGCAGTCTAAAAATAGACTTCGACCTATATGTCTAAAAATAGAGGTCCATATATTTTTACCAACATGACCAATAGTCCAAGAATAACATACTACAACCCCTAGACCATGCTCCATATGTCTAAAAATAGACATAGTCTAAAAATAGACTTTGCGCCAAAATTTGCCTGCGGGCCCACTTAGTGAAGGCGACTTCATTTCACTAAGCTCCATCATCTTGCTACATTTTCAACAATATTAATCAACCGCAGGCCCTAGTGCCTAGAAACACTTCTTTTGAAGTAGTATGGAAAGGTTCACAGTCTACCCCTACAGAGGATCTCAAAATAATCTCACAGTTTTTAGGAGCATATGCTACTGCCACTATAGAAAAATCCATCGAGATAAAAATCCTCCGAGATACAATATATTTTAAAGGAAAAGGATGACGAGATTATGCAGTTGGAACAAGGCCTTAAGAATGAGAAGAAAATGATGGCTCAACAATGGCAAGAATAGCTTGTAGAACTCCAAAAGAGTTTCAATTCCATTAAACTTCAACGTGACTCTGATTTGAGATTCTAAGATGCTCAAATTTAGGAATTACAACACAATATTAAACAATTGAAATTTAATCATGAATTGGTTGAGTTTAAAAGGAAAGCAGGAGAATTAAATACTCTCCTTTCTCAACAACAGGTCACTTTGTGTCATAAATTAACCATTATTCATGATTTGTGTCAAACAAATAATGCGTTGGTAGATAAATTGTTCGACCTAAGGACATACTTTGAATATATTGAGGAGAAAATCACAAGCCACATAACATGGAAAGATAGCGCTTAAGGGAAATTAGTCGATCTCCCAAAGATAGAGAAACCATACAAGGAAATAATCTTCAGGGAATGGGAAATCCGCTTCAAATATACATAAACAAAAATATTCAATGAAAGGGACACCTCCAATTACCTCGTTGAATCCATCAGTGATAATTTTTTGCAAGAAAATCTTATTTCAAATTGCCCCGAGGGAACTCTTCCTGATATCAAATTTTTGACCAAAACATGGCAGGAGTTGTCCAAGAAAAAGGCCGAGAAGATTGAAAAGCTATCAAAGGAAAAATTAGAATGTCATTGGAATTTCTTAGTTAAGCCTCATAGCCAATGGCTAATTCTTATATGCTTATCTAACATAACCACTCATATGCTGCCAAAACTCAGGGATGCTATATTTACTAGTCAAATGCAGATACAACCATGGTATCCACTTGAATTGAATCCCATGACAGATATTTATGAACTACGACAATGTATGGGAGGGAATTGTTCTTCACAGTCGTAGCCAAGTTGTTGCAAAAAAATATAAATTCTCTTATTGTTTTATTTTAAGCGTTGTTTGTTAAAACTGCTTTAGAATTTTATTCTACTTTTCTGTATTTGTATTTGATTGAAAAACTATAAATATCCTTCATTAGAATGGAGAAGGAGTTCTGAATTTTGGAGAGAAAGCTTTGGTTTTCACTATTGTAACTTAAGTTATCTTAATAGAAGGTTGAACCACAACTATTTTCTCATGAGTAGAGTTACAATATATCAGGTACTATTATCTGTTTGTTTCTCCTTTGCTTAAAAGTTAAATGGTTATTTGATTTGAGTTTATCATATATGTGTTGCAAGCAGTCATACATTTTTCACTATTGTTATGTGTGATTGAAATAATATGATATATGTATAAAACACAAAATCTTATATATGTGATAAGTTTTATCAACAAATTTAATTAAATTTAGCTACCATCTGTTGTTTTAACTTCATAATCGTTTGATAATCTATATTGTCATATTTTTTATGAAATCCTTTCTAGATCACATATGTATATATAAGCGTTCTTGGGATATATATTAATTATAAGTATTCATTAATTTTCAAGTCTTAGTTAATTTAAAACCATTATACATACATTTCATCCTTTTATAATTTTGTTTAAACGGGAAACTATTCCCATAATCCCAGTCAGAGCCATAAATCCAAATGGAAAAGGATCTACTCTAAGGTCCTGAATGGGTGGTTTTCCCTGATGTTGAGGTAGACATTTCAAGCCATCGACAGTACCCAACACTGAAAATTCCACCTGATGTACTCTTTTTGTTTGTTGGATTCCCCGCCCAATCTACATCTGTGAAGCCACACAACTTCACTCCCTCTGTCCGTCTATACCATAGTCCAAATTGGGTAGTGCCTATGATGTATCGTAAAACATGGTTAGGTGCCTTCCAATATAATTTGGTTGGACTAACCATAACTTGGCTAAAATGGTTGACTGAATAGCGCATATATGGTCATGTGTTCACCAGATACATCAGTGAACCCACTAGCTTCCGATAAATGGTAGCATTACTTCTTCACATGAAGTGGCATCCTCCTTCCTCCAGTTGGTCACTATAGGTGTCTCCATGGGTTTACAACTCTCCATGCGGAATATCTGGAGTATCTCATTTTCATACTTTCCTTGAGACACAAATAGTTCCCTATCGCCTTGCCATACTTCCAACCCAAGGAAGTAGTGCATGAGACACATGTCCTTCATTTAAAATTCCCTTGCATGGTCCTCCTTGTAAGATATGATCAATTTCTCATCACAAGTTAAAATCAAATCATCAACATATAAGACAATAATAAGAAATTTACCTTCTACCAAGATATGATAGAGCTGATAGCCCAAAACCAATGAGATAGCTATTGATCTTGGTGTACCAAGCACAAGGTGCTTGTTTGAGACCGTATAATTCTCGCTTGAGTATGCACACATGAGACTCTCGATCAAATGTCTCAAAACATTCTAGTTTCTCTATGTACACCTCCTCCTCAATAACCCCACTGAGAATTTTTTTTACATCCATTTAGTGGATCTTCCACCCCATATGCGCATCCAATGCAAGAATTGATCTAATGGATGACTACCCCGATACAAGATAAAACCTAGAGCAACACCCTTTCGTAGAGTGGAAGAGGATGACATGAGTAGAATGCATCTGTTGTGTATATAGAACTGTCACCTCCAATTTTGTACGAACCCCGGGTTGATAAAGTAAAGTAGGGCAACCCCCGGGAGTTGCAACACTCTTGGTGCAATACCAAGGCTCACCAGACATTCTTCACATCTTCCCACCAAATGCTTGTTTTTCCTTTAAGACTGAAAGTAACTATCTTGGATTTCATATTTTTTGAATAATCATGAAATCTGAAAAAATTATTCATCTAAAGCAACCCGCAAGCTTCTGCATCTTGTGAATTATTCATTTCTCCATCAAATGTAGGAGGCTTTTCATTCTTAACTCCTCTACTAAGTATTGTTTTTCACTCCTCCTATATAGATGTTTTTGGTGATGATGATGTTGTCTCTCTGAACCAAAAGTAGAATAGGACCCATGATCATTACCCCTCTTGTCAGGTCTATCCAAGAACCTACCATCTTTGACAATTTCATCCCTGTCAAACATGTACCTTGAATGATACCTACTTCCATATTCCCCATTATTACTTTCCTCCTTTCCATGACTAATCCTAAGTTGTCCCTATCTCTGCAAATATGGTAGAATCTCAAGAATGAATGCATTGACATCTGCTTATTTTTTTGTGCCCTAGAAAGACTTTCCTGTGATTGAATGATCATACCATTATCTTCCTTACAAATTCTAATCACTAGTTTCAAGATTCTCAATGTATCGGCTATGTCATGGGAGTATTCATCACCTTGTTGTTCATATGATTTGTAGGGAGAGTCACACGTACTGTAGTCCACAATTTTGCTTGTCAGATTTGATCCTCTACTTCCTGCAAACATACCATGTTATATAAACCAATATAAACATGATCAACATACCTCATTGAAGTTCATGGGAGGCTATCTCGTCTGCAAAATCAATCCAGATTAGCACAACATATGTATATATAATTAAATTGTAATATCCCTCGCGTAAGCCATCGTAAAAACTCTCATAAAATGAGGGTTGTTGAATAATTAAATATTATTAATTATTATATTGATATTACATGAAGAATATTCTTGTAATTCTTAATTATAAGAATATTGGAAGAATTATTTCTTAATTATTTTATTTAGAAGAATTTATATTCTTATATAAAAATAAATTATATTTCCAAGTTTGTATTTTTTATGAGTTTTAGAAATATTGAGTAATAGTTTCATAAAAACTATGGATAAGTGATATTTTGCTCATAAGGAAAAATCAAATCTACCTTTAAAACAAAAGCATGAGATATTTATGGAGTGCTTTTTTATTTAGGAAAAAATCAGATTTATGGATGCTTTTATGATTTAGAAAAGCTATTCCATTTTATTAATTCTATTTATTGTAAGCCTATGAGAAAAATAGAGGAGGGAATGAGAGAATGCATGGAGAATGGAGCCAAGTAAAAGGAAGAAGGAATTCCAAGTATGCATCAAAATATAAGTAATTATGTTATTTGAAAATTATTTTGTTTTCATATAGGGCATGATGATATAATAATTGAATTTATTTGCCAGGAAAAATTCACATGATAAACAATCAAGATTATTTCTTTAGAAAAACTCTATATAATTTTGTGCATAGAGGAATAAGTGTTTTATTAATTGAATTATGAAAAGGTTTCATGTGTTGTGAATTCATAAAAGCTTTTCATGGCTAAATAATTTTGTGAATTGCATGAGTTATTGGAAAATGGGGTCCAAATAATCCTCTATATCTCCCAAAAATGGATAGATATGTAAAAAGTGAATGAGGTTTTTGTAAAAGAGGATGTTATGACCAAAATCCTTTTTCATATTTTAAAAATTCATTTCCCATGTCTGGAAAATCGTGTCCTATATTGATGTCAAAAACAGGGAACTATTTATTATTTAAATATGGAAAACTAAGCTCCAAATATTTGTTCGAATCTTCCAAACTGTAACACCTATGTAAAAAATAAGATAGTTTATTTTGAATGAACCAATTACAAACAAAAAACTTTTTGGGTTTTCCAAAAATAATTTAAGTCTGGTTGGAAACCGTGTCCAAATTTCATGACAAAAACAAGGAATTATTTAATATTTAAATCTGGAAAAATGGGCTACAAATATTCATTCAAATATTCAAAACCGTGACACCTGTGAAAAAACTGAGGGAGGTTATTTTTAATAAGCCTCTTCCAAACAAAAACCTCTTTTTATTTTTTAAAATTCGTTTTCATATGTTTGTAATACGTGTCCAAAGTGGATGACTAAAACACAAAAAAACAAAGTAAAACAAAGTGCTTCCATTTCATTTTTCAATGAGATAAGAATAATTAACTATGTACATATAGACATAATAATGATGCTTATGATTATTTACAAGGGATTAATTTATATAATTACCAAGTATGTTCTCATGATGCATATGCATTAAAAATTTTAAAGAGAAATATTGGACTCTTGAAGAGAGTATGTGCTTAGGTGCACATGAATAATATCTAGTATATTTGATCTACTATAAATTATTATGCGATTTTACATGCATGAGGAGATTGAGTCATGTAAAAATATATAAATAACTTATGTGATGGGTAGCTCACATAAAACCCTTGCGTAAAAGGCAATTGGCTGTGTTATTTGAGAAGGATTTGTTATTCATGTTATTTCTTAAAGAAATATTACAAATCTCTCTAATCTGTGAAATGATAAGAAAATATTTTGTATTTCATGCATAATAGCTAGTGAGTTAGTTATATTTTGGAAAAAGAATAATTAGGGTGCAAAAATCCTTGGAAAATAAATAAATATATTTGTATCCAAGGAAACAATTATTATGTTATAACTCTTCAAAAATAATTGAAGATAAAAATATATCCTTGTACGCGTTATTGGAATAGATTCTTGGAGAGGAAAATTAGTAATCACATGCTTTATTATGTAATATTATTTAGAGAAACATATATGCTTGCATGCATGGGAAAAGTATAGTTTTTGGTATTAGATTTCTAGAGAAAAGGAATATGCAATCACATAATATTTATTGTGTTAGCCTTCTTTTGGGAAAAATAATATGTATTTTTCAAACCTAAAGGGAATAGCTATGGTATTAGCTTTATTTTGAGAATATTATGCATAGTTATTGGGTTATATCTTTTGGATGAGATGGAAATGTCCCTTTTCATGCATGAAAGAATAAGTGGTATGCGTTTGACCCCTTGGAAAAAAAATGTGTTTATTTTTCCATGAAATATTTATTTAGTTTCTTTTGGAAAGAAATATATGTTTTACATGCAAGAAGAACAAGCTATATTATTGCATGCACAAAATTATAAATAGTATCTTAACTTTGTTTGAAATCGAGCTAGCGTGGTTATACATAATAGCCATTATGAATAGCTCTTGGTTGGAAAAGAACGTGCATTCACATGCATAAGTATAACATCTATTGCGTTAATCCCTTTGGAAAAGAAAACATAAGAGTAGGCAAAAAAAAAAAAAAAAATTATTGTTGGGATAGTTATCTTGAAAGCTTGTTATGCATTTGCATGAACAATATTATTATATAGTATGTTAGCTTTCCTTTGGAAATAATATGAAAGTGCATGCAAGATTTTGTTAGCGTTTGTTGGAAAGATGATGCTTGATAGTGATTTATTTGTTACTAATGCATGTGAAATGATGTTAAAGAAGAAATTTCATGTCAATGTGGTTATGTTTTATACATAAAGACACATAATGTTGAAGTGTCACAAATAGATTGATTATTGGATTATTAATAATTTATCTAATCATAATATCAAGTGTGCTAACAACAACAATGACAGGAAAGGAGGGTGACTTAAGAAAATGAATTTTCAAGTTTAACATTGTGGAGGATAAACATTTGTTAGTCCATGCAAGTTTAGGAGTTCCAACTGCAGGATGACCCACTAAAGGAAATAGCCCGACTACAAAGACTGAGACTGAGGATCCGTGGGTAAATGGTATCATGATGATTGTAATAGCTTATAGCAGGTTATGTTTCATTTAATATTATTTTTCTATGTAATTTTTATGACAATGGTCAAGGTATGGACTCCCTTATAACCATTGGGTGAGGGGTGACAACCCTCACGAACGTTCGATAATAAAATTAAACGTTTGTTGGTTTTCACCTTACGAGGTTTCCATGGTATATCGGTGTCTAATGATGTGATTGTTCATTGTGTTATTTTCATGATGTTAATTTATTTCATGATGTGATGTTTATATTATCAATTAGGTGATTTACTAATTGAGTTAAAATTATCATGGGATAGATTCATAGTTATAGTTGGAAATTTAGGTTAATATGCTACAACAAGGACAATTAATGGTTGTGTAACTCACTATGACTTTTACTAAATATTTCTCTAAATTATGATGATGGGTATTCAAATGGTTAATGCGGAAATATAGAAAGTAATTTATAAGGTTACACATTCGTAAATGTTGAAAAAAATTCCTAACTCCATGCATCTTCCTGCAAGGTTATCGGGGTATGTAACAGAAATCCACACATCAATCATATCAACATCAACATAATAAACATCTACATGATTACACAACTACAATAGTGACTATCACAATGCATGCATAATGAAGACATATAAAACTGGAATACATGCATGAAAAATACATTTTTTCCATCCAGTCCAAGTGCTTGAACCTGGGAGTTTTTATACTAATATGTAACCACTCCTCCCATATTTACCCAATTTCACTGGCCTAGCAAGGTAAACATGAGAAGAGAGTTACTATGACATGACAAGACCTCCTAGATCCAATTAAGGAAGTGGGGTCGGCAACTGGAACTTACCAACCACAAATCGACATCCTACAGGGCTTACCGGACACTCAGAGTAACAGAAACCACTCCTTGTGCCAAAACCCTGAGCTATATTTCCTTTTTAGTGACATGGGCCCATAAACGCATGCATGAAAATACCTCCATGCGGTTATAGGCCTCCAACCGCATGCATAAGCTCGCAAAGGTGCGGTTATGACCAAAAATTTCCAGTTTTTAGGGTGTGGCCTTGTATTTTGAACAACCATTTCAAGCTAGCCTCCAGACCACTGCTCAGAACTCAGTGAGACTTTCCAAATAAATAACATCAATAAAAATCCATTCATACAAAACTTGATCAAATACTTAACCTAATCAGGCCTAACTATGACAGTCATTTCGTCAAACATATGGTGAACATGTAATCTACATGTCATGAATGCATATTCAAACATAGGAGTTCGAAAATTATATAATATTCACCAAGAAGGTCTAATTCCCTCTCACAATAGCTTCAATAACATTTGTTAACTCGTGCATTCATTAACCATTCATCAACTAATCAAACATATCAAGAGCGATAACTAGAACCTATTATGGAACTATGCTTATAACCAACATTTAACCATAATAATAACTATGATACAATAGCCATAAAATCCACATAATAACAATTACAAGTACTCATAGAATATAATAAGAAATTAGCTCTTATTAATTGATGCAAAAACCAACCAATTCAGGGACTTTCACGTACCATCTGACCATAGATTGGGTTGAACCAAATCTCTTTTTCAACCAATCACCCCTGCACCATATTCCAAGCATGAATGTGGGATCTCATGGAATAAACCAAAAAAAAGCAAGGCAAGTCTTATAGACTCCAAAACACCTTAACCCTAAGCCAATTATTCCACCTCACGGTTGAACATCACTAACACCAACCAAATCGATCTCTACCCAAGCTATCTAGGGCTCTAGGAACTAGTAACTCAACCCCCAACCTTCCAAGCCTCTAGAGAATTTGTCCAACCCAGCTCCAAGACTACTATCTCAACTCACTAAGGGTTCCAAAGAGTTTTTCCAACCTAGGCTCCAGGACTAGTAACTCAACCCAAGTTGTTCCAAGGCTTCCAGAGTGTTTTTTCCAACCCACATCCATAAGGAGTTATGAGCACCAACCAAAAAGAAATCAAGTGGGAAATACCCACAACACCATGGCTATCTAGGAAATGGAAAGGAAAGGATAAAACCATTTTCAATCTAGGTGAATCACCATGCCAATGACAACACATAACCAGAAAACCACATGTATCTACTATGCATAAATAAATCAGGAAGGAAATCACACATGCAACCTATTACCTGCAAAGAAATGATGTTGCAGTTGTTGATCCACCTTCTCCTTTGCGCTTTCCTGCTTTCCTTTGCCTTCTTTCTCCAAATCCAATGAAAACTAGAGTGCTCCAAGCATGCTCCAAAAATGCTCCATGACTTCTCTAAGTGTGCAAGAGAATGAGAGAATGAGAGAGCCAAAAACTAAACTGACAAAAGCTATTAACTAATCCTAAAATCCTTTTCTAATTGAGGCCTATATTTTCTTCATTTTTCCTTAATTTTCCTTCATTTTCCTCCTCATGCAAATATGTGACCTTTCATCTCCCTTTTCTCCTATTTTCCATTATTTTCATAAATAAAATGTCAATTATTGTCACTTTGCAGTTGATAATGCATTTTCCAATTTTCATAGCCATTAAATTAATCACAAATGATACCCATCACTATGATTTTTCCTAGCATTCAGCTTGGAATACCTGTCCCATGACCTTGGTTTTTTTTTAATTTACATAGTAAATCAACCAGGGGTTGTTACAAATAGCTACCACCCTTTCAGATAGTTTATGTTTTAAAATATTTCATGATTTCATTTATTAATAGAAGTTGTATTTTCGCTATATTATTGTGCTCTCTTTTATATTTATCTATGTTTTTTCCATTTACTTTTTTACATTTCATTTCATTCCATATACAACCCATATCATCATGCTTAAAGAAAGATTTATGATTAAGATGGAGCTATGTTGGTTTATTATTATTATTTTTTATTAATATTCATTCACATTTTTGTGTCAATTTTTTTTAGTATTTTTTCTATTATATATTGCATGTCATGCTTTTATCAATTGACTTTATGCTTATTACACATCTCATCCGTGTAAAACATTTTACATTCTCTAACTTTTAATGAAAAACAAAAATGTTACCTATTTCTCAAAGGTTTCTTGCATCTTAACCCTACAAATTTTTAGATTTAGAGATATTATGAAATATAAATAAAATAAAAACAAAAATGGATAATTTTTCACCTCTTTACTACCTTGTTCAATAAGGAAATATGAGAAAAATGGTATGAAAGTGTGCCATCAAGTTCCAACCTTCTAGGATAATCTTATCATGTATAAAACATATCTAAAGAACACTAAGTTTATGATAATTATAAACACAATAAAATACACCCTATATTATTCAATATTAAGATTAAATCATTTTAAAAATTCATCCTTAACTCATTTCATATGAACAACATATACAAGTACTGGAAATTTCAAAACCATGACGAAATACAAGGTTGAAAATCAAATCTAAAATAGAGACAATTTTGGATAGATGAAAACTTCTCTCTCTCTTTCTCTCACACACGCACAAACATATAGTTCATGTACATACAATAGTATTTTTTTTTAGCTTAGTACAATATTTGTCTCCACCCTAACCCTAGTATTCAATATGCTCCAAAAACTCCTAGAAACCTTGATGACTTCATGATAAGAGAGATAAAGTACAAATGGAGGTTTTTAGAAGAGAGAAAAAGACTAGTGCACTCCTCTTAGTCACATATCTAACACGTGATAATGAATAATAATAATAATGACAAAAGGATTCTCTCTTTCCTCTATATATATGAGAGGTAAATATGATAGGTAAGGTAGGCCAAAAATAGATATGAGGGCCTAAGCCCTTACAAGAAACCTAGAAATCCATAAGTAGGCTCACATGTGTGGACCTTTACACTCCAAGGGCATAGATATCAATCTCCAAGGTCATGTTGTACATAAGTAAGGGTCCAATGCAAGTGCACTCTAAGCTACAATTAACTCAGAAACTCCTTATAGACCATCCACTCCACAAGGTTTACACCCACTACATTAACATTTTGCAATCCAAGTGTTCCCAAGTCAACTCCATATGTCCAAGTGAGCATTCAAGTTGTTGAAAAATGAAACAAGAAATTCTCAATTTGATTTTTCCTTGATTAAATTGAGAAAATTTGAATTTCCACATTGGCAGACAACTTGGATGATGTTAACTTGAGTGACATGACTTGTGTCACCCAGTTTACTCATTAAATTTGAGTTAGAGCAGTTAGAGTTCATTTTATCATGTGCAATTGCTAATTTGTAGAAATCAAGGTCAGTTATTTAAGTTTATTTTCAATTAAACTAGTTCCAACTGTTGGAAGAAGTAGTGGAGGGTCGAGTTATGTAGTGGGACTTTAGTCAAAATCAGTGATCATCCAGATAACTAATCATTCATCCCAAAATAGCTAGTGCATGCAGAGAATTCGATTTACCCAGCTGAGATGGAGATTCAATGGAAGTGTAACATCAGTTGTAGAATAGGTATGAGTGTACAAGTGTTGCATGCAGTCAGATGATCAACCTAAAGGAATTGCACAATCAACTAGAGGTATTTCCTAAATAACAGGGGCCCAATTCATCAAGGAACAATGAAAGTAAATAAGAGCTCAAGCCAAGGAATAAAATGACTAATTCTAGGCCAGAGGCTTGTAGTGAGCAGAGAGAAAGGATGTGCACTTGCATGGTGAGCTCAGTTGAGAAAAGAAATCGTATTACATCTCTATTTCATCTGGTTAATGCAAGAGGCACTGGGGTTTTTAGAAGATTTTTTTCCCTAGATAAAAATACTTGTTCCATGTGTGTTATTTCTGCACTCATGTCTGAAATTTTTGCTCAAAATTGTGAAATAATGTATGAAGAATAGTAGAGTAGGTTTGTGTGTTGTGATTTTGATTAAAACTTCATGAGAAGTTGAAAATATAGAACATAATTTCTACATGGTATTAGATTTGGATTCACAGTAGAGCAGAAATTAGAAGTTGTTTCTCAAAAGTTTGAATTTGGAGATCAGTGTTGTAGTTTTATTCAGAACTAAGAATATGGCTTTCAATGGACTAAGTCTAGAGTATGTCTTGGAAGGCACCTCAATTTATTTTACATGGAATGATCACATGGGGGAAGTATTGGATGATAATGGATTGCTAGAATACATCAAGTCAGATGTTGTAAAACCACAAGCATATGATGCCCAAAAAGTTGCTCAATGGAATAAAGATGTAGCCAATGTGAGGAGAATCATATTGGAGGGAGTATGAGATCATATTGTCTCAAATATCCATGGAAAGGAAACTTCGTTCGCGATGTGGAAAGAATTAACATAATTTTTCGAAAATAATAACGACCATAGGAAGCTGGCGCTCAAGGATAAACTTCAAAGTATCAAGATGCACAAGAATAACACAATTCCACAATATCTAACTTAGCAGGTTCACACATTGTCGTGATGAACTTGGCGAGGTCAGTGTTAATGTCCCTGAAGAATACTTGGTAAGCCTAGCCCTTCTGTGCCTTCCCAAGAGTTGGCACAACTATAAATATTCTGTGAATGGGAGGGAGAAACTACTGATTTGGGAGCGCTTATGGTATTATTTGGTGTAGGAGGAAATAAGGTGGAATACTAGAGATGGGACTTCATCCAAGGATGAGGATGAAGAAAAGTTTTCAATGGATGGAAAGGCAAAGAATGGAAAAGGGAAGAAATCCCAATCCAAACCAGAATCCAGTCAAGGGGGAAAGAAGAAAGACTTTTCAAAAATCAAATGCTTCCATTGTCATGAATTTGGTAACTATCCCACGAAGTGTCCACCCAAGAGGACAAGAAAGAAGACCTTGGGGGGAGAAGAAGGTGAAGCCTTGGCTTCACAGTTCAAGCTTGAATTTACCCTCATTTCATGCATGAAAAGCACAGTGATGGGGAGTGTGTGGTATTTGGACTCAAGTGCATTGTTTCACATGATGGGGAATAGAGATTTTTTCAGTGACTTGCAGGAGAAATACTTGTAGATGCATATTGAGATGGGAGATGATGGAAGGTATAGTGCGACCGGGGTTGGTATAGTCTCCTTTCAGAGGGAGTTTGGCTCCCCCCTTAGGCTCAAGGATGTCATGTTCGTTCCATGCCTAAAGAAAAATCTCGTCTTTGTTGTAGTTTTGGAAGATCATGGTTATGATGTGATATTCAACAAAGGAAAGGCATTCCTGAGACACATATCCACGGTATAGGTGAAGAAAATCAAGGTTTGGGTGAAGAACCTATACAAGCCAGATATGGAGGATTGTGATGCATTTAGCACAAAGGTATAGAAGGTGAAGAGTTGCGGTGTGAGTGAAATTTGGCATATAATACTTGGCCATTTTCATCATGGCACTTTGAAGATCATGAAACAGATAAACATAGGCCTCTCCAAATGAGCAATTTAGCAACATGATGTATGCAAAGGATGTACTTTTGGGAAGTACACAAAATCCATTTTCCATGATCGGGACAGAAAATCACATTCAATATTGGAAAGGATCCACTCTGATGTTTGTGAACCTTTCTCGACATACTCCACTACCAGGCATAGATAATTAGTCATTTTTATTGATGACTTCTCACAGAAGTGTTGGATCTTCTTCATGCAGAAGAAGGAGGAGACATTCTCCAAGTTTGTAGAATTAAAAGCATTGGTTGAGAAATAAATGGGAAAGAAGGTGAAGGCTCTCAAGAGAAATAATGGAGGTGGGTATGTGTCGACTGAGTTTTAAAAAAAATGTAAAAGAAGGAATTCAATGAGATTTGACAACGCCGTGAAAACCCACAACAGAATGGGGTGGTTGAGAGAAATAATTGTAGCATTGTGGGATAAATGATAGCAATGTTTCATGACCAAGGCCTACCTTTGCACTTCTGGGCTAAAGCACGCTACACAAAAATATATTTGTAAAAAAAAATTCCTCATTAGATTTTGGGCATGATCACACCGGGGGAGGATTTCTCGAGGATAAATTCAGATGTGTTTCAATTCAAGATCTTTGGAGCCTTTGTCTATTGACATTCCTCCAAAGATGCAAGGAAGAAGCCAAAGTCGACAACGAAGTTGGAGGTATTTGTGGGATAAAAAGAAACTCCCCACAACTACCATATGTACTTTCTATCCCTCATAATGAAAATTGTGTGAAGGGATGTAAAATTTGATGAAGAGAAAGTGATGTGGTGCTCTCTTGAGAGGGATATTCATATTCCACCAAAGGAGGAGCTTTTAGCTCCAAAGGAGGAACCTCAAGAAGTTATGGAGCAACCACAATTGAGGAGCAGAGAGTGGAGACAACCACTCAAGAAAAATCATCCATATAAGGTAGGAAAAGATCCATGGAAGTTGAGAGACTTATGAAAGATGTGAGGGAGAATGTGGTTGCTCCTTCAAATTAGCGCAAAAATAGAAGGTCACTGGATTGGTACACTGGCTACATGGATCTAATGATTGAGCTTGTAGACGCTGAACCATCCTCTTTTGGGGAAGCAGTAGAGAAACTTGTATGAGTTGATGCAATGGTGGAGGAGTATGAATTCATTGTAAGTAACAGTGTTTGGGAAGTGGCCCCAAGACCAGTAGACAAATCAGTTGTTGGTTCACGATGGATCTTCAATGTAAAGTACACATCAGATGGAAGCATATAAAATTACAAGGCTAGTTTTGTGGCCAAGGGGTACTCTCATGTTGAAGGGATTGACTATGAGGATAACTTTACTCTTGTATCAAGGTACTCATCCATCAAATCAAATCTTTCTCTGGCTACGTAAATGGGGTGGAAGATCCACCAGATGGATGTGAAAACAACATTCCTCAATGGAGTTATTAAGGAAGAGGTGTACAACGAGCAACTGGAAGGATTTGATACTTTTGATCACGAGTCTCATGAGTGTATACTTAAGAGAGAATTGTATGGTCTCAAGAAAGTTCCATGTGCTTGGTACACTAAGATTTGTAGCTATCTCACCGGTTTTGGATTCACCAAAATTTAGGTGGATGTAAGCCTCTGTAATATTTTGGTAGAAGGTAAATAGTTGATTATTGTCTTATATGTTGATGATTTGATTTTAAGTGGTGATGAACATCTGATTAGATCTTGCAAGGAGGATCTTACAAGAGAGTTCGAAATAAATGACATGGGTCTCATGCACTACTTCCTCATATTGGAAGTATGGAAAGGAGACGGGCAACTGTTTGTCTCTAGGGAAAGTATGCCTACAATATACTTCAGAGGTTCCGGATGGACAGATGCAAACCCATGGAGTCTCCTCTAGTGACCAACTAGAGGAAAGAGGATGTCACCTCAGGCGAGGAAGTGGATGCTACTATTTATTGGTAGTTGGTGGGTTCATTGATATACCTTGTGAACACACGACCAGATATGTGCTACACATTCAATCAATTGAGTTAATATATGGTTTGACCGACCGAATTATTTTGGAGGGAAGTTAAGCATGTTCTACGGTATTTCAAAGGCACTACCCAGTTTGGACTATGGTACTGTTGATGGCCCAAAATGACCATTCAACATTATAAGGGAGACCACCCAGTCGGGACTTAAAGCAGCTCCTTTTCCGTTTGGAATGGTGGTTCCAACTAGTTAAACTAGGTCCAATTACCTTCTCTCTATATTTTTTGGCTTAAAATATTCCTTTATCTTACCAATAGACAAGAAACATTAGATCAACACTCTTGCTAATCTCAGGAAATAAAGTGATCCTTAAGATGATCTAGGGCTCAGCCAAGCCACAACTAAAATTTTCCTCTTTAATATGAGGACTTCTAGAAATATAATGATTAATCTAAATGCAAACTAGTCCTAGAATGCATGCTAAATTAATCCTATCTCAAATTGGGAAAAGGATAACCCTTTCTCAACTCAAGCACAAATGGACAAATTGATAAAGGGAAGAGGATTGTTTATATGATTGAACACATTAAATAATTTTCATCAATTAAAGAAATATTTCATTTAATTAATGAAAAAGAAACCAAAATATGAATGTAATTGAACAATAAATATTCACTTCCCAACCTACTCCAATCTCAATGAATTCATATTAATTTTTATTATATTATTCTCCTTAGAGATATCTCCTATGGAATTTCAATAACATAAAACAATGATAAGACAGTAGTGCTTAATATCAAAAGCTATACACTATTTAGAACATAAATTACAATTAATTAGGGAAATTATGGTAGTAGAAGATTAACTCCTAATTCAAGTAATGGTGCATTGAAATACAAATTTATTAAACTCATCTAGAACTTCATTACAAATTTGTAGTCCTTGAGCATCTCCAGCTCCTTGGAGAAATTACCAATAGTAGTGCTAAACAAAACTTCTCTTTTAGAACTGAAAATCCTCTTTCTCTCCATAATTTAACTTACAATACATTACAATAGTGAACATGTACAACAAACATAAATTATAGATTTTTCCCCTAACTTCAGATCTGAATTTTTCCTCTTACCTACAACTATAATCTCTTCAACAATAGTGCTATCATAGCCTCTAGTTGCAGAGCAGAAGGACCTTTTTCTCCCTTCTACAACCCAATATGTATAATTACAAAAATGAATTCCAAATACGAGAGTTGTTGAAGAACTAATTTTCTCCAACAATTTTCATTGGTCAAAATTATTTTTCTTCTCTTACTAGAGAAATTCCATTGATTCAAATTTTCTCTTCCTCATCTCCTCAATTGTTTTCCTACCAAAAACCAATCAAAATTAAATTAAAATGTAAATCAAAATAAAAAATACCAAATCTTGAAAACAAACATCTCCAATCAAATTTTAATTAATTAATTAAATAAAAAGAAATATGTGCTTTCCATTGACCCTTGTAAAGATATTAGTGGTCAAAGAGAACATAATCAAATGGATCTGCAATCAACAGATGTTTTGAGCAAATGAAAATGCAAAAACTAAACTCAAAAAATCAGCTTTGGTTACAAATTCGGAGCTTCATTTTATGCTAAATTTTAGACTTTGAAAATGCAACCATTCAAAGATATTCTCCATGTATCATCTATCTAACAAGCCATCCTAGGCCTCATTTGACCAAGTAAAACTCAACTTATAAGCTTCTAAATTTGAAATATTAACAATGTGAGAATTCTAAAAAAATTTATTGTTTAAACCAAAATTAAACATTTTAATTAAAAATTCTAATTTTAATTAGTTCTACCATTAAAATTATTAAATTAAATATATACAAAATAATTAAAATTATTAAATTAAATTATTATTATACCAATTAATTAAATTAATTACATGTTATAAATAAATTAAATTATATACAAATATAAAATTTTAATATATAAACCTCATTCGAGTTTTATTTACACCATTAAACTATTTAAATGCTTTGACACTTCACACCTTAAGGAACGAAGTTACGCATGGGAGGAGCCTTACGACGTTAGGCATGGGAGGAGTTGATGAGGTTATATCGTACATTTTTAAAAATGGCTTCGTAAGAGTTCTGATATCCCAATATATTAAATGAACCATCATGTAACGAAGGAGGAGTATATTAAAATGTGAGCCAAACCATGTACGCATAAAGTATTAGATCAAACCTCAACGCATAGAAGTATCGGATATCAAAAGTGTAGCATTATAGTAAGTTTTTTAAGAAGAGTCTCGAGAAAGTAAGAGCTCCAAGGTATGTTATATCGGGACTTTTTGTATTGAGACTTTTATATCGAGACTTGTTGTCATGTGGTTTTGATATAATGTTGTGTGTTGAGGTGTATAGGAGTAAGGGAGAAGGTGAGGTGAAGTGGAGTTAATGTGGAGTGAAATTCATCTATTATAAAATATAGTCATTTGGTAATTTAAAAATATGATAAAATGAATTATAATTTAAAGTCTTGTAATTTCTTTTAAAATTAGAAATTGCAATAAATTATCGAGATTCTGAAAATATATAATTTTAATTATTTTAGAATTTGGCTATGGTGATTATATAAAATCGTTAGTGAAAAATAAATCAATTAATAAAAATTAACTAGGAATCAATATTTATAATCAATTACTAGTTTATTTATAAAAATTAAAATAATATACATTTTGTATATTTTTTGAGTTGAGGTGGTAAAAATTATCGAACTTCGACGAAGCACCATTTGCAAACCATGTAACCAATTAATATGAAAAAAGAACCAATGAAAGCTTGCGAAAAGTTCAACTCAATGAAGCAATAAAAATAGAAATCCGAAAAAATGAAAATTTGGCAAAATTGTAGGACACTTAACTAAAATAAAATATTAAAATGTGATTTAGCCAAAAATTATGGAAAGGGTCCCTATTATTTGAAATAAATACGTCAAAAATGGGGTGGTTGAGTTTTCACCTCAACAAGTACATACGGACAAAGGGAGTGAAGTTGTATGGCTTCACATATGCAGATTGGGCGGGGAGTCCATTAGACCGAAATAGTACATAAGGTGGAATTTCAGTGTTGGGTCCGCAGTGGTTTCTTGGTACAGTAGGAAGCAAAATTTTGTGGCACTCGGCTCGACAGAAGCAAAATACATCGCTGCAAGTCAAGTAACATGTAAGGCGATATGGATGAGAAAGATACTTTTGGATTTTTTGGTCAGATGATGGATCCAACTATGATCTACTATGATAATCAGATTTGTGTCAAGCTCTCTGAAAATCCTATTTTTCATGATCGATCCAAGCATATCACCATCTGCGGGATTGTGTGCAGAGGCAGATCATGTTGTTGCAGTACATTCCGAGAGAGGAACAAGATGCATACATTTTGACAAAGGCCTTGTAAGAGTGAAGTTCGAGTTCCACTGGTGCACGATAGGGGTGGTTGATAATCCCTTTCTTGCTCAAAGGAAGTGTTGAAAAATGTAGCAAGAAATTCTCAATTTGATTTTGCCTTGATTAAATTGATAAAATTTGAATTTCCACATCAATAGACAACTTGGATGATGTTAAATTAAGTGACATTGCTTGTGTCACCCATTTTACTCAATAAATTCGAGGTGGAGGAGTTAGAGTTCAGTTTAACATGTGTGATTGTTAATTTGTAGTAATCAAGATCAATTATCTAAGGCTTTTTCAGTTAAACTAGTTCCAACTGTTGGAAGAAATAGTGGAGGGTCAAGTTGTGCAGTTGGACTTCAGTTAAACTTAGTGATCATCCAGTTAATTTATCAATCAACCCAAAATAACTAGTGCATGTAAAGAATTCAAGTTACCCAGTTGACATGGAGGTTCCAAGGAAGTGTAACATCGTTTGTAGACTAGTTCCAAGAGTACATGGGTTGTGTGCAGTCAGATGATCAACCTAAAGGAATTTCACAATCAATTAGAGGAATTTCCTAAATAATAGGGGTACAATCCCTCAAGGAACAGTGCAAGGAAATAGGAGCTCAAGCCAAGGCAGAAATTGACTAAGTTTGGGTTAGAATCCTTCAATGATCAAAGAGATATGTTGTGCACTTGCAGGGTGAGCTTAGTTGAGAAAAGAAATTGTATTACATCTCTATTTCATCTGATTAATGCAAGAGGCATTAAGGATTTTAAAAAATTTCTTTCCCCAGAGAAAATTAATTGTTGCATGTGTGTTATTTATTCGTGCATGTTTGAAATTTTTGTTCCAAATTTTGAAATATTGTTCACAAAATAGTAGAGTAGGTTTGTGTCTTGTGATTTTGATTAAAAATTCATGAGCAGTTGCAAATCTACAATATACACAAGTTACCCGATGCTATCTAAGGATCAAAACCCTCCTTCTATGTTCCAAATTCTCCTCTAAAAGTCTCTTAAAAAATAAAAAAACCTCATTTATGGAGCTAGCATATATAATGTCACCAAGTTGTAGAAACATATCCAATATTGTAAGGAAGAATGTCACACAAACACCCCATTATGATCAAGAAACCATTGAGTAATATATTCCAATGTGCAAATTCATATTGGACCATCCGATGGAGAATCATACATCATGTGCCCCAATCTCTTATGAAGCACCCCAAAACATGGTGTAAACACTTTGAAAGTACCCTTCATAGAAAATAATCCATACTCAGTTGTAAAATACACATTCTAGTTAGAGGTCCGAATATATTTTTCTTTCTTTCAATTTATTTTTTTCCAAAGAAAAAAAACACAATTTTTACTAGTGAATAAAAATCAGATTATGTTTGTGCAAGGGTGCACTCAAAAAAGGTGTGTATAGCGATAACTTAAAAAAGGCTTGTACTCATGAAATGAAACAAAACCAGTCTATAGACCACAACAACATATAGCAATATGTAATGTACCAAATACTATCAAACAACATATCAACATATTAAATTGAAATAAGTGATGATTGCCAAAAATGTAATCATGCCACCATCAATCAAGATATGTCATGTCATGTGTCCAGCTAGAGGCCCTCTATGAAGGGTTTGTGGTAGTATTTTGATGTTTCCCCATATGGTTTCTCATGTATCTTCCATAATCCCAAAACCTGTGAAGTACCAGCCTTAGAGAGTGCGTCTATTATGATGTTTTTCTCCCTATAAATATCTCGACAAGAAATATAGCCAAAAGAATGTTTTAGATGCAAACATGCCTCTAGAATGGGAAGCAATGTATGCATCTGGCATCATTGTAGTGCATTAAACCAGTTAATAATGATTTTTGAATCTCCAAAAATCTACAATGTATGGCATTCTTTTTCAACAACAAAAAGAAGAAGAAGCTTAAGACTGAGTAGTTTTGCATAGTTATTATTTCCTCTTCCCAGGCCGATCTATAACTTGAAGAAATGGTTTTCATGAACATATAAGACTACACCCCCTCCACAATCACCTCCATCAGTAGATTCCCCATCAAAGTACTCCCAAGTTTTTAATTTTTAAAATTCTTTCACAATAATGCTTAGTGGCACATGAAATGAATCATTTGATGAGAACATGGAAAAACTCTGGTAGCCACTTGGTCAATAATGGATACTTTGTCTTGGAAGATAGCCCTATTTCTAGCATTCTAGATTCCCTAGTAGATTAGAGGGGCGATATTCCTATTCTGCTTAGGAGATGCATGTTCGCACCACTCTTTCTAGATATCCAAAAAAGAAGTACCTTCTCAATTTTGTGCACCTTCATTTTAATTTATTAGGCTTACACATGACACTTATTTTTTTATGTTGTGCTCTAAGAGCACATTATTAATATTAGTCAATTATATTCTCTGTACCTAGATCACATATTACAACTTGGATATATCAATTTTTTCTTTATTTACCCTAGTTCTAATCTGGTTTTTATCCAAATATCTATACAATTTTTTTTGTGATTCAAATGGGTTTGACATAATGAATAACTAATCAACTCTAATATATATATCATCACATTAATACTCATTGCAGCTTTGTTGTAGTCACCTAGGGCTTTCTCATCCCTTCCAAACACCACATTTCTCCTTAAACTCAACACATGCCACTCCTTAAGCCTACTTCCAGCTTGCAATGCCCTTTGGGTCAGCCACAACCTTGTTCCTTAGGCCTTAAAACACAATAGTTTGCCACTTTTACCCATCCCACAAGAAAATCGCTATAGCGGATCCTAAGTTTGCTCCAAAACATACAAAAACTTTCCTCAACATGTGGCATGTAGCTTTCCACAGGTCTGGCCTTCTCACAAAATTTTAGTTGCACCTACCGGTTTGTGACCTATCCCTTCAAGCCCTTGATCTCCTTGTCTCACCTTTGGTTGGTATCTTCTAGTTGCGGCCAACCTGGACAGGCCTGCAACCTTCTATTCCTGCCTGCAGATCCTTTCCGTAGGCCCTAATTTCCACACATTTGTCCCTTGAAACCTACTTCTCCTTATTTCTGTTGTAGCTAGACTAGCTAACCCTCAAACTAGGGTTCGACCTCCTTTTTCCAGCCTATGGTCTCCTTAGAATCAAAATCTTGAATTATGTTCATAAATCTACCTCCCAAATCGTCCACATGTTTTTTTATTTATAGTCATTGTAAGACCATGCGAAGGGGTGTGATTCCTAAGCCATCACAACTCTTCGATTCCCATCCAACCCTTCATATGCTTGAGCCAACATTCCATTTCTTAAGTCAACTCATCTCAACTCAATATAAAAATAGTAAATGTTTTTGCTTGGGTGTAAAACCGAACAAACACCCACACCTTGAGTGCAAATCCCATTAACCAAACCATAAATCACCAAGGTATTTTCCAATCGGAAATACCTTATGAGCTACCAAATTTCCATAATAGTTGGGTACGTCGTATAATCCATACTAACAGTTAGAAACTATTATCGAAACTACAGATTGTGAGGGAGGTTCGATTAATTTTGGAGCAACAATTGTATGCCAAGGGTGGTAGAGCAGGGCCTAGCCAAGGCTTGAGAGGGTGGGTCAGCCAATGACCCCAGTTCAGATCAACAAGAGTTGAGGCTTAAGATGTAGAAAGGGGGCTCGGGCATCCAACAACACAAAGTGTGAATTGAACCATGAAGAAGAGTGCCGTAAACTAAATTGGAGTAGGAATGAACATCACATGTTGGAAGCCTGGCAAGTAGCCTGATTGGATGAGAAACATGTGAAAATTTCTGAATATTACTTATGCAGAAACCCTATTGTTAAATCCGGTTATACTTCTCCTACTTAATAAGGTTATTAATTTGAAATTTCAGCATTAACATTGAAGTAAACACATTAATCGTTCTTCACAGATACAAATCTAAACTAAATACATGCACATAGACAAAGTGACACACAAGATTTTTTGGATATCTGTCCCTGAAAAAACCCAATGCGGGAAAACCGGTCTTCTGGCTGCTTGAGGGTTTATTTATTAAGTAAATTCTAAGTACAACAAATGTGGGCACCTTACTGGTTAACCCGATAGAGAAAAACAAGATCTGCAACAATACCTTGGTTTCGGAGACAGAAAACTGGACTAATTCACACCCTTAAACGAGATTTACAGAACTCAGCCCCTTTTTATCTTCAGAAAGCCCAGCGCTGCTCTGAAGCCCTTTGTGCCAACTCTGCTAGCCTAGTGGTTCCCCCGCGCTGCTCAGGAGAGGCCTGCGTAACCCCAAACTGGGTGACGCAGTCCCTGCGTTGCCTCTACTTGGGCTGCGTAAGCCCTGATGGCCTCCTGCTGCCTCTGTCGCTGCCCTTTTTGGGCCTTCGTAGCACCTGCGTAGCACTGAAGCCCTCTGTGCTGTGCAACTGCTGCTCCTTCTACGCTACTCTAATTGTTGCTTCTCTGCCTCTTGTTGACTCTTGGCTCTGGGATCAGATCATTCCCTTAGCCAATACTACCCCTTGCTGTAGCTGAAACACTTCTGGAAATTCTTAGCATACCATGCCCTAGAATTCCAGCTTAGTCTTAGTACTCTGCCTCCGTGTGTATATTCCAACTGACCTCAAACCTTTCCTTTATACTTTTTCGTTGGGAAACCAACGGCCGTGATCTAATCTTGATTCGACGAATAATATTAAAAGAAAGCTTGATCCGTGTGACTTAAGTCATTTCTATCTCATGTTTAAATTAATTACCTTTAATACTTTAATTTACCTAAGTTAGACTTAGGGTCCTTAATTAAAAATATTAATTAATTAATTTTCTCTTAAAGCAGATGAAATTTCTCAAATCCCTTTCTGGGTCTTGGAGATCTCATGTACTCTAATCATTCCACAAAATTTGAGAAATAGAACACATACGAAACTACCCAACACCACAAAATCTCAACAAGACATTCAAGACCATAATAATAATTATACATAAACTTCAAATCAACTATGATTAACTTGAATATAACGATGCCCCAAAATCAATAGCACCATAAACACTCTTTATAAAAACATGCTACCATGTCCCTCAACAACTTAACCATATAAAGTGGTGGCAACCTACTCTGCATTGCACCGTAAACACCCTATCCAACAACATATTTTCTATTTAATTTAAAATATCAGTAAATATTTTAAGAAAATAAAACCTTAAAATATCATATAAAACCTTAAAATATCATTCCTAAATCATTAAATTAATGGTTTAACATTAATTTAATTTAAGTGTGACATCTTGTCGGTTTGTCTTTTCACTACGTCCTTATCGTCATTTGAAAATCGGTTTGTCTTTTCACTACGTTCTTATCATCACTTTAAAATAAAATGGGTTATCATTTGTCATCAATTTTGTTTGATTTTTGAGATTTGGCATATTAGGCCATCTCACATCTCTTTGTAGTTGCCTTCTTATCAAACTATACTTACAATAAGTGTGACATCTTGTTTTTTTGTCTTTTTATTTGGAAATCAATGGAAATCAAGATGGGTTGTGATTTGTACTATTTTTATGTCATCAATTGTGTTTGATATTTTAGATTTGGTAATGTTGCGTCTAACTTACATCTTTTGTAAGTGGTTTATTATTTTTTATTATAAAATTATAAATTTAAATAAATAAATAAAATAAAAAATAATACAAATTAATCCTATCTTTTTCCTCAATTGTGTTTGATATTTTAGATTTGGGAATGTTGCAGCCAACTTACATCTTTTCTAATTTGTTTATTATTTTTTATTATAAAATTATAAATTTAAATAAATAAATAAAATAAAAATAATATAAACTAATCATATTTTTTTAGCGTGAGTGTTAAGATTTATTATTTTTTTTACATGACAATTTTATATTAAATATACAAATTTTTATTTATATTTTTAATAATCATATTTATTATAATTTAATTATTAATGTATAGTGAGAATAATCATTCACAATTATTATCTATGATTATAAATAATATCCTTTATAGAAAAAAAAGAAAAAAACACAATTTATAACTTAATTACAAACATTTTGTAATAATATTTTAAAATATATAATTTTTTTCATCAATTGTGTTTGAAATTTTAGATTTGGGAATGTTGCGACCAACTTACATCTTTTCTAAATTGTTTATTATTTTTTATTATAAAATTATAAATTTAAATAAATAAATAAAATAAAAATAATATAAACTTATCATATTTTTTTTAGCGTAAATGTTAAGATTTATTATTTTTTTATATGATGATTTTATATTAAATATACAAATTTTTATTTTTATTTTTAATAATCAAATCTATTATAATTTAATTATTAATGTATAGTGAGAATAATCATTCACAATTATTATCTATGATTATAAATAATATCCTCTATTAAAAAAAGAAAAAAACACAATTTATAACTTAATTACAAACATTTTGTAATAATACTTTAAAATATATAATTAATATCAAAAATTAAAATTTTATTTTATTAACATGATTTTATTTTATTTAAATTAACCTATATTCTTATAAATATTTTTTAAGATTTTTTAGTTTATATAAAAAAAAAATAATAATTAGTATAAGTTTCAGTGATATAAATATGTTGACAATAGAGTGTATTGTTAAGGCATTCTTTGTGACATTTATGCTTTAAGCCTCATATAACCTATGTGTCATGTTTGGAGGTTTTTCAGTGCACCTAAAGTTTATAGTGAAAGTAGTCGAAATCAACCTTGTGCCATGCAAGTACGATTCCAAGCTAGTTGTTTATTCTCTCTCTCATGTATGGAATCTCCAAATGATCATAAAATTCTATTTATCTACCATTCACTTACTTGATGATAACTATCCTTATAAAAAAAAGATGGTATTCACTATTCAAATATATCAAGCCTCACATCATTAGTAAATTAAATAATTTTTTTTAATTTCATGTTATTAATAATGTTTTATCAAAATTCTTAAATAAAAGAGTTCTCTCTTTCTCCCCCCCCTCTCTCTCACATGTATGGAATGATCATAAAATTCTATTTATCTAACTCGATGATAACTATCCTTATAAAACAAAAGGATGCTATTCACTATTAAAATATATCAAGCCTTACATCATTAGTAAATTAAAGTTTTTTTTTTTTTTTTTAAATTTCATGTTATTAATAATGTTTTATCAAAATTCTTAAATAAAAGGGTTTTGAAACACAAGAGATATTGCATGGGTGGAGTTGGATCACATTTTCAAGAGAGACACAAAGTAAAAAGTAGAAAATTGTCAATTGTGTCTTATTAAGTTGGTTAAATTAAGGTATTAATATTGTCTCATCAATGTTTAAGTCTCTTCAATGAAATGCTTATGTTTATGCAAGTGGTAACAAAAGCAATTAGGCCCAAGTGCAAGTCATGGATTACTTTGGGAGAGTATGTATCTCACATTTTAGACTTCTTAGTTAAAGAAAGCTTCAGAAGTTGAACATTGCAAATGAAATTTATGTCATTGGAAATATTCTCATATTGAAAAGGTGCACACTTTGCATTAGGATACAAAAATCATCTATAAAAAAGAGGCAACATCACATGATAACATTGTGCATCTTAATTCAAAATGGTGGGGAGGTATTTCCATTCTTGTAGAGCACTATAATAGTCTCCCTAAACTATGCTTCATCCTCATTATTTCCCACCTACAACAACAATAAAGAAGTGAATAAGTAAGGGAGGTAAGGGAATCCAAATACTAAGAAATATGTTGAATGTTGAAATTTAAATCATAAATTAAAGTTTTGATACTTCAGACATTTGGAACAATTAAATTTCATGATGTTGTAACAAAATATGTAGAACACTATGTTAAGGAAGGTTATTTTTTTCTACCCCACTATGGGTGATGATGTGAGGTGATGCCATGAATATATTGTAAGATTTGGGTGGGAAGGCCACATGGCCTACCATGTGCCTTCACCCAAGTTGGAGTACAAGTTGTTCAACACTATGCCTGAATGAGTATTAACCATCATCACGAGAAAGTACTCAGTCTGTAGTTTCATAATGGCTAACCATAATGCAAGAATCATCCCTCCGACGTGCATGATCGACTTTATAATTTCTTATTCACAACACAAATTTTCAATTGTGTCTTATTAAAATGGTTAAATTAAGGTATTGATATTGTCCCATCAATGCTTAAGTCTCTTTAACTAAATGCATATGTTTGTGCAAGTGGTAACAAAAACAACTAGGCCCAAGGGAAAGTCATGGATTACTTTGGTAGAATATGTATCTCACATGTTAAAATTCTTGGTTAAAGAAAAATTTAGAAGTTGAACATTGCAAATTAAATTTGTGTCATTGGAAATATTCTCATATTGAAAAGGTGTGCACTTTTTGCATGAGGATAAAAAAAGAGTCTATAAAAAAGAGGCATCATCACATAATAACATTGTGCATCTTAATTCATATTAGTGGGGATGTATTTCCATTTTTATATAACATTATAATACTTTCTCTAAATGATGTTGCATCCTCATTATTTCCCACCTAGAACAACAATAAAGAAGTAAATAAGTAAGGGAGATAAGAGAATCCAACTACTAATAAATATGTTGAATTTTTAAATTAAAAACAAAAATTAAAGTTTTGATACTTGGAACAAAGAAATTTCATGGTGTTGTAATAAAATATGTAGAACACTATGTTAATGAAGGTTATTTGTTTCAACCCCATTGTGGCTTGTGGCTGATGGTTCAAAGTGATGCCATGGATATGATTGTAAGAAATTTCATGGTGGTGTAATAAAATATGGAGAACACTATGTTAATGAAGGTTATTTGTTTCTACCCCATTGTGGCTGATGGTGCGAAGTGATGCCATGAATATGATTGTAATATTTGTGTGGGTAGGCCACATGGCCTGCCATGTGCTTTCACCCAAGTTGGAGTACAAGTTTTTAAATATTATGTCTGAGCGAGCATTAATCATCATCGCGAGCAAGTACTCAGTTTGTAGTTTCATAATGGATAACCATAATGTAGGAATCATCACTCCAACACGCAAGATTGGCCTTATCATTTCTCATTTGCGCCACTCTCATATAGATTTTTATCTAAGAGTTGCAGGAAGAATGGTTTGTTGGTTGGAAACAAAGAGATGGTGAACTTTGGTTGCAATTTTGGTCGTAATTGAAACTTATATGCACTCCTTATCAGGGCCTACTATAGGTATCCTTTGGTTTTCTCTGGCTTGGAGGATTTGTGTAACCACTGCCTTCATTATTAACTAATTGTTAGGCTGTTGTTAAGAGTTGTTAAACATTATTATTATTTGTTAAAAACAGAATATTTTGAACAGGAATTAATTTTGGTGTTTGAATAAAATATTACTTGTGAAATTAGTTTCATAAGTAAAGGCTGATGGTAAAATTAAATTCAAGATCTGGAGTTAGTTGAACAGAAAATCAGTTCAACAGTTATCCAAAGAAAACTCTGGAATAGATAGGAGATTTCAAGGAGTTTTGTGGGTTCTGTTGGAAAGCTAAGGAAACAAAAGATATCCTGAGGAGTAATTCCTGAAGGGAAAAACTTACAGAGGAGACTGTTTCCACTGGAATTGGAGAATTGGACTGGACTGTCCCGAGATTCTCTTCCAGTTTTCTGTATTCAACAAAGACTCAGACTTGGAGCACGGGGGAGAGTTAGAGGACGTAATCGCCTCACTCACGGAAGGGAGGCAATCATTTATCAGTCAGATCGTGTACAGATGAGTGGAATTTTGTTTTGTTTCTTTTCTGTTAGTAGTATATTCTATTTCTTTTTAAATTTATATTTGAGGAAACTAAGAAAATACAGTATGGTTGAATGATTGCTATGTGCTTAAAATTACACTAGGAATCTCTTCAGATAGGAAAGAAGGTTTGAGAAAAGAATTTTGTCGAGTAGGTAGGATATTATATTTTAAACTTCTATCTGTGCAATTATTACTTAAAAAAAAATATGGATTACTGAATGGAATAAACTACACTCTAGCAAGATTTAAAGGAAGGACTGTTAACCAAGATTCTGTGACCAGATTTTGGGCTGGTTGTCCTTCGAACCTATGATAATACACAGAAAATTAGTGGTCCGGTCACGTACAAGAATTGTTAATCCTAGTATATCCTGGAGTAAAAGAAATGAAGCTAACATGCTAGATAAATTTATAATAATTAACTGAGAATTCACTGTGAAAACAGTTTAGAAAGTAACCATCAGGATATTGTAAACCCTTTCACAGAGAAAAATAAGATAACCCTTACTTAAAAATCGAAAGTAGAAGGTAAACACTCTGTGAGAAGCATATGGAGGAAACCATAACCCGTGTACACCATCGGTGATGAGCATAAGTGTATATAAGTAAGTGAAATATGTATGCATCAAATGCAAAATTCTAGTCATAAAGAAAAATTCAACAGGAAACTCAAAACGTACCATTTTCTGTAACGAAAGAATCAAAGGGGTAGCCTCATGAAATTTCCAGAAGAAATCATGTACTATAGAGAACCATTATCGAGGCTGTATATATGTTATAGTCAAATAAGACCCATGTAAAATACCATCATACATGTTCAGCAATAAATATATATAAGTCATTGGCACAGATACAAACTCCAGCCATTCTGCTAAATATATATATATATATATAGATATATATTGTTGAAATAAAATTTACATAGGTATTGTTCCTCAAAATTTTGAGATTGCAACAAGATGATGAGCTTAGTGGAAAGAAGTCGCCTTCACTAAGTGGGCCCGCAGGCTATTTTTGGCGCAAAGTCTATTTTTAGACATATGGATCATGTTCTATGAGTTGCAGGATTCTATTTGTGGTCGTCGTTGGTCGGTTGAAAAAATATGCGGACTTCTACTTAGACATATTGGGTGAATCATTTTTAATATTTAGTTTAAAAATAGATATGTCGAATATTATTAGCTCTTAATAATATTTGGACTATAAACATTATCTTATTCTCTTGGAGCACTTCAGTTAAGTACACAGATGTGGCACAGGAGCTGACAGAAGGAATTACGCTATTCATGAGGGTTAAGTGGAGCTATTGCATGGATACTTTAGTTAGAACTCATGTGACAGAGTTTGGTGGAGTTGATTGAGGAAGTTAGTGGAGTTGTGTTCAGTTTAAATAATCTAAACATAGTTGATCTATTTGTATTCAGTTTAACTAATTGATACAATTAGTGAGAGTGGTGTGAATTAATTATTAATTAATTCACTAATTATAAACTCATTAATCAACTAAATAATGCATCAGTTAACTTCAGTGCATGGACAGTTTCAGTGGAGATCAATGCAGAAATAGGTGAAAGAGAAAGTTAAATATCAGTTGTGACTATATTGTTGCTATTTGCAACACACAGATAGGTGGAGAAGCCCATGAGGATTGCGCAGTACAAGCCAGGTGGTTTATCTATTTAATGAAGCCATCCCATAACATTAATTACGCAATAGAGGCTGGCTATCAAGTGGAAAAATATTGGAGCATGTGTTTTGCTAGATCTAGCTTGATAGTGTGTAGAAATTGAGGGTGTGCATGAGAGCTTGTGAGGAGCTTTTGTACTATGATTGTTACATGATCTCCATGAAATATAATATACAGATAGTTGGGGTTTTCAGCTTTAAGCTTTCCCATTAAATACTTTGTTCATATGTGTGATTGTTTGTGGTTTTAATGTGTGCATGCAATTGATTTTATTTCCGCATGTGATGATCAATGGTAGAAGAGATTCTGTATTATGCATGAAGCTAAAATAGTGTGTGATCAGGAGAATCTCGGTGAATAATATATCAATTATTCAAATTTTTACATGGTATCAGAGCGATATTGATCATTGGAGCAATTGCAAAACATTGAAGCGGTTGAGTTTTGTGCTGGTGGAATTCGAATTTGCAGCAGTGTTTTCTTGGTGTCGATGTTGAGATGTCTTTAAACGGATTGCGATTCGATTATGCCCTTGAGGGCAGCTCGAATTATATTTCATGGAAGGACAGGATGGAGGCGGTGCTGGATGAAAATGGGTTGAAGGAGTTCATAGATGCAGAAATTCCAAAGCCTACTTCTAGTGATGCTGCCGTACTTGACGCATGGCAAAAGAAGACAACAAAGTGTCGAATGATTCTGTTGGAGGGCGTGAAGGATCACATAGTATCCAGCCTTCATGGTAAGGCTTCTCCATTCTAGATGTGGAAAGATTTGACAGATTTATTTCAAAGCAAGAGCAATCAGAGGAAGTTGGCGCTCAAGGACAAACTCAGGAACATAAAAATGGAGAAAGGCGATAGTATGCCCAAGTACCTCACGAAGTTCGTCCAATGCAGGGATGAGCTGGGAAGTGTGGGATGACTATTGATGATGAGGACTTGGTGAGCTTGGCTCTCCTTGGGTTTCCGAAGAATTGGCATTCCTATCAGGACTCTATCAATGGTCGGGAGAAATTGCCAGGATGGGAGCGACTTTGGTCGGATCTTGTGCAAGAGGAGATAAGGCGGAGTACCAGGGACAGATCTTCATCAAAGAGCTCTGATGAACAGAATTGCGCTTTGGCTGCCAAAGCAAAGAAGGGGAAGAGCAAGAAAGCTTCTCAATCCGGTGCGAAAGGCAAGAAGCAGGACATGTCCAAGGTGAAGTGCTTTTACTGTCACCAACACGGACATTACGCCACTAATTGTCCACAGAAGAAGAAAAATAAGTAGGCTGCTGGGACTGCAGCTGGAGAGGCTTTAGCCTCATAGTTTGAGCTGGATTTTTCACTGATCGCATGCTTGGTATCAAGTATGATGGGATCAGTGTGGTTTCTTGACAGTGGTGCGTCTTTTCACATGACAGGAGATCGAGATTTGTTTACTGATCTGGATGAGAAAGATCTTGGAGTGCACATCGAGATGGGCAATGATGGTAGATACAAAAGGGACTTGTGACGTACCATTTCCTTGAGAGGGAGTCTGCAAAACCTTCGGGATGGAAGGAAGTGATGCATGTCTCCAGGATTGAAGAAGAATTCATATCCGTGGCTATACAGAAGACATGCAAAATAGACACTAGCCAACAATGTAGGAGGTTTTGTCCACATGTTGTGGCTAGGAGGGTTCGAAAACATTTGAATTATAACAGCTAGGTGTCAATACCTCAGTTGATTGTATCATTTAGATTAGTTAGAATTTTTAGAAGTCGAATAGTTAGATTCGATCCATCTGTCATGTTTCAGTTAGTTGAATTATTGTAATTAGGCTTTTGATTTCCTAAAACGGTCCTCACAGAGGAACCGAAGAGACACACTGTAATGTATATAATTTTTATTCTTCGGATGTATTGAGAGGAAGAGAGGAGAGGAGAAGGAGAAGAGACATTTATGCAATAAAATCTGTGTGTTCACAATTGCTTCCAGTTAAATAATTTCAGTACGCATTGGCCATAGAATCGTCTCGAATCCTTATTTGTGAAGAAATTGTTTAATTGTGAGGTGATTGAACTCCATGCATATATAATTATTGAATTGAACCATTGTATAGATTCTGTGTATCTCTGTCCATTGTTTTCTCAAATTTATTCGAACAACCCCTGTGAATTAAAACCGCCGCAGGCGAGGCCTGTGTAGAGGATCCATGGTCGTGAACACTGTTTAAATAGTAGAACTCCCGAGACAGAGTTGTTTGCTATCAGAACCCTGACTGAGGATTAGACGTGAGTTAATAAATAAAATAATAGCGTAACCGACTTAAACCATTGGTCAATCACTGTTTTGAAACCGTGAGTGGATTTACGAAGCCGAATTGCCCATATCGCACCACCTTTTGGAGATAAGCGGTATTTCCTGGTTGGGGAGCGATTCCAATGAGCATTTGACACATGGCGTTGGGCGAAGTTCCAAAACCGCTGTTGCTGCGCGCCATCACACGTTAAAGTTCGTAAAAGGAAGCCGAGCGATATCGTGGAACGCCGTTGATCTGGGAAGGAGCCATCGGACGGTGATCGTTTGATAAAGATGCGTGGAAGATAACCAGGTGCGGTATGAGAATTTGATTGGGCCGTCGATTATGTATGTGGGGCCAGAACCAAAGGTCTATTTAAAAGTCATTTATTCAAAAAGCGTTGGTTATTAATATAAAGTTCAATTATATAATTTAATTTCCAAAGGTTGTGGATAATGTTTGTTTATCAAATTCCACGAATTTGATAAATAAAATTACGAGAAAGAGAAGGTAGACCACGTGGAGAAAAGAACGTGGTTTTGGAAGAGAAATGCTGACAGAGCCACGGCTATAGTAGATCAGCTCTCCTTGGGGATGACTTTCAGTTTTTTCGCTGTCATTTGTGGTATCAGAGCTGTTGTTTTTGAGTTGTTTTTGCAAAGAACTGACATGGCAATCCGAGTTGGTAGAGGTGCTGGCAGAAGGAGACCTGTTTCCAACACAGAGGTGTTGGGGATGTTGCAGAAGGTCGAGGCCAGAATGGATGCCATGGAGCGAAGACAACCCAGAGATCCTGAAGACATCAGTGAACCTGAAACAGAAGAAGCGAAAGAAAATGTTGAAATTCCTCTTGACATGAGGCTCCTCAGAACTGTTCTGGGGTCTGCAGTGAAGCCCAGGATTGAAGTATCAAATTTTGCAGGAGGATTGAATCCAGAGGAGCTGGTGGACTAGATTAATGAAATGAACAAGTGCTTCAACTATGAAGAAATAAGCGAATATAAAAAGGTCAAGTTTGCAGTGACAAAGTTGAAAGGACATGCTGCACTTTGGTGGGATGGAGTGCAGGCAGAAAGGAGGAGAGTTGGCAAGAAACCTATCAAAAGATGGACCAGAATGACGGCTAAATTAAAAGGTAAATTCTTGCCTAGTGATTATCAGCTGACATTGTATAGGCAAATGCAGAACCTGAGACAGAGGTTGCTGACAGTAAAATAATACACAAAGGAATTCTACAGAGTAAGCATAAGAGCTGGGAAATTCCAGGACACACCAAAGAAGAATGCCAGATATGTGAATGGTCTCAAGCTGGAGATCCAAGATGAGATTTGTCTCCTGTCTCCTAAGACAGTTGAAGAGGCCTATCAGATGGCCTTGAAAGTAGACGAGAAACTCCTGAGGAAACAGTTTTCCAAGAAGAGAGGTACTTTCTGTGGAAAGGGAAGTCAAGGTGGTAGAGGAAAGCCTACTACACCTAGGGATGGAGCTAACAGTAGCTCACCTCAAAATACATCTACAGAGGATGATGCAAGGGGAAGAAGGGGTTATTACAAAGGAAAAGGAAGAGGAGGCAGAGACAGAGGCAGAGGTAGAGAGTTGAGGTGTTATAGATGTCAGCAAGTGAGACATAAGCACTATGAGTGTCCAGAGAATGTGGGTGCTGGTCCAAGAAATGCTGTTGTTGCCTAGGCTAGAGAAGAGGCAGAAATTGAAGAAGAAATTCTACCAGAGAGGGGAGAGTCCTTGGTGGTTAACAAGGTCCTGTTGAAGCAACCCAAAGAGGCCACTGAGCCTGCACAAAGGAAGACTTTGTTTAGGAGCATATGCAAAGTCCAAGGGAAATGCTGCCAGCTAGTCATTGATAGTGGCAGCACAGACAATCTGGTTTCCACTAAGGTGATAGAAAAGTTGAAGTTGAAGACAAGGGAGCATCCAACTCCCTACAGGGTGTCCTGGCTGCATAAAGGGCACCAACTGGTTGTAAAAGAACAGTGTGAGATAGAGCTGCAAATGGGAAAATATAAAGATAAGGTCCTGTGTGATGTAATGCCCATGGATGTGTGTCATATACTGTTGGGTAGACCTTGGCAGTTTGACAGAGCAGCAGTGCATGATGGCAAGAAGAACACTTACAGGTTCTTCAAATATGGGGTACACCATACATTGATACCCATGGAATAAGGAGAGCCATCCAACAGAGTGATTGATCCAAAGACCTTGTTGCTGAGCGACAAGGAATATTTGCAGCAGATAGAAGAAGAAGAGGTAAGTTTTTCTTTAGTTTGCAAACCTAAGGTAGTTCTTACTTCTACAAATATTTCTGATTTGCCAGTAGAAATCCAAGAGATGTTAGATGATTATTGTGACATTATTGTGGATGATTTACCTGATGAGCTGCCACCTGTGAGAAAGATCAGCCATCAGATAGATTTTATCCCTGGTTCAAATCTGCCAAATAAGGCAGCCTACCGAATGACTCCCAAAGAAAATGAGGAAATCAAGAGACAAGTACAGGAATTGGTGGACAAGGGACTGATCAGAGAAAGTTTGAGTCCATGTGCAGTACCAGCAGTATTGAGCCCAAAGAAAGATGGAGACTGGAGGATGTGTACTGATTCCAGAGCAATCAATAAGATCACAATCAGGTATAGATTCCCTTTGCCCAGAGTTGAGGATTTAATGGACTGTTTGAGTGGTGCTAAATATTTTTCAAAGATAGATTTGAAAAGTGGGTACCATCAGATTAGAATAAGAGAGGGTGATGAGTGGAAAACTGACTTTAAAACAAATGAAGGACTGTATGAGTGGATGGTAATGCCTTTTGGGTTGTCAAATTCACCTAGCACTTTTATGAGACTTATGAATGAAGTATTGAAAGAATTCATTGGGAAATTTGTGATAGTATATTTGGATGATATATTGGTTTTCAACAGAACTAAAGAAGAACATTTAAGGCATCTTAATCATGTCTTGAAAAAGTTGCACCAAGAGAAACTGCTGATAAATTTAAAAAAATGCTCATTCATGAAAGAAGAGTTGGTGTATTTGGGCTTTGTTGTTTCCGTAGAAGGATTGAAGATGGACCCAGAAAAGGTTAAGGCGATTGTGGAGTGGCCTTCACCCAGGAATGTTTTTGAGGTAAGAAGTTTCCATGGACTTGCTAGTTTTTACAAAAAGTTTATAAGAAACTTCAGTAAGATCAACGCACCCATAATTGAGACAATAAAGAAGAGCAAGCAGCCATTTAAGTGGACTGCTGAAGCAGAAAGAAATTTTAAACTTTTGAAGCAAAAGATAACTGAGAAGCTTGTTTTGATTCTGCCTGATTTTACTAAACCCTTTCAAGTAAAATGTGATGCCAGTGGAGAGGCCATTGGAGCTGTGTTGAGTCAGGATGATAGGCCTATAGCCTATTTCAGTGAAAAACTAAATGACACCAGGAGAAAGTATTCCTCTTATGAGAAGGAATTCTATGCAATTGTTCAAGCATTGAAAAAGTGGAGACATTATTTGATGTCCAGGGAATTTGTATTGTATTCTGACAATCATGCTTTGTAGTATATTGTACAGCAGCCCAAGTTGAAGCATAAGCATGCTAAATGGGTTGAGTATCTCCAAGGTTTTAATTTTTTTTTGAAACATATAAGTGGCCAAGCAAATAAAGTAGCTGATGCTTTGAGTAGGAGGCACATGCTTGTTCAAGAAACTAATTTTGAAGTTGTAGGGTTTGATTTTCTCAAAGAATTGTATAAAATAGATCCAGATTTTAAGGAAGCATTTGAGGCATGTTGTAACCCTGTCTTGACAGATAGAAGCCAGTGGCTGGATTATTTCTTGCAGGAGGACTTACTATTCAAAAGAAACCAACTGTGTGTACCAAAATGTTCCATGAGAGAAAATTTGATCAAGGAGAAGCATAGTGGTGGACTTGCTGGACACTTTGGTACTGATAAAACTTATGAGCAGCTGAGTCACTTTTATTACTGGCCCAAGATGAGAACAAAAGTGGACAAGTTTGTGAAGAATTGCAAAATCTGTCAATATGCCAAAGGAAGGAGCCAGAATGCAGGATTGTACACTCCCTTGCCTATTCCAGACAGGCCTTGGGACATGGTGAGTATGGATTTTGTTCTAGGATTGCCCAAGACTCAGAGAGGGAATGATGCAGTCTTTGTTGTAGTGGACAGATTCTCCAAAATGGAACATTTTATTCCATGCTATAAAACTAGTGATGCCACCCATGTTGCTAACTTGTTTTTCAAAGAAGTTGTTAGATTGCATGGGTTTCCCAAGAGTATTGTTTCAGACAGAGACACCAGGTTTGTGGGTCATTTTTGGAGGACACTATGGAAGAAACTTGGCACTAAACTGAGTTTCAGCTCAGCTTATCATCCCTAGAATGATGGATAGACTGAGGTTGTGAATAGAAGTCTGGGAAATTTGTTGACGAGTCTTGCAGGAGAGCATCCCAAGCAGTGGGACCATATTTTTCCCCAAGCAGAATATGCATATAATGATTCACCAAACAGGAGCACAGGGCAGAGTCCATTCCATATTTTTTATGGAATGCATCCCAGAGGAATATCAGAGTTAAGAAATCTAGGAAGGGCAGAGCTGAGAAGTGCAGATGGTGAGGAATTTGCTTCAGAGATCCAGGCCATACATGAACAAGTGAAACAACAACTACAAGGCAGCAACATCAAATACAAAAGCAGAGCAGACTTGAGCAGAAAGGAAGTTCATTTTGAAGTAGGAGATCTAGTTTTGGCACACTTGAGAAAGGAGAGATTCCCAAAGAAGCAGTATAACAAATTGAAGTTCAAAAATATTGGGCCATGCAAGATACTTAGAAATTTTTCTGCAAATGCTTATGAGATTGAATTGCCACCTGATGTTGGAATATCTCCCATTTTTAATGTTGCAGATTTGTACAAGTATGAATATGATGGTGAAGAAGAAAGATCAGCAGACAAGGGACAGATTGAGTGGAAAGAGCAGCTACCTCCAACACAACCATTGCAACCAGAGAAGATATTGGACAAAAGAGTGTTCAGGAAGACCAGAGGACAAGAGTACTTTCAGTACTTAATCAAATGGAAGGATAAGCCAGAGGAAGATGCCACTTGGATTACTAAAGGAATGTTGCAGAAGATAGGCATATTAGTGGAAGAGCTCATGGACAGGAGCCCATGAAGAGAATTTCCCTCGAGAGTCTGATGCAGGGGCATTAGACACTAGCCAGCAATGTAGGAGGTTTTGTCCACATGTTGTGGCTAGGAGGGTTCGAAAACATTTGAATTGTAACAGCTAGGTGTCAATACCTCATCTGACTGTATCATTTAGATTAGTTAGAATTTGTAGAAGTCGAATAGTTAGATCCGATCCATCTGTCATGTTTTAGTTATTTGAATTATTGTAATTAGGCTTTTGATTTCCTAAAACGGTCCTCATAGAGGAACCGAAGAGACGCACTGTAATGTATATAATTTGTATTCTTCGGATGCATTGAGAAGAAGAAGGAGAGGGAGAAGAGAGATTTATGCAATAAAATCTATGTGTTCACAATTTCTTCCAGTTAAATAATTTCAGTACGCACTGGCCATAGAATTGTCTCGAATCCTTATTTGTGAAGAAATTGTTTAATTGTGAGGCAATTGAACTCCGTGCATATATAATTATTGAATTGAACTATTGTATGGATTCTACATATCTCTGTACATTGTTTTCTCAAATTTATTTGAACAACCCCTGTGAATTAAAACCGTCGCAAGCGAGGCCTGTGTAGAGGATCCATGGTCGTGAACACTATTTAAATAGTAGAACTCCCGAGACAAAGTTGTTTGCTATCGGAACCCTGACCGAGGATTAGACGTGAGTTAATAAATAAAATAATAGCGTAACCAAATTAAACCAATGGTCAATCACTGTTCTAAAACCGCGAGCGGAATTACGAAGCCGGATTGCCCATATCGCACCGCCTTTCGAAGATAAGCAGTATTTCTTGGTTGGGGATCGATTCCACTAAGCATTTGACACGTGGTGTTGGGCGAAGTTCCAAAACCACCATTGCTGCGTGCCATCACACGTTAAAATCCATATAAGGAAGCCAAGCGATATCGTGGAACGCTGTTTATCTGGGAAGGAGCCATCGGACGATGATCGTTTGATAAAGATGCGCGGAAGATAACCAGGTGCGGTACGAGCATTTGATTGGGCCGTCGATTATGTATGTGGGGCCGAAACCAAAGGTCTATTTAAAATTCATTTATTCAAAAAGTGTTGGTTATTAATATAAAGTTCAATTATATAATTTAATTGCCAAAGGTTGTGGATAATGTTTGTTTATCAAATTCCACGAATTTGATAAATAAAATTCCGAGAAAGAGAAAGTAGACCACGTGGAGAAAAGAACGAAGCCCAATAGAATGTCGACAGAAAGCACGGCCACAAGAGATCAGCTTCTTGGGGAGTGACTTTCGCTTTTGTCGTTTTCGAAGACAAGGGACATGATGTTGTCTTTAGCGAGGGAAAGGCTTTCCTACGTAGTAAGGAAACTGGTGAGACCCGGAGGATAGGGGTTCGAGTTAAGAACCTTTATCAATTGCAGGTAGATGGCTGTGCAGCAATGGCAGGCAAGGCAGAAGGAGTGGTGAGTCGGGATGATGGCGAGTTGTGGCACCGGAGATTGGGCCACCTTCACCATGGAGCTTTGAAGATACTGCAGCAGATTTCTACTGGGCTTCCTAAAGGCACTCTTGCGCAGTCAGATCAGTGCAAGGGGTGTACCTTGGGAAAATTTATGAAAGCCACCTTTCACGAGAAGGATAGTCGCGCCACGACGATCCTTGAGAGAATTCACACAGACGTGTGTGGACCTTTCTCAGTAGCTTCGACAGCAAAGCACAGGTATTATGTGATATTTGTTGATGATTTTTCTCGTAAGTGCTGGATCTTATTCATGCAGAAGAAGAGCGAGACATACTCAAAGTTTTGTGAGTTCAAGGCACTGGTTGAGAAAGAATCGGGGAAGCAGGTGAAGGCTCTTAGGAGCGACAATGGTGGTGAATTCATCTCTGGAAAATTCAAGGACTTTTGCAGCGCAGAAGGAATTCGAAGAGAGCCGAGAAGACCACATAACCCACAACAGTAATTCAAATACGTAGCGGAATAACCATCGTGGGTGGCCGATGGTGATGTTGCACGATCGTAGCTCACCCAGATTTCAGGGTCGAGGGCATGGAATAGGATTAAAGATATGTGCAGAACCATTATCCTCATAGGATACTTGGCATGAGTACACCCGAGGAGGCGTTTTCTGGTAAGAGGCCTGATATTTCCCATTTGAAGATTTTTAGTTCACCTGTTTACATTCATGTGACGAAGGATGCCAGGAAGAAGCTGGAGCCGACTGCGGAGGTTGGGATATTTGTGGGGTACACTGATACGCCCCAAGACTATCGTGTGTATTTTCTAGACAGTCACAAGACTGTTGTGCGATGGGATATCAAATTTCAGGAGGAGAAAGCCATGAAGTGTTCGCTTGAGAGGGAGCCACACGTGCATGCAGATGAGGAGCTATTAGTTCCTAAGGATGAGTCTCAAGATGTGGATCAGCCACAAGATGAGGTTCATGGAGTGGAAGAGAACACTCAGGTAGCGCCAACCATCAAATGGCGAAAGCGCACTACAGAAGGTGAGCGATTGGCTCAAGATGCAGAGAAGGTTGTAGGAGCACCTACATCACAGCGCAGACAGAGACAGTCACCTGACCGGTATACTGGATACATGGCTCTTATGAGAAAGTGTATCGTGACGGAGCCATCCTCTTTCGAGGAAGCTGTGGAGGATCCCTATGTGCAGATGGCAGGAAGAGTACATCTATTGTCGAAACAATAAGATGGGGATATTGTCCCGAGACCCAGGGTAACCAGGGTCGATGGATTCAAGGTGCGACAGCAACGACGGGAGTGTGGAGAAGTACAAGGCGAGATTTGTCGCCCGTGGCTTCTCACAGATCGAGGGGATTGACTATGAGGAGACTTTTGCACCTGTCGCAAGGTACTCTTCCATACGGACGATCCTTGCTCTCTCAGCGCAGATGGGGTGGCACATTCATCAGATGGATGTGAAGACCGCGTTCCTCAATGGAGTTATTGAGGAAGAAGTGTACATAGAGCAGCCTGAAGGTTTTGAGATCTTCAGCAGTGAGTCACACAAAGTGCAGCTCAAGAGAGCATCGTATACAGAAACAAGCACCTCATGTCATAAGCACACGATAGACAATTATTTCCCACCGGACGGATTTCCAAGAGTGAGGCGGATGCAAACCTATAACATATAGTGGTGGAGGGTAAGTTGTCGATCATTGTACTTTATGTAGATGATTTTATTTTGACGGGTGAGGAACTGTTGATACACTCATGCAAGGCTAATCTTGTAAAGGAGTTTGAGATGAAGGACTTGGGCCTTCTTCATTATTTTCTGGGATTGGAAATCTGGCAGCGCAATGATGGGATATTTGTTTCTCAGGGTAAGTATGCCCGGGAGATACTGGATAAGTTCAACATGCATGGCTGCAAGCCTGTTGATACTCCTCTTCCTGGAGGTTGGAGGAAGGAGGATGCTACTTCAGCGGAGGTAGTGGATGCCACTGTTTATCGACAGTTGATGGGGTCGTTTATGTATCTGGTCAATACACGACCCGACATATGCTATGTTGTGAACCAGCTTTCACAAGCTATGGTTAAGCCAACCAAGCTCTTCTGGAAGGCAAACAAGAATGTATTGAGATATCTCAAAGGCACATCGGGATATGGATCATGGTACAGATAGGAGGATGAGTTGAGGCGACATGGCTTCACGGATCGGTATCATCATATCAGATATTGCGTGCAGCGGAAGATCATGTTACTTTCATATATTCCCACGGAGGATCAGGATGCCGATATCTTGACGAAGGCGCTCACCAGGAGAAAATTAGAATACCACAAAGGCAGGATAGGGGTTGCAGATAATCCATATCTTGTTGAGAGGGAGTGTTGAAAATGCAACAAGATGATGGAGCTTAGTGAAAAGAAGTCGCCTTCACTAAGTGGCATGTATTTACAGGCAAAGTACTTTTAGACAGTATATTTTAGATATATGAATCATTTCTATGGTGCGGTGCCATTTCGTGAATGTTCAAAGGTAGTCGGAAAAAAACTCCTTGTTTCTATTTTTAGACACTACTTTGAGCGGGAATCATGCATATTGCTGGTCTAAAATGAACATATGATTAATACTTATACTAAAGGCTCTTAATAATTTTTGGACTATATACATTATCTTATTCTCTTGGAGCACTTCAGTTAAGTGCACAGATGTGGCACAGGAGCTGACAAAAGGAATTACGCTATTCCTGAGGGTTAAGTGGAGCTATTACATGGATACTTCAGTTAGAACTCATGTGACAGAGTTTGGTGGAGTTGATTGAGGAAGTTAGTGGAGTTGTATTCAGTTTAACTAATCTAAACATAGTTGAGCTATTTGTATCCAGTTTAACTAATTGATACAATTAGTGAGAGTGGTGTGAATTAATTATTAATTAATTCACTAATAATAAACTCATTAATCGCTAAATGATACATGAAGTTAACGATTATGGGCAACTTGATGAAGACGATCTGAAATAAATTGAAAAAGCAGGTGCTTATCAGTTGTAACTATATTATTTTATTTTCAATGCAGTTAGGTGGAGAAGCCCGCGAGTTATGCGGTACAAACCCGGTGGTTTAACTGCTAATGGAAAACACATCACATGGCTATTCACACTGTAATCTCGCTATGAATGTATTAAAGATTGAGCATGTGTTTGCTAGTTCCTAGCTTGATAGTGTGTAGCAATTGAGGGTATTACGTAAAGGCTTGTGAAGACTTTAATATATAATTATTACATGATATCCATGACATATAATATATAGATAGTTGGGGTTTTAGCTTTAAGCTTTCCCATTAAATCTGTGTTCATATATTAGCGATTGTTTATTGGTTTTAATGTGTGCATGCAATTGATTTTATTTCCGCATGTGATGATCAATGGTAGAAGAGATTCTGTATTATGCATGAAGCTAAAATAGTGTGTGATTAGGAGAATATCGGTGAATAATATATCAGTTATTCAAATTTCTACACAGAAAATGTAATAAACTAAACAATATTATATAACAAGAGGCCTGTGGCCATATTAAAACCCTTATACTCTAAGAGTTAGAGTTTCTAAATTTTCAAGAACGGAAAACTAATGCAGAGGGTATTAACTTGCAACCAGATCTAAGAATCAAGGAGCAGCAGCTAAAACTTTAAGGAAACAATAATAACATGTCGACTAAACAATAATCCAGTCATTTTCGAGCCAAGGGTTTGAACCCAGAAATTGGTTAAGGGTACCTGTTAGTGCGAGTAATCAACTAATTAGAAAACCCTGAACCTGGTGCTGTTGCATTTTTATTCAAGCTAGAACTCTGTAGTGTTCGGTAATAAGAATCCAATACCTGCCAACAAGAATGTAAGTGAGATTAGTGAGGAAGAAACGAAATGAAACCCTGATTCCTTGCTAATAGTAATATCCATCAATTAACGGAAAGGGAAAACGAAAGAAGAAGTACCTAAAGATTCCATGTAGGGCGAGGTGAGCCCAATCCGAACAGGAGACATCTTCAAATCATTGAGCATACATAGATTTGTAAACAAGTATAAGAAAAGTGACTTAACCAATAACCAGAAATGGTGCCATGCGACAAAATGAGAAATATGAATATATACATAGCAGGCAAATGCATTAACAACTCGAACCAAGCGGCGTTTTGGAGGATTTACTAGTCAAATAGAGAAATTGAAGCTTCATCCAAGTGCCATGATGCCACAGAAAACGGGTTGTCGTAGAAACTAAGGTTTAGATGGTGAAACCCTGAAATCGACGGAGAAGCCTTCCAGAGCCTTCAGAGAAAGAGACGAAAGAATGCCAAGTGAAAAGTCGTTACAACGTTAAGTCATTAGCCAACCCTAATGAATCTTCACCGTCGGATTTAGCACATAGATCAACGGTGGATGGAATGCCGGTTGTCAACCCGGTATGAGTTAAATGCGCGCTAGCTACAGTTAGATCAGATAGATTTAATAACAGGACCATCGTACACAGAAGACTTAAAAGTATGGAGTGGAATAATTGTTGTAAATTAATATGTATGGAATGATTGTTATCCATTTTTAAATAGGCACGGCTGTAATGGTATTGTATACATTTATATGTTTAACGCAAAGACCTATGCTCCCATAACAATAGTAATGTCATAGAATTTAAACCTTATGCCAAGTCTTTAATGATTATATTGTAAAAGGGTTTATGATTATGTTTATGTATTTGTTTTTTTGAGCTAGTGAATTAGTAGGCTCCAAGTATTGATATGACAGGTAATATTTTAGATTACTTGGTAAATAATATATATATATATATATATATATATATATATATTTTTTTTTTATTGTTTAATTATTTATAATGAGGATGAATGTTACAAGTGGTATCAAAGCGGCATTACAACGCTGGGACCCTATGGGTCAACTAACGTTAAACTGTGTGTTACTAATGCAATCAGATGGAAAGATTAACAGGACAAACGAGAAGGACACCCTTACAGTAGCCACCTCGAAATGCTGGGGAGACCCAACCCTAAAGGAAAGGAATCCTGAAATGTGGGTTCAGTTGGGAGTGGAACAACATCAACAGACTAGCAGGATGTTAGAAGAACAACAGCACCAAACTTGCATCCTATTAACCACAGTGCAACGGCTGCAAGAATAAATGGACAGAGTACGAAATGATAATGCAAGATTGATGCAGGAGTAGGAGAGAATTTTGAAAAGCCTCTCAGATAAGAAAAACCAAGGATTCGAGAAACCTAGTACTGATAGAGAATTTCAGGAAGGAAACGAAAAACCAACGGGAGATTGGGATACAGGCCAAAATGAAAGAAGCCTGTCTCAGTGAAGTAATCGAAATAAAAATCTTAATGAAGCTGAATCTGACAATGTCACAGAATAGAAGGAAAGTAAAAAGCAGAAGATAGAGCTGCAAGGTGAATTCAGAAAGATAAAGCCACCCACCTTTGATGGAGTGGAAGAAGAGGTAGCAAAGGTGTGGCTAATTAATATGAATAAGTATTTTCAAGTGTATGACTAAAACAACAATCTTAGGGCCCGGTTAGCTATTTACCAGTTAAGGGAAAAAGCCACCTTGTGGTGGGAAGAAGTGAAGAATGTTTGCAAAATAGAAGATCACTAAGTAATGTGGGATATGTTTCAACAGTTCTTAAAGGATACGTACTTGACAGAGCGCTTTTATCATGAAAAATCCGTAGAATCCCATGATTTAAAACTTGGAAAATAGACTATGGACGAGTCTATCACTAAGTTTACTTCATTATTGCGTTACATACCTTACTTAAGAGATGAGAAACCTAAAGTACAAAGGTTCCTGAGCAGTTTACCCACTCACATGAAGGAATGTATAGAGTTTGTAAATCCTAAAACAATGGATGAGGCCATTATAAAGGCTAGAATGTGCTATCAGCAAGCTAAAGCCAAGAAAGATCAAGGAAAAGGATGGCAGCCAAGGAAAGAAAACAAGAGTAGTGCTAGTTTTAAAAGAGGAAAAACCAGTAATTTTAAAAGCACAGCAAAGAACTCAGTCAGTAGGCAGTTTGGTAAGAACCATCAGAGGGTAAGGTGGCCTGTAGAAGATAAAACCGTGGAAGCTTCTTGTAAACCGGAGCAACCTCAAAACCAGAAGCCACCTTTACAGTGCTGGGGTTGTGGTGAGGCACACTATTATCGAAACTGCACTAATCTGCAGGAAGCCTCAACAGTGGGAGATGTTGCTCGAAACATACCCTGAATCAATGCAGCATTGGAGGATCGACAAGTAGATTACCAACCTACCATGATTGAACTAGAAGGTACGTTGTTAACTCAAACTATTTCTGTTTTGGTAGATCCAGGAACCAGTTTAAGTTATATCAGTCCTAAATTGGTAGAGAGTTCTAATTGCAAAGTCAAAAATTTAGGAAGTCATGGTTAGTCCAGCTGGCTACTGGAGCCAAGAGAAAAGTTAGCACCAAGATACCAAATTGTGCACTACAGATCAGTGGACAGCAATTAACTATGGATTTGAATATTTTTCCCTTGGGATCTTATGATGTGTTGCTTGGAATGGATTGGTTGGAAAGGCATTGGACTTTAGTAGATTGCAAGGAGAAGATTATATACTACAAAAATCAAGATGGAACCCTCCAGGAAATTCAAGGAATTAAGAAACCTGTACAGTTGTGCCCAATTACAGCTTCCAAAATGGGTAAATGTATGAGGAAGGGATGTCAACTGTATGCTATACAAGTGGGTTTCTATGAATCTAAGGAAAAAGATCCTATGCTGGAAAATATTCCTGTAGTGCAGGAATTCAAAGATATATTTCCAGAAGAGATACCAGGTCCACCACCTAGAAGGGATATAGACTTTACAATTGAATTGCTGCCAGGAGCATCACCAGTATCAAGAGCACCCTATCGAATGAGTGTGCCAAAATTAACCGAGTTAAAAATGCAGCTTCAAGAATTATTGGACAAGGGATATATACGACCAAGTGTATCTCCTTTGGGAGCACCTGTGTTATTTGTTAAAAATAAGGACGAAACCATGTGAATGTGCCTGGATTACCGCCAGTTAAACAAATTGACCATCAAGAATAGATATCCCTTACCACGAATTGATGATTTGTTTGACGAAGTAAGAGGAGCTACTTTATTCTCAAAAATTGATTTGAGATTAGGTTATCAACAAATCCGGATCAAAGATGAAGATATACATAAAACTACCTTTCGCACAAGGTATGGTCACTATGAATTCGTGGTGCTATCTTTCGGGTTGACTAACGCACTAGCCACTTTTATGAGATTGATGCATAGTATATTTCACCCTTATTTGGATAGCTTTGTGCTAATTTTCATTGTCAACATTCTAGTCTACTCTAAGAATGTGGAAGAACACAAGGAGCATTTTCGAATGGTGTTGGAAATGTTAAGAAAACATCAGTTATATGCAAAATTCAGTAAATGTGATTTATTCAAAGAAGAAATACAATACCTTGGACATGTGATATCCGCGGAAGGTATTGCAGTAGATCCGGAGAAAATTAGAATGACCACGGAATGGAAGGTACCGCAAAATGTGGTAGATATACGATCATTTATGAGACTCGCTGGTTATTACCGACGATTTATCAAAGGATTTTCAAAGATTTCCTTTCCTATTACCTCCCTACAAAGGAAGGGAAAAATATTTAAATGAACAAAGGACTGTCAAGATAGATTTGAAAAGCTGAAACAATTATTAACATCAGCACCAGTGTTAAGGGTAGCTGATCCAAATAAAGAATTCAAAGTTTGCACAGATACATGTGAGGGTGTTGGGGCGATTCTATCGCAAGAAGGAAAGGTGGTCGCATATGAGTCTCGTAAGTTAAAAGATCATGAACAACGATACTCAGCCTACGATTTAGAGCTGACCGCAATAGTGCACGCATTCCGAGTGTGGAGGCACTACTTGCTTGGGAAAATATTTGTGCTGAAAACAGATCACAACAGCTTAACCAACTATTTTAAACAAGCTGATTGAAACTCCCACCAAGCAAGGTGGAACTCCTTTTTGAGCGAATTTTAAATTGACATGCAGCATGTAAAAGGAAAGGAGAATAGGGTAGCGGATACATTGAGTAGGAAACTGCATATGTTTATGAATTGTATGTTAATCAAGTTGAGTGCAAATTCCTAGATCAAATCATAAAAGAAGCGGAAAAAGACCCAGAATATGAATTTATGTGGCAACAAGCAAAGGAATCTATTGAACAAGGAAAGCTGGAGGATTATGAAATCAACAAATATGGATTGCTGGTTTTCAAGAAAAGAATAGTCATTCCAAATAGAGTGGAGTTAAAGACTCTAGTATTGGATGAATATCATAGAAGAAATTATGTAGGTAATCCCAGGTATCAAAAGATGTTGACAACAATAAGAAAAGACTACTATTGGCCTGGTATGAGCAAAGATATCACAGTCTATCTAAAAAAGTGTTTAGAATGTCACCAAGTGAAAGTAGAACACCGGCATCCGGCTGGATTAATGCAGCCTATACCAGTTCCAGAGTGGAAATGGGAAGTGATATTGTTGGATTTCATCACTGGACTACCAAGATCAAAAATAAGTAATGACTCTATAATGGTAGTAGTGGATCGATTGAGTAAATCAACACACTTTATACCAGTTCAGGCCACATACAAGACAGTACAGATAGCAGATTTATTTATGCATAAAATCTTCAGACTGCACGACATTCCCAAGACTGTTATTTCAGATAGGGATGTAAAATTTACATCAGCCTTCTGAAAAACACTGTTCACAGGTTTAGGGACTCAATTTAACTTCAGTACTGCTTACCATCCATAAACGGATGGGAAAACAGAACGAGTAAATCAAGTGTAGGAGGACATGTTGAGAATGTACGTTATGCAACAACCGACTAAGTGGGAAGAATATTTACACTTAGTGGAATTTGCGTATAATAACAGTTATCAAGATTCGCTAAAAATGAGTCTGTTTGAAGACTTATACGGGCGACAGTGTAGAACTCCTATCAATTGGAGTAGTCCCGAGACCAAGTTGATGCTGGGACCAAACATGTTAGCTGAAATGGAAATGGAGGTGAAGAAAATCCGACAAAATTTAAAAGCATCCCAATATAGGCAAAAAATGTATGCAGATAAAAAGAGATCATATCGTGAATATGAGGTGGGAGATCACGTGTATGTGAGAATTAAACCAAATAAAAGTACGTTAAGATGGGCATCTTGTGCTAAGCTAGCTCCCAGGTTTTGTGGTGCTTTCCAAATATTGGAAAGAGTAGGGCCTGTGGCGTATCGATTAGCTCTTCCCAGTCATATCCGGGTGCATAATGTTTTTCATGTGTCATTATTAAAGCGATACGTTCATGATTCAAAAAACATTATCCATTGGCAGAACATTTAGGTAGAGGTTGAGCATAAGATTAAAAAAGAAGGAAATTTTAAGACTTATGTAAACTAATACAAATCCATTTGTGTGTAGGTAGAACCAGACGGAGAATTTTTGGTCGAACCTCACAGTATAATACACCAGAGGGAAATCATGCTCCGGAAACGATCCATCGCCTAGGTTAAAGTGTAATGGAAGCACTTTGGCCCGGAAGAGGCCACCTGGGAGGACGAAAGTTTTGTGCGTGAAGCCTATCCTGAAATTTTTGCTGATATGGATTAAGAACACCAGGGACGGTTTTCTGTTTCAGAGGGGGAAAGTTGTAACCACTACCTTAATTATTGAATAATTGTTATGCTGTTGTTAAGAGTTGTTAAAAATTATTGTTATTTGTTAAAAACATAATATTTTGAACAGGAATTAATTTTGGTGTTTGAATAAAAGATTACTTGTGAAATTAGTTTCATAAGTAAAGACTAATGGTAAATTCAAGATCTGGAGTTAGTTGAATAGAAAATCAGTTCAACAGTTATCCAAAGAAAACTATGGAATAGATAGGAGAATTCAGGGAGTTTTGGGGGTTCTGTTGGAAAGCTGAGGAAACAAAAGATATCCTGAGGAGTAATTCCTAAAGGGAAAAACTTACAGAGGAGACTATTTCCACTGGAATTGGAGAATTGGACCGGACCGTCCCGAGATTCTCTTCCAGTTTCCTGTATTCAACAAAGACTCGGACTTGGAGCACGTGGGAGAGTTAGAGGACGTAATCAGCTCACTCGTGGAAGGGAGGAAATCATTTATCAGTCAGATCGTGTATAGATGAGTGGAATTATGTTTTGTTTCTTTTCTGTTAGTAGTATATTATGTTTCTTTTTAAATTTATATTTGAGGAAACTAAGAAAATACAGTATGGTTGAATGATTGGTATGTGCTTAAAATTACACTACGAAACTCTTCAGACAAGAAAGAAAGTCTGAGAAAATAATTTTGTTGAGTAGGTAGGATATTACATTTTAAACTTCTATCTGTGAAATTATTAGTTGAAAAGAAATATGGATTACTAAATGGAATAAACTACACTCTAGCAAGATTTAAAGGAAGGACTGTTAACCAAGATTCTGTGACCAGATTCCGGGCTGGTTGTCCTTCGAACCTATGATAATACACGGAAAATTAGTGGTCCGGTCACGTACAAGAATTGTTAATCCTAGTATATCCTGGAGTAAAAGAAATGAAGCTAACATGCTAGATAAATTTATAATAATTAACTGAGAATTCATTGTGAAAACATTTTAGAAAGTAACCATCAGGATATTGTAAACCCTTTCACAGAGAAAAATAAGATAGCCCTTCTTAGTTAAAAATCGAAAATAGAAGGTAAACACTCTACGAGAAGCATATGGAGGAAACCATAACCCGTGTACACCATCGGTGATGAGCATAAGTGTATATAAGTAAGTGAAATATGTGAGCATCAAATGCAAAATTCTAGTCATAAAGAAAAATTCAACAGAAAACTCAAAACGTACCATTTTCTGTAACGAAAGAATCAAAGGGTTAGCCTCATGAAATTTCTAGAATAAATCATGTACTATAGAGAACCATTATCGAGGTTGTAAAATGTTATAGTCAAATAAGAACCCATGTAAAATACCATCATACATGTTCAACAATAAAGATATATAAGTCACTAGCACAGATACAAACTCTGACCATTTTGCTATATATATATATATTGTTGAAATAAAATTTACATAGGTACTGTTCCTCAGAAAATGTAATAAACTAAACAGTCTTATACAACAAGAGGCCTGTGGCCATATAAAAACCCTTATACTCTGAGAGTCAGAGTTTCTAAATTTTCAAGAACGGAAAACTAATGCAGAGGGTATTAACTTGCAACTAGATCTAAGAATCAAGGAGCAGCAGCTAAAAATTTAAGGAAAAAATAATAGCATGTCGACTAAACAATAACCCAGTCGCTTTCGAGCCAAGGTTTTGAACCCAGAAATTGGTTAAGGGTACCTGTTAGTGCGAGTACTCAACTGATTAGAAAACCCTGAACCTGGTGCTATTGCATTTTTATTCAAGCTAGAACTCTGTAGTGTTCGGTAATAAGAATCCAATACCTGCCAACAAGAATGTAAGCGAGATTAGTGGGGAAGAAATGAAATGAAACCTTGCTTCCTTGCTAATAGTAATATCCATCAATTAACGAAAAGGGCAAACGAAAGAAGAAGTACCTAAAGATTCCATGCAGGGCGAGGTGAGCCCAATCCGAATAGGAGACGTCTTCGAATCATTGAGCATACACAGATTTGTAAACAAGTATAAGAAAAGTGACTTAACCAATAACTAGAAACGGTGCCATGCGAAAAAATGAGAAATATGAATATATACATAGCAGGAAAATGCATTAACAACTCGAACCAAGCAGCGTTTTGGAGGACTTACCAGTCAAACGGAGAACTTGAAGCTTCATCCAAGCGCCATGGTGCCACAGAAAACGAGTTGCCGTAGAAACTAAGGTTCAAATGGTGAAACCCTGAAACCGACGGAGAAGCCTTCCAGAGCCTTCAAAGAAAGAGACGAAAGAATGCCAAGTGAAAAGCCATTATAGCGTTAACTCATTAGCCAACCCTAATGAATCTTCACCGTTGGATTTAGCATAGAGATCAACAGTGGATGGAATGCCAGTTGTCAACCCGATACGAGTTAAATGCGTGCCATCTACAGGTAGATCAGATAGATTTAATAATAGGACCATCATACACAGAAGACTTAAAAGTATGGAGCGGAATAATTGTTGTCAATTAATATATATGGAATGATTGCTATTCATTGTTAAATAGGCACGACTGTAATGGTATTGTATACATTTATATGTTTAACGCAAAGACCTATGCTCCCATAACAATAGTAATGTCATAGAATTTAAACCTTATGCCAAGTCTTTAATGATTATATTATAAAAAGGTTTATGATTATGTTTATGTATTTGTTTTTTTGAGCTAGAAAATTATTAGGCTCCAAGTATTGATATGACAGGTAATATTTTAGATTACTTGGTAAATAATACATTTTGTTTTTCACTGTTTAATTATTTATAATGAGGATGAATGTTACAATTTGGCTGACCTTGCATCTTTCTATGGGAACTCTCCCTCCATCTAAATTTCCCTGGTTTTTTTTGGGCTCAAATCAACCATCCCACTTATCCTTTCTTCTTCGCCTTTCACACAGGTTCAACTTCATAATCTATGTTTGCATAATGTCATGATATTTCCTTCTAACGGTGTCGTGATGTCCTTGCTCCTTTCTCCCTGGTTACAACAGGGTATATCTCTCAGCTGGTCGGACAACGAATTGTTTATGGTTCTATGTGTGGAGAATGGTTTGGCACTGGGAAGTCTCGTAGCGTCATGCATTCACAAGGTTGTCTCATTCAGCACATGGTGGTTAGTGGTCCAATTATTCAGATGCTCATTGGATGACGATATCAACCAAAGTTATTCACAATATACTATTATTAGGACCACAATACTGACCTTACTTTGAAAATACTTTAGGGATAATGGCACTCGTGGGACAACAACATCGTCCTTAGCTCTACAGGGATTCAGGGTAGGCACCATCTCTTTGATTTCTGGGAAGTTGTCAATTCCAAGTATCCCTTTAGTACTAAACGATGCTTCTTCTTAAACATGGTATTTTTTTTTTTCTTTGGCTTGGTTGTACTGTTATTTTTGTCACAACTTGTACAATATTTTGAATATCAGGAATTTCTTTGTTTTAACGGAGAATCTTGTAAAGAAAAATATCTATAATCTGAAGCAGCTAAACTTGTGTTTTTGGGTCAGTTTCCATTTGGGCGGCCCAAAACATGAAGCCATACTCTATTTTTCATTTTGAATTAGTAATATAAATCCAAGCATAAAAAAAAGGTTATTTGTTTCTACAATAATTTGTCCCTCTAATCCTAGGCATCCCAAAGGAAAATATTCATTAAATTAGGGAAAAAAATTAAGGTTTTGGGTGTTATGCAAGATAATTGTACACTCAATATGCAAATTATCCAAAGTAAATTGTTGAAACTTTCACAAGGACAAGTTAATTTGTATTTAATTAAGCTAGTTGATAATATACAAACATAATGGTTTAAAACAATGATATTTGCAAACAATGGTGCTATTAACTATTGTTGCATGAGAAGAATGTTTGTGCTTGACAACATCTAGAGGAAAATATTGGAGAGAACACTTCTTGAATTCTAAAAAAATAATTTATAGCAAGAAGAATTTTGCTTAAGGATGACCACCTCGAAAGGCCAAAGTAAAGATGCTTTGACAATTGAGTAATGACATTGTTGTAAATCTTGAAGTAAATTTGCAATTCTAATGACAACTTAGTTAATTTATAAGAATATTTTCTAAATATATGAAAAGGATCAATTTTAGAAGGGAATGTTAATCTGACTATCAATTTCACTTAAATTTTGAGGTGATTTTATAAAAAGGATATATTATTTTTATACTAAGGTATTGGGGATTGTCTTGATAAAAAAATCAACCTCCTTCTTAACCTAAAGGCAAGAATGAAGTTGTTGATACCACGCCAACTCTACATTATATACTCATTTAAAATCATATCAATCACTCATTTTAAGAGCTTAATATGTCTTTAAAATTAAAGTATATAATGGATAATATATGTTTGTAAAAATAAATCCATACTATAAAAAAAAAAAAAAAGTGTTGTTTGAGAAAAAACTATAAAATTTTATAAAAGTATATATATATATATATATATATATATATATATATATATATATATATATATATATATAGAGAGAGAGAGAGAGAGAGAGAGAGAGAGAGCAAAAATACTATATATATGAAAAAATAATACATTCAAGTTTATAGAGAGTTTATTTTTAGATAATATGAATTTCAAAAATTATTTTAGATAGTATCCCAATTTTATTTATTAACTTTTTTATAACCATTTTAATTCTTTTTAAGTTATTGTCATTATTGGTGGTGGATAGTTTAATAAATTAATTTAAATAATTGAGTATTTTGATTTTGTATAAAAGATTTCAAAATAAATTAGTGAGACTAGTTATCTATAATAAAAATATTATAAAAAATTAATTCAAAATTAATAATATATTTTAAAATTATTCATTATTATAAAATTAATGATTTTGTTCATATAAATATAACAAATAATGATTTTTTAATATATAGATGAAAATGGAGCGCGCGGGAGATTTTCTTATCGTTCTAGGTTTATAGGCCCCCATCGCCGCCGCTGGCTGGAGATCTCTGCACAGGCGGTGCCTCCAGGGCATGCGACTTACCATTCCCGGTGCTGTTCCTCACGACTTCTTTTGGGCTGGAAAACCATCTGTGTTTAAAGGTTTTTATTTATCGGAAGTGACAGAGTCTTGGAATACCTGCAGCCCCAACAGAAAGGGGCAAAGGCGCCTGTCTGGGCTATCAAATACCATTGCTATGTATGCTATCAAGCACTGCGAGCACCGTGGGTTCCTGGATGGCTGCGGTGTTGAACCAGAGCCAGATTTGGTGCTCTGCTGCACCTCACATGGTGCCAGTGAGCACTACACCCTGCTATTTCTGTCGATTACCCACGCTGGGCTCCCAGTTTTTCTCGTCTTTTGGGAGAGGATCCTGTTCGACTTCTCCACTCACACTCCGGACTACACAACCACGCCCTGGACCTCGATGATGGGCGGACATTGGGCATCGGACCTGCGCTCTTGGGGATCCTCTGTTTTGCGGTTTCCTCAGCTGTATATTTATCAGAGGCCGCTTGAGCCCACTTGCTACTCCAAAGATGTCACGGCAGCGACCAGCTTGCACCTCAGCGTCTCTCAGGCCCGCATTCTACCCCGGGCTGCACAGTGCCCGCCACAGATGCAACCGTACAAAGAACGCAGCCCCGCCGTATTCCCGACATTGACTTCGGTGTGAGGCCCGACTCATCTCCAATTCTTATTATGCCTCCTTATAAATCGTTACGATATGGATTAGAACAAAGAGACTCAATACCACACCCGAAGGAAGCAATAACACAGCTTCAAAGGCAGGCACTGTTCATTTACAAGCCTCTTAATTTTTTGGGAAAGCACTCACAATCACCCGCCAAAAATGACTACCTACGGTCTCCGGGTCTTCCATCCGCTCAATCTCGCACTCGGAGGTGAATGATGGTGCCAAACAGCAACAGACCTCTTGCTTTTGTGCCTAAATTCATCCAAAACAGTACCCACCAAAGGTTCATATAGAAATGTATTACAGGGGGAGAAGAACATTCCCTCAGCTCCTGTTGCCCCTGCTGAAAGTTCCCCCAAGCCATATATTGTAGAACTGCAGGACAGCGTGCCTGAACTAAACATAGACAGTCAAGATATTGACATGCATAGAACTGCCTATGAATCCCAAGCACTCATCGGTAGATTCAACTGCTTCTGGCCCAAACCAATGGAGCTGTTCCATTGGATTTTTACAAATTGGACTATGGACTGTGAAATACACCTTTGCTCAAAGGGGTATTTCATTGTCAAATTTACATCCACTGAGGTCAGAGATGCCATCATCAGCACGGGACCATGGTTCTGGGGCTCCACGGGACTCTTCATTACACCATGGTTCCCAAATTTCGATGCAAACTCCATGGAGGTGACCAATATGCCGGTCTGGGTTCGGCTCTACAACCTCCCGCTACATTTTTGGAATGAAAATGTTCTTGGCTGCATTGGAAATACCCTTGGCAGATACATTAAAACTGACACTCAACGCCTGGAAGAGCGCATATTCACCTTCGCACGAATCTGTGTGGAGGTTGACTTGAGCAAGGGACTCCCTGAGTCCATTATGCTGAACAACAAACAACAGAGATGGACACAACATTTAGACTATGAGAATACAACTTTCAGATGCAGGATCTGCAGGTGCACAGGCCACCTACAAAACTCATGTCCGACAGCTAAAAGGGATAACAGGAAAAAGAAGAAACCAGGCAAAGCGGCAAAAGGGTGGCAATTTCCATCTGAAGAACCAGAACTACAGGCAGAAGAGGTGGAACCAACACCACATGAGAATCAGCAAATAGATACTTCCATGGGCACACAAGAACAGGAAATGCAAGAGCAACTCGATGCCACCGCAAAGACTCAGCAGGCTATGGGACCTGGCACACTAGACAGTGGGGGATACAAAAGAACACATACATCAGACACATCTGACTCGGATAAGGACAATGGAGCACCAACAGAAGGAAATCAACTTGTCCTTATCGAGACCGAGCCAACACTTGGTGCTTGGCGTAAGGTTGAAAAGAAGAAGGGGAGAAAATCATAATTGTATCTCCTTTGTGTTTTTATTTTGTGGCATATTGAATGTCTTTGGACATATACCAGCTCATACAACATGTAATTTTGTTTACTCATAAATAAAATTACGAACTTTTTCATTGTGAAAAAAAATATAACAAATAATATATAAATTGATTCCAGTATTATTATTTTTTATATTGTTTTTATTTTGTTTATAAATTCATTTACTTAACATGTAACTTTAAAGTCATAAAAAAAAATTAACAAATAACCTTATGACAACTTACTATACTAATTTGAGGGTGGCAGGAGCAGGAGGGGTGATCTTGTGCCTCAACAAACAAATGGAATAATTGTATGCATGGGGGGTTTGGGATAGAAACTAACTACCAATCTGAATACATTGCATTATGGCAGGGACCGGAAATGCAATGGCAAAAAAAATTTCACGGTGTATGGGGACTCAATGTTGGTTATTTGTCATATCATAAAAACTAAAGGAACAAAAAACATAGACTATTCCCCTATTTTGCAGAGAATAAACCTTCAAATCAAGAAGTTTCAACAAATAGTACTTTTCCATTTGTATCACAATGACAGACTCATTGACCAACAGAGGAGTTCATTTGGAGCAAGGGAAATTGGAAATGGATCATGGAAGGACCCTTTTCTTTCCAATCCCATGACCAAAAATAATATTAATCATGGTATCAGGTTGTTAGGGCCCTATATTACTAGTGTAGTCCCTTATTGTTGTTAGTGTAGCCCCCTTATTGTTATTTTTGTACCCCTGTAATCCCCATATTGTTATTATTGTGCCCCATAATAGCTCATTATTGTTATTTTTGTCCCCTTACATTATTATTGTTAGGTCGGTTCGGATTATATTGTGACCCCATGGACTCCTATATATAGAAATGAGGTTTTTTCATTTGAATCATCCAAGAATTTTTCATTTATGTAATGTAAAGGAGGTTTCCCCTCGAAGTGGCTAACTTCTAAGGCATCGATCTCTCTTTTCTTCTATTTTGGGAGCTGGTTTCATAACATTTGGTATCACATCTCTAGATTTTAGGCTTTTTCTGCTTCAAAACAGGTCATTGTGGATTTTTCGCCATAAAGTTTTTTCTACAAAGGTTCAAAAGCTAAAAAAAACCCCATTTGCGAAGAAATCCTAAGGAACGTCATGTAAACATTTCAGATCTTGGTTTGCAATATTTTCAGAGATATGATCTGTGGAAGTTAGGGCTTTTGTAGGCTCCTGAATTTCATATTAAAGAGGTGACCTTAGGAAAATAATCATAACTCTGTCTCTGAGCATCAGATTGGAATTCTGTAAAAAGTGGACGAAAGTGCATGGAATGCACTTTCATGTGTATCAATTTCAGAACCGAAGGAGAAAACAGTGACACGTGGAATGCCGTAAAAATTCGCTCTATTGAACTAGTTCATAATTAGGTCATTGTGGGAGATTGGAATTAACTTTGACTTGAAGAATCCAAATCAGGTTAGACCTATAGCATTGGAAAGAATATTCAGAGTGCTACTACAGGACGAAATATAAAATCTTGGGGATTTGAAATTATAGAGATACATCATTTTCAATATTGAGCTCTTCAAAAGCAAGAAAAATGTGTGTATTTTTTTTTTTAATTTTATGAGTCTTGTTTGAAAACTCAGTTTGAAGTTATTCCAAGGGCATATTGAAGCATAGATATCAGTATTGTGTTCTAAAATTCCTCCTAAAAAGAGTTCAACACCCATTAAGCCCTCAGAAAGCTATCTATAACTCATGAAGAGGAAGAAGTGCAACATGATATATCAAAATTACAAGACCAAGTGCAACAAATTTCGCTTCGCAAAAAATAACAAAAAATGAAATGGAAGCTAAGATGGATGGTTTGAAGAAAGACATGGAAGCTAATATGGATGGTTTGAAGAAATATGTGGAAGATAAGATGGATGTTTTGAAGAAAGGGGTGGAAGCTAAGATGGATGGTTTGCAGAATGGCATGGAAGTTGAGATGGATGGTTTGAAGAATGAGGTTGAGTCTCCAAAATGTCTTTAAAATGACATATATTTTCACTTCATTCACACTTCATTTCACCTTTATCACATTCATTCCATCACCTTTTCACTATATAAACCTCCATCTCTATCATCATATGAGTTCATAATTGTATTTTCCTAAAGTTATATTTTTCAAGTGTTTATAGTGAATTAATGATTAAAAATTAGAAAAATGATATATACTTGCTAATATCTAAAATGACTTGAGTTTCAATACAAGTGTAGGTCATTTAGAAGCTTCCAAGACACTCTTATGTGGCCTCCAAAGATCAATTTCGAATTCTCTTCAAGATTGGACAAAGATTTGGGATAGGAATCAACCATATCTCATGGAGAAAAATCATGGATAAAGGGATATGTGTCTAATTAGTTGAGATTTTTAATTTCTAGCACATATAGTGCATGCATGCTTCGCAAGTTTTATGAAACCCTCGGGTTGAAAATTAAATGATAGGTAATTTAATTGCCTCAACAATGTGGCGCCATTGTCGGGGAAGTGTGCATAGAAACTAGTCTGCAGTCTAGAGTTTATTTTCAGTTTTTATTTTTATTTTATTTTATTCCTAGATGCATTGTTAAAACATGTAGATGTATAAATCATTTAGCTGCATACATTTCAATCATTTTTGTAAAAATAAAAAATAAAAATTATGCTAACCATTAATGGACAAAAAATATAGAATGCAAATCAAACATTATTTGGAGTGCAAGGACTATATCGAAGAATGGTTTCAGAAGGTGACTATGTCACTACATTTACTCATCCTTCAACCAATCTTTGCGTCGAATCCAAAGATGATAATGTTTCCTCATGTCCTTGCACACAATCAGGTACATTCTGCGAATTTAGATATGAGCATTTCAGAAATTTTAATCCGTAAGTGGCTCCATTGGAAACATTCATATAATTAAAAAAAAAAATCTTTCAAATAGCATAGGATAAAGTAGAAAAATAAAATCAGATCTAATTTCATTTAGGTTCTTAATTTATTTCTTGATTAAAATTTTAAAATTTTAAAGTTTCTAGAATTCTCATTTCTTTCATTTGCTTTTATTTTTCATGGATTTCTAGTGGTGTAGTAAGAGCCACACATAAATATTTTCAATAAAAAAAATCTTGCTTATGAATAAGTAAAATGTAAAATTTGAAATAAAATCAATTTTATTTTGTTTTTGTTTTGATTTCCAAGAAAATTGACAAATTGATGAATAGGCTTTCGTGCGACCTGGAAGATTTTTTTTTTGCATTGACTTAGAATTGAAATTCAAAATTCATCATTAAAAATAAATAAATAAATAACCAATTAATTTTTTCTCACTAATTTAACAAAGAAATTAAATTCCTTATTTTATATATATATATATATATATATAACATTAAAAAATAAATTCAAAACCAAACAAAATCATTTAAAATTTTAATGAAAGAAATTAAAAATATAAAACACATAAAAATTCAAAAACACAAAACATATAAACAAACACAAATTACAAACCAAAACTCATGACATTTATTAAAGATAATGCATAGGCCAAACTGATTAAAAAAAAAAAACTCACTACAATTTTTTTTTTTAAATGAAACGAATTCTCTTTCCTAATTTAAAAGCCAACTTTTCAGTCTTTTGACTCCTGTCAAACAGAAATGGGCATGAATAGGTTAGTGGGAAAGAATAAAACAATGAAGCCCTCCATTGAAGCATCAAGGCCAAGGAACGTTGCAACATATGGTGGAATTATGGTAGCGCTCAACTTCGTATGCGGATCTGTTGTTTCAATGCAGAATTGTGGCTCGGGCTTCAATTCAAACAATAACCAAACATATAAATCGATGGTCGAAAGATTGATAATTGCAGCCAAGTATAAGAGTTTAAGTTTAATTAAAAAATTTCGGTGCTATGTTAACAACTGACAAATTCATGGATTTGTTACGAAGATCTAGCAGTCATTCTAGCAGCAAATGACTTTGTTGCTAGAGAAAAAGCCATAAAACGTAGTAGTTTTGACCCAACATTTTAAAACACATTTTGTGACCAATTGGGGACGAATATCAGAAAAATAAAACATGGTTTTTTCTCATAACGGGGTTAATTATTTTTATTGCATCGAGTTCCTCAAATTAGTAACCATTTGAGAGATTTTCACGGATATTTAGAGCCTCATTTTCCAGATTGTGTGGGGAAAAACGGTTTTTTTTTTTTCAATGAACGCAACAGTTGTGGCCAAAATCTGATTTCCCTGATCTTTAGGAGTTGGATTATGTGTGAATTGAAGTTTCAAGGATATGAGATGGATTTATTTGATCCAAGCTGGACTCTGGCCATAAATTCGTTGGGATGATCATGATTTGATGAAATTACTGCCATCAGATGTTATTTGGGTTTATCGGCAAGAATTTTATGAACTAGAATGAAGAGCTGGCATGCGTACCTCAGAGATGAGATAAATTTTAGTCAAACCAACTCATAATAGGAGGATCATATCCGGAAGGATCTTGCCATAAACAAGTTTGATTGGGATCACCCTCAACATTTTGTGCCCAACATTCCCACTGCCTCCAAGTAGATTAGTGTTGTGTGGGATGCTTATGAGGCCACCAAGAATGATCACGGGGTCTGAATGGGATGAATTCAAGAACTTGGAATATGAAGAAGATCCTTCTCATCCACAATTGATGGGGATATCTTTCCTGAAGAATTGATGGAAAAGAAACAACAACACCTATGAAAGATATCTCGCCCATATTTTCTATTAACATAAAAGACTTGAATGATAAATTCAGATTTACAGTTAGTCAAACCAATGATTTATCTTTTATAACGTCAAGTCACCTTCTACTGGGTTTAAGATTATAGATTATTTTTGTTACAATTACAATTTCTCTCATGGAAATGCTAGCAAAGGTTATAAATGAAGAATTTAACAAATTCCAAGTGGTAAAAAAGGGAATTTTAGAAGGCCCATATTCATGCTTGTGTATTGATTGCTTTTTTGGTGCATATCTCTTTTGTTCTAATAACTGTCAGATAAGAGCAACAAACTATGGCGTCAGCATCTGAAGGAATACAATTCTAGAAATTTCTTCGTTGTTAAAAAAAATGTTTACTGCATCAATAAAACAAGTAGGAATTCACTCACTTTTTTGGGAAAATATATTTATTAAATTTGAAGATTGTATTGATTACTTGCATAGCTATGTGTGCTTAGTTGTCTATGTAGGATTTTAACTATAGAAACTGTGCAATTCTACAGCTGAAAAACCTCATTGAAGCAAGAAACAAAGGAAAGAATCATAAAACACAAGACAAAAATAATTGAATTAAGGCGCAATAGCTCACCTTAACTAAATTTAATTGCAAATTGAATTTCATTAATATTGATTTTACATTTATCATTGGTTTTGTCTAATATTATGTTTTCAAGCATGATAAAGGGAAGAAGAAGAACCATACGAGCGCTTTATGTGCAGGGTCGATTGGTGACTTTTGAGCGAAGATTGTTTTGCAGGAATCATTAAGAATTAAAAAAATAATATTTTTTTTATCTTTATGAAATGCTATGGTTCAAACATAAATTGAGGAAATTGTGAATATCATCATTTTTATAAATTGGATTTATTATCACAATTGTGAAATTGGACTAACCATGATAATTTGAAACGAATACATGTCATAAACTTGTTTTACTAAGAATTAATTATGCAGAATATTTTGCATAGGTACCGAGAGAAATTGATCACTTCTCTTTGAACACACTTAAGTTTTATTGCAATGTTAGTGCCATGCTTATTTTTGGGTTCCAGGACAGTCAGAAAATTGAAGGAAGCTGATTTATGCATGATTGGTTTTCTACGACCAATTTCAAGAAACATGAACCAACTAGATCCATTTATATCATCCATAAATGCCATCATTTTTCCTCTCTAAACTCACAAGCTATTCAATAATTTTCGCTAAACATCATCGTCACCATTTTCCTTGCAAGTGTCGCATGTTTCCTTCACATCTTCCATTTACATTTTCCATAATTTCCATTCAATTTCATTAACCCATTAATATAGACATTTAGCTCGCTTACATGCTGATTTGTCCTTTTGCTTTCCGCTCACTTGTTTACCCTCTTGTCATTTTCCTTTCCATTAAATAAATCCTACTTGATGCAAATTTTCATCCATGGTCCTTCCAAAATCATTATTCCATACTCACATTAGATGATGGGGTATTCATTAATGCATCCCTTCTAACAAGTCTTGGCCTATCGACATCAACACATTATCTAGGATCAAGGCTAGAGTCCTTATTAGTACCTTGAAGCTTGTATGCATTAATGACAAGTTCTCTTGCTGAAAATCATGGGAATACATCAATGTCCCTTGATCGTTGGATCTTGAAAGTGGCTCGACATCAACTCATCTATTCGCACTTTGCAAGATGTACTTAGGTACCTTGGCGCTCGTTGACATTAATGGCGAGTTTTCCTCGTATTGGTTAACAACATTCATTAAAGGTCAGTAATCCAATGACTTATCTTCATGCTCGACAACAACACATTTTTCGCAAGACTAGAATTGTGCCATCAAGTTTTGTAGCAGGGGAAGACTATATCACTTTAGCATTTTGTAGTGAATACATCATATTTAGCAGTAGAAATAAAGAATTTACTTTCACAACCTCATCCACCAATTATGCAACCAAGAAGCAGATAAAATTCTACATTATATTCCATGATTCAGCAGTAGGATCTACACTTCTCTACATATGCGCAATTTGTCCACTTCTTAGGTAAGTAAAAATATGTCCTTTTCTAGCTTTTAATCTTAAAAATCCTTAAATTGAAATTATAATTTTTGGAAAATACTTTACCATATTTCATTTCTCATTTAAAAACCGAAACACCTTTAGTTGGGGGGCGACAGGGGTGGGGCGGAGGAACATCCATTATTATCAATTTTCATATCACTTCATTCTGTTTCACTTCATTTCATCCTAACATATTTGTCCTAATCAACTATGATTGCATTATGGTTCAAAAATTGTATGATTTTCAAAATGACGACTAAATAATGAGCATATTATATGGCTTATTTAAAGATGCATTCCCAAAATGTTAAAGGAACCTTGATGCAACAAAAAGAAACAAGGTATTGATACACAAGAACCAGTAACAATTAAAATTTGATTGCCACACGAGAACCAACCAAACATATTGCAATTCAATATATGACAAGGAATACTTTGAAAAAAGAAATGAAATTGTCAAATATAATTGAATGAAAAATTTAAAGAGCATTGATATAAGCCAAGCTCATTCAAAAGCAAAAGACGTTGCAAGCAAATCAAAGGAATTAATGCAATATTTGCATGAGGACATGCAATCACTCTAGTTGGAGGGTATGTTGGGTCTACAAAATGTCTTTAAAATGACATATATTTTCACTTCATTCACACCTCATTTCACCTTTATCACCTTCATTCCATCACTTTGTCACTATATAAACCTACATCTCTATCATCATATGGGTTCATAATTGTATTTTCCTAAAGTTATATTTTTCAAGTGTTTATAGTGAACTAATGATTAAAAATTAGAAAAATGACATATACTTGCTAATATCTAAAAGTGGCTTGAGTTTCATGAAAAGTGTAGGTCATTTGGAAGCTTCCAAGACACTCTTATGTGACCTCCAAGGATAAATTTCAAATTATCTTCAAGATTGGAAGAAAATTTGGGATAGGAATCAACCATATCTGATGGAGAAAAATCATGGATAAAGGGATATATGTCTAATTGGTTGAGATTTTTCGGGGTCTAGGGAGAGAATAGTGGATCCTCATTAATGAGGTATATTCTTATGTTTTTGTATAAATAGGAGAGCCTTCTCCTCTCAAAGGCATGTGTAAATTTTGGATTTATGCTCATGTTTTGAATAAAGAATTAGATTTGGCACCATACTCATGAGTGTTCTTTCACTTTGATTTGGTTTTGCTTACATATGGAGCTTCTTCACTTGCCCCCCTCATGCATCATTGGATTGTCCACCTAAATGAGTGTGAGATTGTATAATAATTTCATTCATTTATTTATGTTTAGTTTAGTTTTAATTTCACGCTTTGTTATTATTTCCTTTATGTTCATTTACATGCTTTCATAAGTTAAGTTTTCATATGCTCATTTTTTTTCTTTGATCTTGCAGGTTTAGATGGATTGATAACTTTTCTTTTATTGTGGTTAAGATTGTTTAGATTTCAATTCATGCTTTTCAATTCTTGCAAAAAGTTTATATTTTGAATTCATGAAGTGTGCCTAGTGTTAGGGTCTTATAATAATAGGATTCATACTTTTGAATTTGCTATTTTAAAATCTTGTAATATTGTACATACCTTTGCTTTCTACAAATGTTTTCCCATATTTTAAAAAATTAAAAGAGGGTAAGTCCTAAAATAAAAATCAAAGGACCAAAAGAAACAAGAACAAAAAAGAATATAAACTATAAACCCCACAAAGATAGATAAAAATAAGATCATGAAAGTGTTGCACATTCAAATTCCACTACTATTAGTTTAATTTATGCAAATAAAATTGTGTGCCTCTTGTCAAAAATGCCACAATTCGAGGTAATCATACAATTTATTCTTTATTATTCATGCTTTGAATTTCATGTTGATTGTTAGTGAATAAAGATCTGGCCAAACAATCTAATCTTTGCAGATCAGTAGTTAGGTAGAGAATAAAAGAGATCATTAGTTTAATCCGAGCCTTTGGAAGTTATAAGGTTAGAAGTAGATAGTTTGCTTATTAAAACAAAATAAACGGGTCAGCAAGTTCAAATGTGCCCAATAAAGGAAATGAAAATGTTAGGATAAAAAGGGGTAGGTAGATTACTTTCACAAACATTGAAAAGCATCAATTGGTTTGTTTCTTATCTCTAATATCTTACTAATTTTCCCTTTCCTAATTCCAAAAGCCCCTTACCTCTTCATTTTATTTTATTCTAACACATTTCCCTTGTATAAAACATTTTCCATTTTGATAGATACTCTTTCCCTAGCTAAAAACTCGTTTCCATTACTAATATCCCTTCCCTTTTACTAAACTTCCATTTTCAATTAAAACATGCAAAAAACCCATTGTGTATAGTTTTATATGGTTAAAATTGATCCAGGTGGATATTGGTGGTCACCCGCCTATTCCACTTGGGGCCCCACCATTGTCTCTTTCAGTTTTTTCAGTTTCGGCACAACTTACTATTTTTAGCAGTTTTTTGGGTCCTGAACTTCCGGAGCTGTTTTGAGGCCCTAAACAACATTTTTTGGGAAAACGGGGAGCAACATTGATCCATGGACCGATGTTGCTCCCTCAAAATTTGTAGTCCTCGGATATATCTTTCTAACGAGGTATGGTACGCGTCAAATGGAGATCGTATGCTAAAGTTGCGTCGCTGGGAAGTTGAGACGCCAATTTACCCAAACGGGGCCCATAGTTTTGGCGCTTCATCTCCTAGGGTTATGGTTTTGGCTGTTTAGGATTTCCCATTGTTTCTAAATAATAAATAGGCCCTCATGCCTCATTGTAACTCAGTTTAGAGGCCTGTAGCCGCCACATCTCTTCTCAGAGATAACTACCAACGCCCTAGCTAGTTTTATTTCCATTCTGTTTGTAAGCAAATTTCAGTTATTTGATATTAATGAAATGAAGTGTTATTTCCACTGCATCTTTGTATTTATGGTTATATGTTTATTCTGTTGCGTTCCTGCATAAATCTAGATCAGTGGTATCAGAGAGGTCTACTTTTTCTTGATCCTTCTTTGCATGTCCCCAATGAGGTCAGGGTATAAGGAGTTAGGGCTCGATCTGGTGGAACCTTTGCAAGATCAGCCTCGCAAACCCCGACGGATGCCCATGGGGGACGAAAAGAAAGATGAGGGAGCTGGAGATCCTATCAAAATATTGCTCAAGGAGGCCCTCGAAAAACAAAGGAATGTGATAATGGATAACTTTTCCCAGATCCTTCAATGGTTGCCCACTGGTGGCACATCTGCATCCAACAGCCACTCTGGAGGTGTGACTCCTTTTAAGGTACAAGTAAAATTTGACATTCCCATATTTGAGGGTCAAATAGATGCAGATGCCGTAGATATATGGTTGAATCTATTAGAAGGATATTTTTTGGTTCATGACTTTTCCGACAGGGAGAAGATTATTTTTGCACTCCTCAAAGCTGCCCCCCATGTCAAGGACTGGTGGGAAACCCACTGTGAGAAAAAGGACAAGAAAAAACCCTCTCTGTTCTCGGCCGTACCCACTTGGAATTATTTCTGAGATGCCATCAAGGAACAATACTATCCTGTGGGGAGTTATGAGGACAAGTACATACAATTGACCACACTGCGACAACAAAGGGATCAAGATGTGCATGAGCTAACGAATCTGTTCCATACCCTACATACCAAGTTGGGTATCAAAGATTCAGAGAAACATCTGGTGCTAAAGTATCATAGTTTTCTGCACAGATACATTCAAGAGGAAATGGAGTTCCTCAACATCTCTTCGCTTGGTACGGCATACTGGTATGCCACCAAGATTGAGTAGAAATTAAAATAGAAGAAGCAAGACTTTGGATCTGTGAATCAAAAGCAAGGGAAAGGTGCTCCCAAACTGCAGAACAAAGGATAGAGCCAAGGCATGGTGACTCAAGATAGCCTGTCGAAGCCACAAGCAAAGAACAACACCGCAAAGCCAAAGAAGGACACAGGAAACTGGTGTGAGTTCCATAAGAGCTCCACTCACAACACAAGTGAGTATCGGGCCAAGTAGTCGTTGGTGGCTGAGATGATGGCTTCTGATTCAGATGCATGCTCTGACTCTAAATCAAAACCTGACAAGGGGAATGACAAAGCGAAACAGATTGTTGATGCGGAGCTCAATGCCACTATTTCCACTACGAAGATCCAGAAGGAGGAAACAGAAGATCTAGAGGAGGAGGAACATCTCTTCCACTCCCAGATTTGGGTAAAGGGCTCCCCAGTACAGTTCATTGTCAACAATGGGAGCCAAAAGAACCTCATTTCAGCAGACGTTGTGAAGCGGTTGGGCTTGTCGACCACAGCTCACCCACATCCATACACCATCGGGTGGCTTCACCAAGGACGAGATCTCCGCATCAGCCAGCAGTGCCGCCTTCCCTATAGCATCAAGCCCTTCACGGATGAGGTATTATGTGACGTTGCTCCTATTAATGTTTCTGATGTATTATTAGGACAACCATACTTGTGGAAGCATCATGCTGTGTATGAGTCTCATCCTCGCGCTGTTATTGTTACTTTGGGAAATAAGTTGTACAGGATACCAGAGGTACCAAATCCTGCCGCTATCTCTTTGGTTACTGCAAAACAATGCAGTAAGCTCATTTCCAAAACTAGGAAAATTGTTTTCCTGATGATCCGAAGATTGTGGCCATGACCTCGAGATAGGGCTCCTCTGTACGACAACAACAAATGGATAAGGTTGTGGAGGAGTACGGGGACATCTTCACCTCACCCACAGGGGTTCCTCTGCACTGTCAGGTCAAGCACCCGATTGATCTGACCCCAGGTGCACTGATACCTAATGGACTGATCTATCGGTGCTCTGTTCTGGAGAACGATGAAATCAAGAGGCAGATTCAGGAGCTACTGCAAAAAGGTCACATTTGACCAAGTTCAAGGCTCTGTGGGAGCCCGATCGTGTTGGTACAGAAGAAGGATGGGACATGGAGATTCTGTATTGACTATTGGGCACTGAAAAAGATCACTATCTGGAATAGGTACCCAATCCCACGGATTGATGACCTTCTGGACCAACTCAAAGGTGAAAAATATTTCAGCAAGGTCGACTTGAAGTCTGGGTATCACTAGGTACCAATTGAACCCTCCGATGTGTGGAAGACTACCTTCAAAGCCAAGGAAGGCCTTTTCGAATGGCTGGTCATGCCTTTCGGGTTGATGAATGCTCCCACAACCTTCATGAGGATGATGGACGACATCTTGCGGCCATTCACCAACTCATTTGTAGTGGTGTACTTGGATGACATTCTGATCTTCAGCCAGACTTGGGAAGAGCACCTTCAACACATCCGACAAGTCCTCCAAACACTGCGGCAACACAAGTTGTGTGCCAATTTGGAGAAGTGCACTTTTGGCATGACCCAGGTTCAATATCTGGGATACATTATTGATGAAAGGGGGTGCATGTGGATCCAGCCAAGATCCAAGTCATTCGGGATTGGCCAGCCCCAACCACTATAACAGAGCTTCGCAGCTTTCTGGGTCTTGCTAATTTCTACCGTAGATTCGTGTTGGGATTCTCTCATATCACTTGACCCTTAAGTCAAGTCACCAAGGGAGGAGCAAGAGAAAAATTCTTTTGGTCGGAACCTCAACAGAAGGCATTCACAGAATTGAAAAATCGCCTCTGTTCTGCCCCAGTGCTCACATTACCAGACTTGCAACAACCATTTGAGATCGAGACAAATGCCTCTGACTATGCTATTGGGACAGTTCTTACTCAACAGGGACATCCAGTGGCATATCACAGTGAGACATTGTCTGACACAGTTCGCAAGTATCCCACTTATGACAAAGAAATGTATTCCATCGTGCAAGCTTGTCGACAATGGAAGCATTACATTTTGGGGAAGGAAACAATCATCCACACAGACCACCGGCCCCTGCAGTTCATACAAACACAAGGGAAGTTGCAGAATGATCGCCATCAGAAGTGGTCCACATATCTACAACAATTTCATTTGAACATCAAGTACAAGAAGGGTAGCACCAATAATGTTGCAGACTGCCTCAGCCGACCACCGATCGTGGCGCTCACCACCGTGCTCAACTCTTGTGGGCACGAGACTTCTGATTGGCCGCTTCTCTATGAGAGTGACCCAAAATTCGGCCACACTTACATTAACAAAGTGATTTTACTGGAAAGCCTGAAGCTAAAAACCCCAACTATCTGTATATAATATATGTCATAGAGATCATGTAACAATCCTCATACAAAGTTGATCATATCAAGCTCTCAGTACAATACAATTGCTACACACTAATAAGGTCCGATCTAGCAAATCCATTCACTGATATCTGCCACCTACTAGCCTACCTCTACTGTGCAATCTCTGCTAAAAAATGGCTCTGAATGCACTGCACAATCCTCATTGGTATCTCTACTGAGTGTTGGATGCAATTAATGGATCACTATAGTCACAACTGATAGTCATCTTGCCCTTTCACCTATCTCTCCACTGGTCTCCACTAAAACTGTCCATGCACTGTAGTTAATTGATGTATTCTTCAGTTTATTAATGAGTTAATATTTAGTGAATTAATTATTAATTAATTCACACCACTCTCACTAGTGTATCAATCAGTTAGATTAGATACAACTAGCTCAACTGTGTCTAACTGAGTTAAAATGAACACAACTCCACCAACTACTTCTATAACTCCACCAAACTCTGTCACATGAGTTCTAACTGAAGTCCTCATGCATTAGCTCCAGTAAACCCTCAGAAATAGCGTAATTCCTTATGTCAGCTCATGTGCCACATCTGTGCATTTAACTGAAGTGCTCCAAGAGAATAAGATAATGTTTAGAGTCCAAATATTATTAAGAGCTAATAATATTGGACATATCTATTTTTAGACTAGAAATCTAAAAATAGATTCCACCCAATATGTCTAAAAATAGAAGTCCATATATTTTTCCAACTTGACCAACCATCCATAAATAGCATCCTACAACTCATAGAATATGATCGACATGTCTAAAAAAGACATAGTCTAAAAATAGAATTTGCGCCAAAAATAGTCTGCGGGCCCACTTAGTGAAGGAGACTCTTTTCACTAAGCTCATCATCTTGGTGAATCTCAAAACTCCCTCTCAACAAGATAGGGATTATCTGCCACCCCGATCCTGTCTCTATGGTATTCAAATTTGCTTATGGTGAGTGCCTTCGTCAGAATATCTGCATCCTGATCCTCCGTGGGAATGTAAGAAAGCAACATGATCTTCCACTGCACACAATCTCTGATATGATGATACCGGATGTCAATGTGTTTAGATCTATCATGAAATACTAGATTAACCGAGAGTTTAATACAACTCTGATTATCACAATATATCACAGTAGGATCTAAGTGTGAACTGAACAACTTGACCAGGATCTTCCACATCCATATAGCCTCGCATGCAGCCAAACTTGCTGCCATGTACTCGGCCTACGCTGAACTGAGTGCCATGGATCTCTGTTTCGTGTTGTACTAAGAAACTAATGTAGACCCGATACTAAATATCCTTCCAGATGTGCTCTCTCTGTCTGTTGGGCTCCCTGCCTAATCTGCATCTGTGAAGCCATGCAACTTCACCTTATCCGATTGTCTGTACCATAATCCATATCCAGCTGTGCCTCCGAGATACCTCAGAACATGCTTGCCTGCCTTCCAAAAGAGCTTGGTAGGCTTAACCATAGCTTGTGAAAGCTGGTTAACAACATAGCATATGTCTGGTCGTGTATTGACTAGATACATGAGTGAACCAACCAACTATCGATAAACAGTGGTATCCACTACCTCTGCCGATGTAGCATCCTCTTTCCTCCAACCACCAAGAAGAGGAGTGTTGATAGGCTTGCAGCCTTGCATTTTGAACTTCTCCAGTATCTCCCGGGCATACTTGCCTTGAGACACAAATAGTCCATCCTTCCGCTGCCAAATTTGCAATCCCAGGAAATAATGAAGGAGGCCCAAGTCATTCATCTCAAACTCCTTTGCAAGATCTGCCTTGCATGAGTGTATCAATAGTTCATCACCTGTCAGTATCAAATCATCTACATAAAGTACAATTATTAGCAACTTACCCCCCACCACAATCTGGTATAGGTTCGGATCCGCCTCACTCTTGGCGAAACCAAGTCCAGTGAAAAAACTGTCTATCCATGTGTACCAAGCACGAGGTGCTTGTTTCAGCCCATACAACGCTCTTTTGAGCCTGAACACATGCGACTCGCTGTTGAAGATTTTGAAAACTTCAGGCTGCTTTATGTACACCTCCTCCTCAATGAATCCATTGAGGAATGCAGTCTTCACATCCATCTGATGAATGTGCCAATCCATTTGTGCTGAGAGAGAAAGGATGGTTCGTATGGAAGAATACCTTGTGACAGGTGAAAAGGTTTCTTCATAGTGGATCCCATCGATCTGTGAGAAGTCTCGGGAAACAAATCTTGCCTTGTAATTCTCAATGATCCCGTCAGCAGATTGCTTCACTTTGTAGATCCATCTCGAACCTACCACTAATTTCCCTTCCGACCTTGGGACAATCTCCCATGCACTGTTTTTGACAATCGAATCATACTCTTCCACCATGGAATCTACCCATGTGGGATCCTCCACAGCTTCCTCGAAAGAGGATGGCTCCGTCACGATACACTTTCTCGTCAGAGCCATGTATCCAGTAAATCAGTCAGGTGACTGTCTATGTCTGCACTGTGATGTAGGGGCTCCTACATTCTGCGCTGCATCAAGATTCAGTCGCTCAGCTTCTGTAGTGCGCTTCTGCCCTATGATGGTTGGCACTGCATGAGTGGTTTCTTCCACTCCATGAAACTCCTCTTATGGTTGATCCACATGTTGAGGCTCATCTTTAGGAACTAGTAGCTCCTCATCTGCATGCAAGTGTAGCTCCCTCTCAAGCGACAACTTCATGGCTTTCTCCTCATGAAATTTGATATCCCATCGTACAACAGTCTTCCGACTGTCTGGAAAATACACACGATAATTGTGGGGTGTTTCTATGTACCCCACAAATATCCCAACCTCTGCGGTCGGCTCCAGCTTCTTCCTGGCATCCTTCGTCACATGAATGTAAACAGGTGAGCCAAAAATCTTCAAATGAGAAATATCAGGCTTCTTACTAGAAAACGCCTCTTCAGGTGTACTCATGCCAAGTACTCTATGAGGACAACGATTTTGCACATAAATCGCAGTGTTGCATGCTTCTGCCCACAAGTGTATGGGAAGGCCTTGATCATGCAACATCGCCCGTGCAGCACCCACGATTTTTCTGTTCTTTCGCTCCGCGACCCCATTCTGTTGTGGGTTTCAAATTCCTTTTGCGCTGCAAAAGTCTTTGAATTCGCCAAAGATGAATTCACCACCATTATCGCTCCTAAGAGCTTTCACCTGCTTCCCCGAATCTTTCTCAACCAGTGCCTTGAACTCATATAACTTTGAGAATGTCTCGCTCTTCTTCTGCATGAAGAAGATCCAGCACTTACGAGAAAATTCATCAAAAAATATCACATAATACCTGTGCTTTGTTGTCGAAGCTACTGAGAAATGTCCACACACGTCTGTGTGAATTCTCTCAAGGATCCTCATGGCGCGAATATCCTTCTCATGAAAGGTGTTCTTCACAAATTTTCCCAAAGTACATCCCTTGCACTGATCTGATTGTGCAAGTGTACCCTTGCGAAGCCCGGTAGAAATCTATTGCAAAATTTTCAAAGCGCCATGGTGAAGATGGCCCAATCAACTATGCCACAATTCACCCTCAACCCGGCTCACCACTCCTTCTGCTTTTCCTGCCATTGTTGCACAACCATCTACCTGCAATTGATAAAGGTTCTTAACTCGAACCCTTATCCTCCGGGTTTCACCAGTTTCTTTACTATGCAGGAAAGCCTTTCCCTTGCTAAAAACAACATCATAGCCCTTGTCTTCCAACATCGCCACAGAGATCAGATTTTTCTTCAATCCTGGAACATGCATGACATCCTTCAAGATGAAAGGTTTTCCAGACTCCCTCTCAAAGGAAGTGGTCTCGATACCAGTTTCATTGTATCTACCATCATCGCCTATCTCGATGTGCACTCCAAGATCTTTCTCATGTAGATCAGTAAACAAATATTTGTCTCCGGTCATATGGAAAGACGCACCACTGTCAAGAAACCACACTGATCCCATCACACTTGAAACCAAGCATGTATCAGCGAAAAATCCAGCTCAAAATATGAGGCTAAGGCCTCTCCAGCTGCAGATCCAGCAGCCTGCTTATTTTTCTTCTTATGTGGACAATTAGTGGCGTAATGTCCGTGTTGGTGACAGTGAATGCACTTCACCTTGGACAAGTCCTACTTCTTGCCTTTTGTACCGGATTGAGAAGGATTTTTCTTTCCCTTCCCTTTCCTTGCTTTGGAAGCCAAAGCGCAATTTTCTTCATCTTTATTCTTCGATGTATATCCATCCCTGGTACCCTACCTTATCTCCTCCTGCACAAGATCCGACCAAAGTCGCTCCCATCCTGGCAGTTTCTCCTGACCATTGACAGAGTCCTCGTAGCTATGCCAACTATTTAGAAGCCCAAGGAGAGCCAAGCTCACCAAGTATTCTTCATCAACAGTAACCCCCACACTTCCGAGCTCATACATGCATTGGACAAACTTCGTGAGGTACTTGGGTATGTTGTCGCCTTTCTCCATTTTTATTTTCTTGAGTTTGTCTTTAAGCTCCAACTTCCTTTGGTCGCTTCTGCTTTGGAACAAGTCTGTCAAAGCTTTTCACATCAAGAATGGACTAGATTTACCATGAAGGCTGGACACTATGTGATCCTTCACACTTTCCAACAGAATCCTTCAACACTTTGTTGTCTTCTTTTGCCATGCATCAAGTGCAGCTGCATCGCTAGAAGAAGGTTTTGGAATTTCTGCATCTATGAACTCCTTCAACCCATTATCATCCAACACCGCCTCCATCCTGTCCTTCCATGCAATATAATTCGAGCTGCCCTCAAGGGCATACTCCAATCGCAATTTGTTGAAAGACATTTCAATGAATGCTCAACTTCAACAACAAGAAAACACTGCAACAAATTCGAATTCCACCAGCACAAAACTCAACCACTTCAATAATTGCAATTGCTCTGATCAATATCGCTCTGATACCATGTAGAAATTATATAACTAATATGTTACATATCCAAGATTCTCTTGATCACACACTATTTTAAATTCATGCACAATACATAATCTATTCCACTATTGATCATCACATGCATAAATTAAATCAATTACAAAGCACACATGAAACCATAAAAATTCACACACATTAACACAGTGATTTTACAGGAAAGCTTGAAGCTAAAAAACACAACTATCTGTATATAATATATGTCATATAGATCATGTAACAACCCTCATACAAAGCTGATCATATCAATCTCTCTGTAAAATACAATCGCTACACACTAATCAGGTCTGATCTAGCAAATCCATGTACCGATCTCTGCCACCTACTAGCCTGCCTCTACTTCGCAATCCCTACTGAAGAATGGCTCTGAATGAACTCGAATCCACCTAGATTGCATTGTGCAATCTTCATTGGCATCTCTAGTGAGTGTTGGATGCAATCAATGCATCACTATAGTCACAACTGATAGTCATCTTGCCCTTTCACCTATCTCTCCACCGGTCTCCACTAAAACTGTCCATGCACTGTAGTTAACTGATGTATTCTTCAGTTGATTAATGAGTTAATATTTAGTGAATTAATTATTAATTAATTCACACCACTCTCACTAGTGTATCAATCAGTTAGACTAGATACAACTAGCTCAACTGTGTCTAACTGAGTTAAACTGAACACAACTCCACCAACTACTTCTATAACTCCACCAAACTCTGTCACATGAGTTCTAACTGAAGGCCTCATGCATTAGCTCCAGTAAACCCTCAGGAATAGCATAATTCCTTCTGTCAGCTCCTGTGCCACATATTTGCACTTAACTGAAGTGCTCCAAGAGAATAAGATAATGTTTAGAGTCCAAATATTATTAAGAGCTAATAATATTTGACATATCTATTTTTAGACTAGCAATCTAAAAATAGATTCCACCCAACATGTCTAAAAATAGAAGTCCATCTATTTTTCCAACTTGACCAACCATCCACGAATAGCATCCTGCAACTGATAGAATATGATCGACATGTCTAAAAATAGACTTTGCGCCAAAAATAGCCTGCGGGCCCACTTAGTGAAGGCGACTCTTTTCACTAAGCTCATCATCTTGTTGAATCTCAACATATTTTAACTTATAGTTTAAAATCCATTTAAACATTAAAACCCCGTATTCATTAATCCCCATTACTTGTTAAATCTTCTGCAATATAATCCCAACCTCCACTATATTAAACCATCGCAGTTTATATTAAACTCCTTCACGTTCATATATTATATCCCGACCCTCTTATATTTATTCCATCACTTAACTTTATATTATCCTCCCCTCATTTAAATTTTTTCCCTTTAACATATATATTAAATCTTGTTGTACTATATCCTTAACCCACCTTACATTTAACCCATTTCATATTACAATTTTCAAACCTTTGCATATAAACTACTTTGCATGAAGTTTCTCGGGTCCCACCTCTTTGAAACCCCTTCATTTATCCATTTTCCAATCATCACCAACTAATCGGACGACCCCCACATTGTTTCACACACCTGACGACCCAATGTTTAAAACGATGGGAGGGTTTCGAAATGGATGGTTTCGCAACCTTCTCCCCATGCCACGTGACAATCATTTGTTCTATCGCACCCTCATCCCGAAAACCACCCGACCAATTTTTGCAGTGGGATAAACCACTTACCTATCGACCCCACGCTGTGTTAAACCATCATGCCACCTCTCCACTCATCCACTGTGCGATGCATTGCTTATCAGCCCCGCGTGCAATAAACTCCCGACTATTACATTCAATTTCCTATCTGTGTTTGAATTGCGAAAGTGAAAATCCATTGCCAACCCGAATTTAAGCCCCACTGCAAGTTTAGACTCCTTCCATGGTTTTCCTTGTTCCCTAAAGCCATTTTTTCTCCCCTGCAGACCTGGGTTTTATTAATAATTGGTTTTTTTTTGCAGGTATATTAGCATACCAAGAAATCTCATAAACAATTGATACTAGTTCAAAACTGTTTAATTCAGATTCTCGGGATTTAAGAAGAAGTTTCATGTGCAGAAGTAAAAACAAGTTAAACCAGAAATACAACAGAGAGAGATACAATTTACATACTAAATGATTAAAAAAAGATAAAAACACTTTCACCAGCAACAACAAAAGTTTACTTAAAGATGAAATTTACAAACAAAAATGATAAAAATAGAGATTCAGAGGATGAATTTTATTGTGGTAGGTAAAAGAAAAGTCAGACTAAGAGTAAACAGAGCAAGCACTAAAATTCACAGTGACAACAAAGACAGAGTTTAAAGAACAAAAGTAGAGTTAAAAGATAAATCAAATGAAAGTAAGAAGAAGAAGAAAGCGTGAAAGACAAACCAACATGAGAAAAATAAATAGATAACATCAATCAAAAAATCAGGGACAAATTGCAGTCATTTGAAAGGTGTCACTACCTTTTAGCATCCAGATATTTTATTTCCTAGAATAAATCCTAAATCAGTTTAGGATATTTTGTATTGAGTTTTTTATAAATACTTTAGTCATTCGAAGTAATAAAGCGTGTGGATTTCTGAACATTTCTATAGTTGTATTGATTTGAAACCTGAGGGTTTGTTGTACCATTTTCAAGTCAGTAGACTAACTAAGTAATAAAGGCATTGCATTGTAGGATTCATGTGTTGAGCCACTTCAGTGAAGTATGTTTAAATTGTTCTTTGTTATTCTCTTAAGTTTTTCATAAACTTGTATTTTTTCTGAATCTAAATGATATAACATGAATTTTATTTCAGAACTTTTTTAAATACACTTTGTCTTGAACTGTTATTCATTTTCATGTTTTCTTCTAATATCCAGATTAGGGAATTCTTCATTGATACCTAATTTCAATTGACCTCTGTCATTTTATTCATTATCCAGTTTGAGGAACCCTTAATTTCTCCTTGATTCTGATTGAAATCACTTCACCATCCATCCTTAAAGATCTGAATTTACTCAACTACCTTTCCCTGTGAACACTTCCTTGAGAACTTGATTCTGATCAGTTGCTTGATACATTGACTACATTAGCCCAATGGAAAAAATACCTGCATATATCCATATGAATTAGTAATTTTTCCACCAAACCAAACCAAAATCAAAACCAATCAATCTCTCAAAATTAGGTTTGTGGTTACCTCGGTGAGTTCTTTCTTTAACCTTGAGAAATTACTGAGTGATAACATATTGATGACCATACTGGGGAAGAACATCTTCTTTAGAAATATTACATAAAAGTTCGGATCTGATCTATGATGGTGGACAATGATCAGACACAGAAATGTTAAAATCATCCACCTGGTGACTCCACATCAATTTCAAAATCAAATCCAAGACTCCACTGGAGGAATGAACATGGAAGAACATCATGGGAAGATCAGGTTTCTAATCCAAGACATCATGTTCTTTCTCATCAAGAAATTTTTTCAATGTATATTGTATTTTAGAAAAATATCTTAGATTAGTTTTTAATTACTTTTCTTTGGAGATTGTAAGTAGACATTCTCCCGATTCCTTTAAGTAGCTTTCTTCTGAAACTTATGATCATCTTCCAATTTATAAGCCTCAAGTAATCAAGACTGATCATACAATTCCTGTACATATTCCTATACCTTGTAAAGTTCTTGATAGATATAAGCCACTCATCTTACCTCCTATACTCCATGATTTCCCTGATAATTATTACAAACATCTCCCCATGTTTGATGGAGAAAATGGTAACATCACTGCTAAAAAACATATTCAAGGTTTTGAAAATTATCTATACCTATTTGAGATAGATGCAGATGGTGTTAGTATCAGGCTTTTTACTCTTTCTTTGCAAACTAAAGAAAAGAGTTGGTTCAAGAATCTTCCTATTACAAGCATCTCAAATTTCCATCAGTTTGTCAAAAAATTTCTTGATAGATGGATAATCAAAGTCAATCTTTTTGTGATCATAGAAGAATATAATCAGTTGAAAAGACAACCAAATGAAACAATACAACAATTTTCTGCCATATTCAATCAAGTTTATTATTCAATGCCAGAAAATATAAGACCTCCTCCTGATTCAACTCTCTTGCATATCCAAAAGCATTTGATCCAGAAATAAAATTTCAGCTAAGAGAAAGAAACCCTTCAACACTTGAATAGATGTAAAACATTGCAGTAGATGTAGAAGTCAATTTGCTAATTATAAGGGAAAAATTGAAAGCAGAAGAAAAGAATAACAACATTGCAAAGCACCTCACATCTTCAGATGTAAAACTAGACATTTTGGTAAGAAAAATAGAGGAAATGATACAGAAGATCACCATGAAAAATGATTTTTTTGTTCAAGATCACCATGACCCATTAAATGCAAGAAAGGAAGATTTTTTTGGTCATAAACATTTTTCTTCTTATCACAACTACCATAGATCAGAAAATGGATGTACAGATCAATATGTTGAGAAGCAACCTACTGATCTAATGTGTATGTTTGATAACATTCCCTGTTTTAATGATTAGCCTAAATATGATCAGTATGATGATAATTATGTTCTTCAAACTCAAACTAACTTACAGAGCAATCAGTAGCTAGTTTGGGAAAAAAGGAAATTCAGTTTCAACAACTTGAATACATATTAGCTATGAGAGTGAAGAGGAAAATACAGAAAATTTGGAAATAAGTGAAGGATATTTGCCTCTTTGTTTTGCTTAATTTCAGTTCATCATAGAAAACTTTAAAGCAATAAAAAACAACAGTCTTTAGGTATTTTTATTGACAAGAAAAAAGAAAATGAAACTCTTGATCAGGATTCTTCAGTTTCACAATTACAGTTATCAAATTCAATTGAGATACCTGATCAAATGAAACAATAAAGTTCTATACCATTATGTTTTGAATCATTTAAGTTTTTAAAGGAGATTTGGTATAATATCTTTGAAGCAAAGGAGGAGCAACTTGCAAACATCTATGAAGTTCCATTGAAACCTATATGCAATAGGTTGCAACAATCCTTCCAATTTTTTCATGTTCCAATAGCTGATGTGTTGGATGATGAATACAGTAAAAAATTTTCTCCTTTAACTAACTATGATATTCAGAATCAAGATGATAAAAGTCTCATCAAACAGACATTTCTATCAGTAGAAATATCGTCACAAATTTTATCTGAAAATTAGCAGTTATCTCAAGGAAATCACAGATTAATTTTGCAGAGAAATAATAGTTTAGTTCCACGACATGGAGCCCATCCAAAAAAGATGTACGGTTTTTTAGATCAGTTTAACATTTTTACATGTACCTTGGGAGATCATTTTGTACAGTTTCTAGAGTCAACAAAGGAAATTGAGTATTTCCTTATCTTAACATCTGTTGACAAGTTTCTAATAGTTTGCAGAACTTCTGTTATGATTGCAAACAAGAACATGAAGCAAAATACATCAATGTATATAATGCTTAAATGGTTGCATTGGTTGTTTCGTTTTACCTAACCAACAGTTAAACAACTGATTAGAGTAAGTAGGTAGGATTTTAGTTTGATTAAATTCAGTTTTCAGCAGCAAGTTTATTTTAGTTCCAGTTTTCAGCAAGTGTTGAAATAATTCATTAATATTTGAAGCCAAGGAAAAGGCCCTAAAGTATTGATGATTTAGTAGTTTGGTTTGAAGGTTGCAACACCTTTTAGTTTCAGAACAAATTTCAGTTTGCAGAAAAAGGTGTGATTTCAGTTTGATATTTTCAGTCACAGAGATTATATAACAAAGCATGTGCAGGATTGGGATTGGCCCAATGGATTAGGCTACTAGTCGACGGTGTTCTTGACATCTCACAAGGAGATGCCATCCCCAAGTGAAGCCATTGTTAGGGTCCTATAATAATAGGATTCATAATTTTGAATTTTCTATGTTAAAATCTTGTAATATTGTACATACATTTTCTTTCTGCAAATGTTTTCCCATATTTAAAAAAATGAAAAGAGGGTAAGTCCTAAAATAAAAAACAAAGGACCAAAAGAAACAAGAACAAAAAAGAATAGAAAGTATAAACCCCACAAAAATAGATAGAATAAGATCATGAAAGTGTTGAACATTCAAATGCCACTACTATTAGTTTACTTTATGCAAATAAAATTGTGTGCAACTTGTCCAAAATGCGTCAATTCATGATAATCATACAGTTTAGTATTGATTATTCATGCTTTGAATTTCATGTTGATATTTAGTGAATAAAGATATGGCTAAACAATCTAATCTTGGTAGATCAATAGTTAGGTAGAGAATAAAAGAGCTCATCAGTTTAATCTGAGCCTTTGGAAGTTATAAGGTTAGAAGTAGATAGTTTGCTTATTAAAATAAAATAAAAGGGTCAACAAGTCAAATGCGCCCAATAAAGGAAATGAAAATGTTAGGATAAAAAGGGGTAGGTAGATTACTTTCACAAACATTGAAAAGCATGAATTGGTTTGTTTCTTATCAATAATATCTTACTAATTTTCCCTTTCCTAATTCCAAAAGCCCCTTCCCTCTTCATTTTATTTTATTCTACCACATTTCCCTTGTATAAAACACTTTCCATTTTGATAGATACCGTTTCCCTAACTAAAAACCCATTTCCATTATTAATATCCCCTCCCTTTTACTAAACTTCCCTTTTCAATTAAAACATGAAAAAAACCCATTTTGCATAGTTTTATATGGTTAAAATGTATCTGGCCCCACTGACTAAACCCTTTCTCAATATTATTTTTTAACCTATTACTAACATTCTACACATATTACTTCCCGCTAAGATTTTAACCCATTTCATTTATCCTTCCCCGATATTATTTTAAACCAACCCTCATAATGTATTTTTAATAACCTCACCATTATAATTTCCCGAAACCCTTTATATATTTTAACTTATAGTTTAAAATCCCTTTAAATATTAAAACCCCGTATTCATTAATCCCCATTACATGTTAACCCTCCCGCAATATAATCCCAACCTCCACTATATTAAACCATCGCAATTTATATTAAACTCCTTCATGTTCATTTATTATATCCCGACCCTCTTATATTTATCCCATCACTTAAATTTATATTATCCTCCCCCCGTTTAAAATATTTCCATTTAGCATATAAATTAAATCCTGATGTACTATATCCTTAACCCACCTTACATTTGACCCATTGCATATTACAATTTCCAAACCTTCACATATAAAGTAATTTGCATTGAGTTTCCTGAGTCCCACCTCTTTGAAACCCCTTCATTTATCCATCGTCTGATCATCACCAGCTAATCGGACAACCCCCACATCCTTTTGCACACCCGATGACCCAATGTTTAAAATGATGGGAGGGTTGCGAAATGGATGGTTTCGCAACCTCCTCTTCCTCCCACATGGCAATCATTCGTTCTATCGCACCCTCATCCCGAAAATCGCCCGACCATTTTTTACAGTGCGATAAACCACTTACCTATCGACCACATGCTGTGTTAAACCATCATGCCACCTATCCGCTCATCAACTGTGCGATGCATTGCATGTTAACCCCGCGTGCAATAAACTCCCGACTATTACATTCAATTTCCTATCTCTGTTTGAATTGCTAAAGTGAAAATCCATTTCCAACCCAAATTTAAGCCCCACTGCAAGTTCAGACTCCTTCCATGGTTTTCCCTGTTCCCTGAAGCCATTTTTTCCCCCCTGCAGAGCTGGGTTTTATTAATAATTGGTTTTGTTTTTAAGGTATATCAACATACCAAGAAATCTGATAAACAGTTGATACTAGTTCAAAACTGTTTAATCCAGATTCTTGGGATTTAAGTAGAAGTTTCATGTACAAAAGGAAAAATAAGTTAAACCACCAATACAACAGAGAGAGATTCAATTTACACAGTAAATGATTAAAAAAAGATAAAAACACTTTCACCAGCAACAACGAAAGTTTAATTAAAGATGAAATTTACAAACAAACATGATAAAAATAAAGATTCGGAGGATGAAGTTTACTGTGGTAGGTAAAATAACATTCAGACTAAGAGTAAACAGAACAAGCAATAAAATTCACAGGGACAACAAAGACAAAATTTAAATATCAAAAGCAGAGTTAAAAGATAAATCAGATGAAAGTCAGAAGTAGAAGAAAGCGTGAAAGACAAACCATCATGATAAAAATAAATAGATAACATCAATCAGAAAATCAAGGACAAATTTCAGTCAGTCGAAAGGTGTCACTACCCTTTAGCATCTAGATATTTTATTTCTCAGAATAAATCCTAAATCAGTTTAGGATATTTTGTATTTAGTTTTGTATAAATACTTCAGTCATTAAGAGTATTAAAGTGCGTGGATTTCTAAACATTTCTATAGTTGTATTGATCTAAAACCTGAGGGTTTATTGTACCATTTTCAAGTCAACAGACTGGACTGTAATATCCCAAAATGTAAATAGCAGCAATATAGCTAATAAAATGAAAGCAGCAACAAGTATTTAACACATGAAATCATGAGACCAATATAAAGCCATATTATTGATCATAGGTGTAGAAAATAAGTACAAAACAATGAGGCATTAAACATAGAATGTGATCACACAAGCCTCCAATACATAAACCACTCTCAAAAGTGAGATGTTGCTGCAACACAAAATGGCAGAGAACTGCTACAGCGTAGTCAAATGATGCATAACTATAGCTGGAGATGATACAATGATATAAAAATACTGATATAGGCCTCAATGGAATCTAAACATACAGATCCGAGCACTAGATCAGCTTTCCAAGACAACCCAAGAGGGTTTTTGGAAAATGCACACAATGTGCCAATGTAAGTTGCAGCCCTAGGGCTGAAGATATACTGCAACAACTGAAAAGAGAAGATATGGCTGAAGCTAATGTAGAGAACTACATATTTTCTCCAATAGATCCTCCTGATGAAAGAATGGATCCTCCATTGAAGAAATCACCTCTCAAAACAACCACTGCAACTACCCCTGCAACTCCTCCCTAAAATAACGCAGAACTGGACTGAAATTGCGCTGTAGGGGATAAATTATCCTTGGTCTGATGCCAAATGTATCAATAAATCCCAAGGGGCTTCTTTACAGGCCTCCCAATGGATGTAAACCTTCCTCAACTGAAAAACTAGCTCTGAAGACACCTGATCTAATTCTCCACTGCTGCACCCTACAACACAACACAATAACCTGCAGAAACTGTGTTGATGAAGAAAGCTGTATCTTGGCCTGGAAACCAGAATGTGGAAATTAATACAATGCTCTTCCAAGAGGCCTCTCAAGGAAATAGGTGGGATTCCCACTAAGGAACACTCGGTGCTAAACAGCACATCAATCTCAACTAAATAGCTGAAGAATGCAAATAGTCTAAATAGACCATACACCAATAATAATCCAAAACATAACTTCATATGGCTGCCATCCCCTTCCTTATATATATTATGAGCTTCCTTGCCCTTGTCCCCACTCAATTAGGTCATTTACTTCATGAAATCAATCTCCCTCCAAAACTGTGTTATTCCTCAATTAATCTCCACTCCATAATAGCGCTGTTGACTTGGTACAAGTTGACTGAATCAACATGATCCAACCCCTGTTCACACTTGGAGGTGCTTTATTTAGCTGATAAAAAGGTCTCCTTTCACACTTGAAGTTTTTTTATTGCTGCTTAGGAGACTTATGGGCCTTCCCACCCACTTATTCACCTACCTAGTGATAAAACAAACTATAATATTCCATTTAGTTGAAGGCTAAATTTTTGGAATATTACAGTCCTCCCCTCCAAAATGTTGCTTGTCCTCAAGCAACTGTATAGGGAGAGAAAAATTCCTCCCTTCCTCCTCTTGTGGCCTCCTCATCAATATTCCCCACCACTGCTCAAGATAATCTGCAATAAATCTGCCCTCCAATGGCTCTTCCCAAGTATGTAAAACCCAATGGTTCACATCATGAAAAGGTGGAATATGTAAGTGGAGAAATTCTTGCTGTCCAATGGCCTCCTCAAGGTAGGAGTGATGACAAACATGGGGAACCTCATTCCCAATGAGAGACTCCCATACCCATTATATCATCCAAATGAAATGAGTCATTATAGGTAGCACATCAAAAGGATCCTCAACCCCCGGTTCATGCAATGTATTGGGGCTGTATGGAGAGATTAAATTCTTCCACCCAAGTTGTTTCTATCTCCATTTATGGTATGTATGGGGTTGCTGCTGATCTTGGGTTGGAATTTCATGGCATCCAAGAATGGCCCAATTTACCCCATCAAACAAAACATCCATGAAGTGCCTCCCCCAAGAACTCAAGTTCTCCAAATGGCTCCTCCCACATGAAGACAAGAGACATAGTGTGGAAATCATGGTTTTCCCATTGTTTCTCCTGAAACATGAAACATATAAAATAGGGAGAATCATACTCCCAATGGGCACCTCCAAATCTTGTGCCACTCTCCCAACAAAGCTTCCCATAAACATAATAACATCATCAATATATGGAAGCAAAAACCAATGAAAACAAGTTTCCACATGACAACCAGGAGGTGGATCATAGTTCCACATATGGAACCAGCGCAATGCATCTCCCACCTGCCTCAAATAAAAGAATAACAAGTGCTCTTCCAGCCACTTTTTTGCTGCCACAATCATCCTACAAGATAGGATCATGAAGGTGAAATGTGGTGTCAATGGTGCACACCAAGAATCTTGTGGCTTCCCCCACAAACCACCAATAGAATAGCCAACCTTAATGCTACAATTGGCCTCAAGTACATCATAATATAATATAAAATAAGGGATAATCCTCCTTGGTACAACATGCTTCTCATATAAAGTAAAGAAGTACAAATCATAATGAAAAAATGTACCTTCTCTATTATGTACTTTGGACATTCAGATGAAATGGCTCAACTGAAAGCTATCCCTCACTCTCAATAAGTAGGGGAGTGGTTGTGAAAACCTCTACATCACCATCCGGGCTATGCGTATCTCCATATGTTGATATATGTCCTGCTGGATGCCCTCCCAAGTGAACTTCTCCATCAAAAAATGAAATGCATCAAAGTGCATGGAAAGAAAGTCCACATGTGTTGCATGTAGTAGTTTCCTCTTGAGCTCAGAAACTCTAGTCAAGAAGACTCTGCCATAAGAATAGATGACCTCATCAACCACCACGTATTTATCATCTCCCTCTAGGTCATAAAGAATCATTCAAGCACCAAGATCCTTGGATTATTCTACCAAAAGTTGAGTCCAATATGGATCATCCCTCCTAAGAGATAGCGCTGAAGATCTAAAATGTGAAGCTCCCCACATGCTGCTGTCTTCTCCTTTGACATCCCTCATGCCAAAGTCATCCTCCAAAGTGTTGCCATGCCCATAATGTAGCTTCTCATGCTCAAATAGAAGTGGTGGCCTTTGGAAGTTGGCCTCCCATGAGAAGCTTTCATCCAAAAAGAACCTCCTGATCTTGGCCAATGTAAGCATAAGTGGCCTCCATCTACTCCAATGTATGGAGAATTCCTTCCTCAAGGAAAGTACCCTATATTTCTCCAAACCCATGGAGTAGCTCCCTTGCACCATAGTGGTGCCATCCCCCATCATTGTAGCAACTTCTGTCAGCGCAGAATATGTAGTGAGAGTGGGTAATGCTGAAAATGGGAGAACGTTTCCCTCATCCTTGAGTCTACCCGAGACTCTCTGCACTGTAATAGACCCCTCCAAAGTATCCACCCCTCCAGTATCTAAGAGTGGTGCAGCCCCATTTGAAGCATCTCTCATCATCTCCTGATCTGGTGGTCTCCCCAGTGGAATTCCTCCATGCAGTGAGACATCAATGTCAAGAGTAGACTGCAGAGTAGACTGCACATATGGATGGACAACTTTGTCCCAACCCTCACTACGCAATTCTGTCTGCCTCTTCTGTGAATCACCCTTATGAAATAGATAGGGGTTTTTTCACCTCAACATGTGATGCTGACCTTCCTCCCTACCTTTTCCTTCCTTCTGCAAGGTTTCACAATCATGATGTTCATTGATTGTGCCTTGACCTCCATATATGAAATCCTCAGGAACTTCTTGCAATGATACAATAATTCCTCTTGTTGGAGCAAGTGCTCCATCTACCTCTGCATGAGGTGCTAGATATGCTCTAGATATGACAAAGTTGTTGCTCCCAACCTTCTCTTCTTCCTAAATATGAATGGGAGTGACTTTCTCAATAAGAGGATCCTCTTTTGAAAAATGGATCTTCATGCCCTCTTTTTCAGGAATATGAGCTAGAGATCTTGCCTCTAGCAAGGTATTATGCAATATGTTAGCCTCTTCAACAATTTTCTGAAATGGATTTGAGCTTGTAGGTCCTTTCAACCCATGCAAAAGTTTGGTTTATTTAGCTCCATCAAAGGTGTTTTAGAATGTTTTCCATTAAACCTTTCCACTAATCTCCTAGAGAAATTTTCAAAAGAATAAGTATTTTAATTTTTTAATGAAAAGGACTCAAATATCCACCAGGCGTAGGCCTTACCTTCAAAATGAAGCACTGAAACTTTGATGGCTTCATTCCCTGAGACTTGGTGCTACTGCAAATAGGTGTCTAGCTCCTCCACCCAAGCTCTTGCTGAACATTTCGATGAACCATCAAAAGTAGATAGAAAAAATCTACCCATATCATGCTGCTTGCTCCTCTCCATATTAATCTTGCAAAACTCTTGGAAGGTGATATGATCTTTGAACCTCTTAGTTTGAGATTCATATTCCTGCAAATAATCACTAAAAGTTTCTCTCCCAAAAATTTCTTCTTCTACCATCTCTCTCACAGTAGATCTGGGCATTTGACTGCGTTGTGAATCATAGGGTGTGGTTGCATGCTCATCATGTGAAAATCTATAGTTTTATTTAGATCCAAACTCCTTTGGATATTCTCTCTCCCTTCTGATCTTCTTGAGATCTCCTTTAATGCTCTGCATAGTTTGAAAGAGAAGCTTTGAGAGCTCCTCCTCCTCTCTTCCTCCAAATAATGGAGTCTTCTTTTCTTTTTTTCTATACATCTCTTATTTTTGTGAAAAGCTTCTCCTTATGGTGACATATTGGCTGAATGCATAGGCTGAGCCAAGATTATGCTCTGATACCACTGTAATATCCCAAAATGGAAATAGCAGAAATATAGCTCATAAAATTAAAGCAGCATCAAGTATTTAACACATGAAATCATGAGACCAATATAAAGGCATATTATTGATCATAGGTGCAACAAATAAGTATAAAACAATGAGGCAATAAACATTGAATGTGATCACACAAGCCTCTAATACATAAACCACTCTCAAAAGTGAGATGTTGTTGCAACACAAAATGTCAGAGAACTGCTACAGCGCAGTCAAATTATGCATAGCTATATCTGGAGATGATAAAATGATAGAAAAATACTGATATAGGCCCCAATGGAATCTAAACATACAGATCCAGGCACTAGATCAGATTTCTAAGACAGCCAAATAGGGTTTCCGGAAAATGCACACAATGTACCAATGTAAGTTGCAGCCCTAGGGCTATAGATATACTGCAACAACTGAAAAGAGAACATATGGCTGAAGATGATGTATAGAACTACATATCTGCTCCAATAGATCCTCCTGATGAAAGAATGGCTCCTCCACTGAAGAAATCACCTCTCAAAACAACCACTGCAACTACCCCTGCAACTCCTCCCTAAAATAATGCAGATCTGGACTAAAACTGCACTGTAGGGGATAAATTCTCCTTGGCCTGATGCCAAATATATCAATAAAGCCCAAGGGGCTTCTTTATAGGCCTCCAAGTGGATGGAAAGCTTCCTCCACTGAAAAAATAGCTTTGAAGACACTTGATCTAATTCTCCTTTGTTGCACCCTGCAACAAAACACAATAACATGCGAAAACTGTGCGGATGAAGAAAGCTGTAGCTTGGCCTGGAAACTAGAATGTGGAAATGAATGAAATTCTCTTCCAAGAGGCCTCTCAAGGAAAGAGGTGGGATTCCCTCTCGGGAACACTCGGTGCCAAACAACATAGCAATCTCAACTAAACAGTTGAAGAATGAAAATAGTCTAAATAGACCATATACCAATAATAATCCAAAACATAACCTCGTATGGCTGCCATCCCCTTCCTTATATATATTATGAGCTTCCTCTCCCTTGGTCCCACTCAATTAGGTCATTTCCTTCATGAAATCAATCTCCCTCCAAAAATTTGTTATTCCTCAATTAATCTCCACTCCTCCATAACAATGTTGTTGTGTTGGTCAAAGTTGACTGAATCGACATGATCCAACCCCTGTTCACACTTGGAGGTGCTTTATTTAGCTTCTAAAAATGTGTCCTTTCACACTTGAAGTGTTTTTATTGCTGCTTAGGAGACTTATGGGCCTCCCCACCCACTTATTCACCTACCTAGTGATAAAAAAACTATAATATTCCATTTAGCTGAAGGCTAAATTTTTGGAATATTACATGGACTAAGTAATAAAGACATTGCATTATAGGATTCATGTGTTGAGCCACTTCATTGAAGTATCTTTCATTTTTTCTTTGTTATTCTCTTAAATTTTTCATAAACTCGTATGTTTTCTGAATCTAAATGATATAACAGGAATTTTATTTTAGAACTTGTTTAAATACACTCTGTCTTGAACTGTTATTCATTTTCATGTTTTCTTCTGATATCCAGATTAGGGAATTCTTCATTGCTCCCTAGTTTCGATTGACCTCTTTCATTTCCTTCATTAACTGATTTGAGGAACCCTTAATTTCTCCTTGATCCCGATTGAAATCACTTCACCATCCAACCTTAAAGATCTAAATTTACTCAGCTACCTTGCCCTGTGAACACTTTCTTTAGAACTTGATTCTGATCTGTTGCTTGATACATTGACTCCATATCTCAATGGAAAAAAGACCTGCATCTATCCATCTGAATCAGTAATTCCGCCACCAAACCAAACCAAAATCAAAACCAATCAATCTTACATAACTAGCCTAAAATCAACTAAAAATAACACAGTTAAATCATAAAGAGAGAGCCCTCTTAGACCACTAGGAAGGCTAGATTATGATCTCAAAAGTAGGTTTGTGGTTACCTCGGTGAGTTCTTTCTTTAACCTTGAGAAATTACTGAGTGATAACACCTAGATTAGATTTCCAATTCTATGCAAGTGTGTCATAGTTTATATTTCTATTTATGCATGTGTGATAGTTTAGATTTCCACTTATACATATGTGGTAGATTGGATTTCAATGTTTCCCTAGATTAAAGTTTCCTGCTTTCCTAGATTAGATTTCCTATTTTTCATAGATTAAATATTTCTTTCTTTCCTAGACTAGATTTCATTTCATTAGCATAAATTTAATTTCTTGTCATTAGATTAAGTTTGATTTCAATCATGCAAGTATGTATTTAGATCATCTTTTCATTTCATACAAGTAGATTAGATTTATTTTCATTGCTAGATTAAAAGATTCATTTTCAAGAGATTGTGTGCACATTCATATTAGACAACTTTTTTTAATAGGATTTGAATTGCATTTCATAGATTAAGTATTTTCCTTTACATAGATTGATTTCAGTTTCCTTATGTTTTTGGTTTTTCATCATTTGATTTCATAGTTAGATTAATTTAAATTGAAGGTTAATTTCTACCATATATAGTGCACACACGCTTCACAAGTTTTAAAAAAACCCCGGGTTGAGAATTAAATGATAGGTAATTAAATTTCCTCAACAAATGGCATGGAAAATAAGATGGATGGCACAAAAGCTAAGATGGATGGTATAGAAGGAAAAATTGAATATTTAAATAAATACATGGAAGGTTTGAAGGAAAGTTGGAAAAGTTGCTACAAGAAAAGCTTCCTAATGGCGAAAAGGTAGTAGAGAAAACTCATGATGAGAAAACAATAAATGTTAATCATGATTTCATAGACTCTAATTTTGGATTTAATACCCACCATATTCCAAATATAGATATGAGGAAGTTTGATGGAAAGGATCCCATGGAAGATTTGAAGAAAGATATGGAAGGTTTGAAGGAAGGTTTGGCAAAGTTGCTACAAGAAAAGCTTCCTAATGACGAAAAGGTAGTTGAGGAAACTCCCGATGAGTAGAAAACAAATGTTAATCATGATTTCATAGAATCTAATGTTGGATTTAAGACCCACCATATTCCAAATATAGATATGAGGAAGTTTGATGGAAAGGATCCGATAACTTGGATAATACAAATGGAGCAATACTTTGATCTCCATAATACAAAAAACACACAAAAGGTACGCATTGCAACTTTGTATTTAGAAAAAAATTATTTTGTATGGTATCAATGGATTTTTTTCTCGTAAACCACTGGTCACTTGGTCAATTTTTATGGAGGAAATGATAGCACATTATGAGGATACAAAGAGCAACACCTTCTTTAGCCAATTGATAAATCTCAAACAAAAGTGTTCAATGATGGAGAACATCAAGTATTTCCAAAAATTGAATATAAGGGTAAACAATATTCCAAAGGAACATAGGATTTATGTCTTCATAGGGACTCTAAAGGATAACATCCAACATGATGTTCGCCTTCAGGAACCTGATACATTGGAGAAGGCATTCAGGTTGGCAAGAAAAATTGAAAGAAAAATTATGGTGACAAGGAAGCTTACCACTAATCCAGGTGGATATTGGTGGCCGGCCACCTATTCCACTTGGGTCCCCACCATTTTTTCTTTCAATTTTTCAGTTTCCTTAATTAGAGCACAATTTATTATTTTTAGCATTTTTTCGGGTCCTGAACTTCCGGAGCCGTTTTGAGGCCCTAAACAATGTTTTTTGGGCATCGCTTCTCCGAATAGTATGAGTTTGTTTCAAAATTTGCATTTGCAGTCAAAAGTTTTAGTCCTCGGTAGATGCTTCTAACAATGTATCATGTGTGTCAAACGGAGATAGTATGCCTAAGTTACGACCCCGGGAAATTGATGTACCAATTTACCCCGACGTGGCCCATACTCTGGTGTTTCATATCCTAAGGTTAGGTTTTTGAATGTTTATGGTTTTCCATTGTTTCTCAATAATATATAGGCCTTCGAGCCTCATTGTAACACAGATTTCAGCAGCCTGTAGCCACCACATCTCTTCTCAAAGATAAGCTACCAGCGCCCTAGCTAGTTTATTTCCATTCCGTCTTTAAACAAATTTCAGTTCTTTGATATTAAAGAAATGAAGTGTTATTTCCACTGCATTTTTATACTTATGGTTATATGTGTATTATTTTTCATTTTTTCATAGATCCAGATCAGCGGTATCAGAGTGGTCTGCTCTTTCTCGATCCTTCTTTGAATGTCCCCAACGAGGTCGGGTTATAAAGGAGTTAGGGCTCGATCTGGTTGAACCTTTGCAAGACTAGTCTCTCAAACCCCGACGAACACCCATGGGGGATGAAAAGAAAGATGAAGGAGCAGGAGATCCTATCAAAATATTTCTCAAGGAGGCCCTCGAAAAATAAAGGAACGCGATGATGGATAAATTTTCCCAGATCCTTCAACAACTGCCCACTGGTGGTGCATATGCATCGAGCAACCACTCTGGAGGCACAACTCCTTTTAAGTTACAAGTAAACTTTGACATTCCCATATTTGAGGGCCAAATAGATGTAGATGCCATAGATATATGGTTGCATCTATTAGAAGGATATTTCTCATTTCATGTCTTTTCCAACCAGGAGAAGATTATTTTCGCACTCCTCAAAGCTACCTCGCATCTCAAGGACTAGTGGGAAACCTACTGTGAGAAAAAGGATGAGGGGGAACCCTCTTTCTTCTCGGTCTTACCGACTTTGAATTTGTTTTAAGACGCCATCAAGGGACAATATTATCCCATGGGGAGCTATGAGGACAAGTACATACAATGGACTACATTGTGGCAGCAAAGGGATCAGGATGTACATGAGTTGATGAATTTGTTCCATACCTTGTGCACAAAGTTGGGTATCAAAGATTCAGAAAAAAATTTGGTGCTAAAGTACCGCAGTTGTATGCATAGATACATTCAGGAGGAAATGGAGTTCCTCAGAATCTCCTCACTTGGTACGACATACCGGTATGCTACCAAGATTGAGCAGAAATTCAAACAGAAGAAGCGAGACTTTGAATACGCGAATCAAAAGAAAGGGAAAGGTTCCCACAAACTACTGAAAAAAGTACAAAGCCAAGGCATGGTGGCCCATGGTAACCTACAAAATTTGCAAGCAAATAACAATACCACGAAGCCAAAGAAGGACACAGGAAAGTGGTGTGAGTTCCATAAGAGCTACACTCACAACACAAGTGAGTGTCGAGCTAAGCAGTCACTGGTGGCTGAGATAAGGGTTTCTGAATCAGATGCATGCTCCGACTCTGAATCAGAACCTGATAAGGGGAATGATAAAAGGAATTATATTATTTATGTGAAGCCAAATGCCACCATGGCCACTGCAAAGATCCAAAAAGAGGAACAAAAAGATCTAGAGGAGGTGGAGCGTCTCTTCCACTATAAAATGTGGGTAAATGGTTCCCCTCTATAGTTCATTTTTGAAAGTGGGAGCCAAAAGAACCTCATTTTAGTAGAGGTCATGAAGAGTTTGGGCTTTCCGGTCATAGCACACCTGCAATCGTACACCAACAAGTGGCTTCACCAAGGATGGGATCTCTGCGTCAACCAACAGTGTCACCTTCCCTATCGCATCAAGCCCTTCACAGATGAGGTATTATGTGACATTTATCCTCTTGATGTTTGTGATGTATTATTGTTAAGCAAGTAAATACCCTCTGCGGACAGATGCGATCCCTCTAGCCCTAGAGTGGGTCTAGAAAAAAAGAGACATGCTAGAGTGTTGATTCCTAATTACTGAATGAAAAGAGGACATGGTAGATCGACCTACCTAGAATCCAATGCTGTCGTCATAGCTGTAGTGGTGGTGGCGTCTCGCTCCTGCCTCAGCAAGTCACAATTCTTCTGTAGTCATGCTCGGATACTTGCACATAGATCAAGGAAAAAGAACAGCACACAACATAATAACTTCATTCATAACTACTAGCCAGTCAAAGAGGTCTAAGCATATTGCATTAAAAAAATGTCATAACACAAAATGGGAACCAAACAATAGTCACGTGTATGTATTGATAGAAGTAAGAGGTACAACCAAAGACTTGACGTCACAGTCTTCTCCAGCGGGGTTCAACCGAAGTGCGTCTCAGATAATCGTCAGGGGATTCGGAAGGGATGAAGGCATGGGTTTAAGCTCTCTCAACTAAGTTATTCCTTGTTCAGCTCTTCAACAATTCAACTATAGTGTACTCAATTCTCCATGTTCAGATAGCTTATGCAAGGAGAGATAGCTTCTTTTTATAGAGGAAGAAGAGGAGGTTAGGATCCCTACAAAGGTGGGAGGGAGGCCTATCCTTTAGGAGGTTCCCATAAGAGGTGGAAACCATAAACTAAAGGAGGGAGTCCATGGTCATTCAGTCCAACCACTCCCAATGACTCATCCTCGAAGTTGTTGGAGTGGAATCTTTGCCTCTATTTTTAAAAAACATTCCATAAACAGCTCAGCGTGGGTGGCTAAGTGAGATAGAGCACCAACTGGAGCAGGGTCGAGTGCTAATCTTCCTCATCGGTGCGAGGACGGAACTGACTACTCACGCCAAGGAAAAAATAACGGTTTTTGAATCTCTGCTGAGGGAATTGTCAACAGAAGGAATATTTCTCTCATGTAAAGGGATGCAATGATGGTCTTTGTAAGGCATGACATTGCTTATTGATCACAGAAATGACCCTCTAATGGGCAAGATGGGGATTGTAGGGACAGTGAAAAAATGTTGTGTAACAGATGCCCCCTAAAGCATGAGGTCCGAGGGCGAGGGAGGGGTGAAATGCTTTACGAGAAAACGTTTGAACTAAACACTGTTGTCGGAAACCTACAATTACAAATAAAACTGATATCTCTAATACATGAATATGTGGTATGGGCACAACCATCCCTAATAGATTACATAAAAAATGAGATCCGAGGTATGGATGCAACCATCCAGCAGTAAGTATCAACAAATAGACTCAGGTATGGTCGCAACCATCCAATCAAAAGAGTCATGCAATAATTCATGTGGATTAAAAACTTGCAGCCTGGATTTTATCATACAAAACCCAAGGTCTTGTGCTCCATTTCGACCAGAACAAGTACAAATGCATGCAAATATATGAGCTGAAGTTGAACATGCAAGAAAATCACCTAATTACCAACCAATGATGAAAGATGTTAACAGGCACGAGAGAAACCACCAATAATGACAATTTCCCTCAATGTATAACAGGTACAATCCACGAAATGTGAATAGTGAGCTGACGTCGAACACCCGTAGAATCACTCGATCGAAGGCCAGTGATGTGAACCTTGCGTCAAATGTGAAGAACCTTCCATTGAGGCATGCCGGCTCCAAGGTACCAGAAGGGAGTCTCTAGATCAGATTCCTGGATAATGATTTGAAGTCGATAGGCAGTGACCTGGTCGAATGAGGGCCATAATTTTTCCCACATCATCGACACGAGATAGAGGAACATGATGATAATGAATTAGGACCAACAAAGAATCAAAGGGAGGTTAAAAAATGCGGAGGAAAACTTCTCTTGAACATATCAGTGACACGACACTGGATTTGGCAATATTTGACATCAAGGGATCTGAGGTCATGATGACGTGGAAAAGAGAAGATGAGAGGTCAAAATGGATTACCCAAACCAATGAAGGCCAAAATGAAGAAATGAGATGTCCCCAACCTGACATAAATGCAGACGAGTGTCACGTTCAAGACAGACATACTGCCAACATAACTAAAAATCTGGTTCAATTTTCCCCCACCATTTCTGGCGAGTACCCCAATTATTTTTGAAAACAATATTGAAGGGGATACCATATGCTTGTAATGTAAGTTTGTCCTTCGGAAAAATCCAACCTAGTACATTTTACGAGCCCTAGGAAGGAGGAACTCGAGTAACATCATGGTGACGAAGTCCGATGTCATCAGGGTTTAATGAGTATGACAAAGGGAGAACTCGACATCTCTTCATGTTTAGAGAGTTTGAAAATAAGGTAGAAAAGAAAACTCCAGCATGGCCCTTTTCGTAAATAGTCTCTTAGATCCGAAAAGGTAGAAAAAAATATCTGAAATAACCTCTTAGTCGTGATAGGATAAGGTATTCATTTTTCGTAAATAATCCATCCCAGCCCGAAAAATGGGTAAATGTATACTGGGTAGATATCGCTTCGCAACCATTTAACAAGTTCAAAACGACAAGAGTCTCAGCAATCTTTTCAATTTTAGAGAGTCAAAAAAGAGCTGAAAGATGACTCCAATAGTGACTTTTTCGTGTTTTTACCGAGTCTGAAAAAGTATAAATACAACTCGTTACTTCATTACTATGGCCTGAAAACCTGTCACTGCACAAGTGACACGTGTAAAACCCATTCCAAAATAATATAATAAAATAATAATAAAAATGTCTTAAAACCTAATTAGGGTTGTGAAAAGTTATTAAAATGCCAAAAATGGTAAAAATAAATACTTTTCACTTTTTACCTCTTGTGGAGCAATAGTTACCCATTTTGCAGTGTGATCTTGTGGTGACTATAGAGGACGATCCAGAAGACCAATCTCGAATTTGTCAGTTCCAGGTAAGAGACAATATCTCTCCTTTATTTTAAGTCCTCTTTTACTACCTACAACCCTCAATTTTTATTTCTGGGGGGAGGAAATGTAAATTTTAGGGCACGGTGGTTAGCGCGTGTTTCGGGCACAGACTCGCGCCAATCACCCATTTTTCTGAACTAGGGCGCGCCCATTGGCGCGACTGTTTGAGAAACATTCGTACCAACCGCTCATTTTTGTGAACTAGGGCATGCCCATTGGTGTGACTGTTTGAGAAATAGTCGCGCCAACCGCGCATACAATTTTGTTTAAAAAAATGCAAGTTAAAGACCCATTTTTTTATAAATCCAAATTTCAAAAATAGTTAATACTATCCATATGAACATGTTTGCAGGTAGAAAGCGGAAAAATGGTAATTGAATGGAAAGAATGGGAACAAAACCAACAGGATGAGATTTTCATGGAAAATGAGAGATGCATGGAAGCTCTCAGAGACTGGAATGAATAAGTTCTTCTTGACACTGTGTCTCCAAGCTCAATCAGAGCTGCTATAGTATTTGATCAGCATATGGGATGAGAATCAGGAAAATTTCATCCTTCGAGATCAAGAACTTGAGATTTATGTTTCTGATGTCTACTTCATAACAGGATTATCACGAAGGGGAGTAGCACCAATCCTAACCGACACCCGGCCTTGCATGGAGAGCATGTCCATGGTAGTTGATAGGGTATGTTCAGGGGCATGGAAGGGATCAGGAAGTGGGAAAGTCGACATACAGACTATCCTAGACTTGGCACTATAAGTAGTGCTACATACCATCACACATGCTGCGGGATCGCAAGCACCACACGAAGCAACAAAGGCACAACTACTTCTTACTGTAGACTGCTTGACACTGACCATCTACAACTGGGCAGAGGCCGTGACAATAAATATGAAACACCAACTGAAAAAGTGCAAGAAGACCAAACTGAAGCAATTTGGTTATGGGTCTATCTTGGTATCATTCTTCCTGGAACGACTACCAATATTTCAGCGTCAGGAGGTCATAGTCCCAACACCACCAGAGAGGAAACCACGGATGGCCCGATGGGCAGCTCTGATGCCAAGGGCAGGGGGTGGCCACCAAATGTCCTGGAGACCGAAGTTCTTTGATTGGCTCCTCCAACATTTGATTGTCGTGGAGGACTGGCTCTACTCTGGTACAAATTTACTGGTGATCCGGACCTCCCACTCCCAGAGGGAGAGGATTGGGATGAAGATTTGGGTAAGACTCATTTTTTAATTTTCATGAGTGTTATGATTTTTTTTAATTATGTATGTTCTAACGTTAAATCCATGCACTTGCAGATGTTGGCCCAGAGAGAACCGTAGGCATGTCTCCAATAGCAAGGCGAATCCCTTGCAATTTAGACCCTGATGGTGAGGGAGGCGAGGAGGAGGAGATCATGCGCAACATAGAGGGAATCACACATGGAGTCCTGGACTATGCACGATTCGACGATGTTCCTCGCGCCTACCAGAGACATATTGTAGGGTGCCAAGCCACATTCACCGCTTACTAAGGCAGCTCGTACAGGCAGTGACATGCTACCATGAGCATCACACCGATTAGACACCTAGGTTTTATATATGCATATTTTGAGAGACATGGTGTCTCGGGATGTAACATAAACACACATATTTTTTGATTTTATGATGCACACTGACGGAAACATGCGATATATATGTAAATATTTTTGCCTACATGGATCTTTTGCATATGATGATGATTTTATAGATTACGCAAATGTCTATATAATACAATGTTAGCCACTATATCAGTTAATGAATTCATTCGTCTATGAATATGTTGATATGTGATAAAATCAAAATGTATTTCTAGAAAACTAACACATAAATACAATCTCAGAATGTATGGGTTTCTGACCAAATAATGTCCATTGAGTTGAAGAACAACAAGCCGTGAATCTATATTTACAAGCAATGCGCGTATATTGAGGTTAATTGCCTCGGTTAATAGTTCGAGAACAATACTATATTCAGCGACATTGTTTGTAGTTTGTCCTAGACAAATACCTTGCAGATCTATTAACTCACCAACAAGATTATAAATTACCTAGGCTGTTGAAGAGAAATTCGTGGTACCATCCATGAAATCGAAATAAGGGGTAATAGACATCTGTACAATAAGCAAGACCCAATAAGCAGGAAAAATACTCGCAAAGCACACCAAACAAAAACATGTACAAAAATGAAAACAACACCTATGTACACAAATCATGCATGAATGACTCATGCATAATATTTTTTGAGATACAACCCGTTTCTGGGTTGTTCTGGAGGATGATCTTCGTAATAAATGAGCTCATAGGCCCCATTCTGAAACACACGTTTAATAATGTGGGGCCCATGCCACATGGGTTGAAATTTTCCTGCCTCGAGCTTATCATGAGCTTGGTCATACAGGAGGACGAGGTATCCTTCAATGAAAGAACAAGGGGAAACTGATTGGTCAAAATGAGCTTTGACCTGCTTTTTTTGTGCTTCGATAACCAGAGCAGCAAAGCGGTGGGTTTCATCCAACCTTTCTAAGTAAAGGAGACACTCTTCTTCTAGTGAAGTGTTCAACAGTAATTCAACAACCAACTTGAGTGAAGGTATTTCACACTCAATCGGGAGAGTAGCTTCCAGACCATAAACCAACTGAAAAGGAGTGAATCTGATCGCATTCTTAACTGAGGTTCGGTACGCCCAAAGAGATGAAAATAACATGAGTTGCCAATTTGACTTGTGGATCCCAATCCTATGCTAAAGCATGGTGACAAGAAATTTTTTCACGGCTTCAACCTGGCCATTGCCCCGAGGATAGTATGACGTTGAGTTGTCGTGATGTAGACCCAACTTAGAAGTCAACTCCACCAATATATAATGCTGAAAATGGGAACCATGATTGGTAACGATGGCTTGAGGGACACCAAACCTAGCAATGATGTGATTGAATATGAATTGAGAAGCTATCTTATCGTCAGTGGAAAGTGTAGGCATTGCTTCGACCCATTTGGTGAAATAGTCAACAACTACGATAATATAAGCATGCCCCCCCAGCCGAGTGAGGGTTACACGTCATAAAATCAATGCCTCACTTCACAAAGGGACCAATGGCAACGACAGGATGAAGAGGTACAGGCGGCGCATGCATCTTGCACTGGTAGATCTGGAAATCATGACATTTACGAACCGCAACAATGTAGTCCTTGAAGATAGAAGGCCAAAAATAACTAGCACGAAAAATATTTTGTGCAATGGCATAACCAGACATGTGACCACCATAGGCGCAACTGTGAAAATCATTCAGGGCTTTCTCAGCTTCCTCAAGAGTCAAACATCGGTGGAGTATGGAATCCACTCTGACACGATAGAGTGTATCTTCAACTATACGATAAGGTTGTGATTGATGCCGGATGCGTCGGCGGGCATCCTTTGTCAACTCAGATTGGAAAGTAGAAGTCTAGAGATAGACGATGATATCACCGTACCACGGATCAAGGGTGCTAATCAAGAAAAGCGTATTGTCTGGAATGTATTCCTCAAAACAAGATGGAGCAGAGTCAGAAGGGAGGGAATAGATCAAGTGAGAAAATGCTAATGATTTCTTCAACTTGGCAACAGTAAATTCCAAATCGAACTCTTGGAGGATGACAATCCACTTCGATTAGTTCCCCCCCAACAATTTTCGAGACAATATATAGGTCATAGGGTTGCAACTAGAAATCACAGTCACGGTATGCAAAATGATATAATAATGAAAACGCTGAATTGCTTGAACCGTAGCTAACGCCAACTTCTCGACATGTGCATAGCGTGTCTTAGGGTCAAGAAGGTTACGAGAAAAGTCATAAATAACGTGCTTGTTACCGTCATCATCATCTTGTACCAGAACCATGGTAATCATGCTGAAAGCGGTGACTAAATAGAGGGAAAAATCACGATGATAGTTGGGAGGATGCAATAGAGGAGCGTTGACAAGCAACGTCTTTAGTGCCTCAAAAATATTTCTGAGCAATCTCATCCCAAAATAATGGGATGTCATGCTTTAATTATCGGGTGAATCCTTTAGCCACTTCTTCATAGTTAGGTATGAAACAACGTAGAAAATTATCCTTCCCTTGCAAACTTTGCAACTGATGTAATGAGGAGGGAGAGGGGAGATTGATAATAGCCTCAACCTTGAGTGGATCGAGGCGAATTCTATTTTTGGACACGATAAACCCCAAGAGTCTACTGGAATCAACATAGAAGATGCACTTGTGCGGATTAAGCCGAATGTTGTAACATCGACAACAAAGAAAAATTTGATGAAGATGGTCAGGATGGTCCTTACGCTTAGCTAAATGAGTCGGAACGTCATCCAAATAAGGCTAAATGATGTGATGAATATTGTGAAAAGCATATGACATCGCTCGCTGAAATGTGGCCCCAACATTCTTTCAGCCAAAAGGACAGATGAAGGCAGTCTTATGTTGATCATTAGGGAGAATATTAATCTGATTATAACCAGAAAAATTGTTCATGAGGGAAAAAATCTCACTCCCGGCATAGTCATCAATGATTTGATCAATAAATGTAGTAGGATAATTATCCTTAGGAAAACCTCGATTGATATCACGATAATCAATGCAGAGCCGAATCGTGCCTTGTTTCTTATCTACAGGAACAATATTAGAGACCCATTCTGTCAAGGGAATCAGATAAATGAAACCAGCTCTGAGAAGCTTTTCAACTTCACCTTTAATGGAAACAAATTTTCTAGGGTGCATAGGACAAAGATGTTGGTGAACAGGTTTCAAACCAGGGTAAGTAGGAATTTCATGCACCACTATACTAGGATCAATGCCGGGCATTTCTTTGTAAGACCATGCAAAGACATCACAAAACTCGCGGAAAAGGATAGTGTAAGCTTGGACTTCATCGAAAGAACAAGTGACCCCGATATGTGTTATCTCTCCGTAATTTCAGCAGATTGGTGAGACTGAAGCTACGGAGAGAACACTTGAACCAATTTGGGATTCTAGGACCTAGCCCTCCTGAATCCAGAGAGGGATCTCTCTTTAAGTGCAAAGATTGATTTATCTTTAAGGCTTTTATGTGTGATATTAGGCTAGTTATTAAGAACAAGGGTTTTTATTTGGTTTTGGATGGTTAAGCATGATTTTTAGTTGAGTGGAAAGTCCGAAAATGAAATAGTTTCAAAGGTGTGAAGTTGCAAGCAATCAAAACAAGATTTGGCTGATGGGATAGATATAACGCTGGTTTTTAGTCCATTGGGCTATGGAGTCATAAAAGGGTTTAATTGTGCAACAAATTCAAGAGTGGTCCAAGGGGCAAGTCATCTATATCACAAGATCTCTTGGATAAAATGATGGAATGGAACAATAAAAGTGTTGAAGGGGTGGAAAAAGACAATAATTTCAACTAGGATTTATCAGTATTTCCAAACAAGAAAAGCCTTTTAAGTAATTGTTTAAAACCAACCAAAGGACAGGGCTAACCATAGACTTCTTTGGATAAGTTTGTATTAAAGCTGACTCATCAGACAAAAAATCCAGTAATCCACATAATTACTTTCAGAAGGGATGAAAAAAGATAAGAAAAACAAAGTGCAGCCTAAGATCAGATAAGATACTTTTAAATCCAAACTGCTTTCAACATACTCTTAGGGAAACTTTCAGAATAACCTTTGAAGAAAGAACTAGAAGACAGGGCAAACCATAAACTTTCCTAGTCTAAATCTACTAAGAATATAATGAAAATATCATTCAAGAACTTCCTTTCAAGCTTTGCACATCAAGAAAAGGACAAACCAACATTCCTTGATAATGTTTACACTTAACTTAAGTCATTCTTAAACACACAATTTGGAGGAAAACATTGAGATAAAGCTTATCAGTCAGAGAAGGGTACTGTAAACAGTAAATCCTAACTCTATGCTTGTCGTTATTTATCAAGAGAACAACAAAATGGTACAGTTAAGAAAAGAAACAATACTTATGGTATGACTTCACCCAAGAATAATTCAGATCCAAGAATCAACTAGATAGTATTGATACCATCTAGTTATCCTTCAAGTCCAATGTTTAGCCCATCCATTCTTCTACCAACTTATTTGATTACAAACAGAGCTTCAAGAGCCTCTGAACACTATTTACATGTAATAAGTTTCGAGCACAAGTATTATATCAAAATTCAACAACCAACCCTTTATAATGTGCTCCTCAAGAAGATTTTATAGGAAAATGAGGAGGTGGGACGAGAGAAAAGATCTATAAACTCAATTAATACATTTTAATGCTTCTCGGCCTTTGAGGGGCTCAATGGAGAAGATTACAGATATTTCCTCTGTATTAATGGGTTTGTATTAAGTGTTTGATCTTCTTAGCAGAGTTTGTTGACTTTAGAGCTCTTCCTTCATCTTTGTAATAACTCTGCTGACAGTTTAAATTAGTTTCTTTGATTTGAAATAAATATTTTGATGTATTAAGGCAAACATATTCTATTCTGCAATAACTATGCCCCTTTTTTGAATGCTTCAAGGCTGCAGGTGGCTTTTGGTAGCTGAGCGGATTTGATTAGCGTCTGATGTGGCAGTGGAGGCTTTCTCAGACTGTTAGATATTATTGTTTTTCTTTAAACACTGTTAATTTTCTTTAACTCTGTCTGTAGGCTTAATTAGGCCTAATTTCTGTCTCTTTTCTTCAAACTATGTTTAATTGAATGGATTAGGCATTTAGATAGTCGATTTGGGCCGTAATCATTCAAAACTGTGTTTAAAAATCTTCAAACATGTTTTTGCTGTGACTAAATCCTTTAATACTGATACTCTTTGATTGACTTAGTTTTGTGGTGTCTTGTTGATGTGCAGGAACGCAGAGGGTTTTAAAATGGCATCAATGCTCATGAGGGACTGATGAAACATGGTGTTGAACCCCGTAGAATGATTTATTTTATGAAAAAAGGCGTGGGGGATCGTCATCCCCGGCCTTTGATTTTCTTTTAACATAATAGAAACAACCATTAAAACCTGCACAAATAAGAAAAAGTTAAGAAAATCCTGCATATTTGGGTTTAACTGCTTTGGAGGTTGGGGTTAGATCGCAGCCGTTGGATGAAAGCATCCAACGACGAGGATTGCTTTGCGGGGGTCAAATGGGAGGCGGTTTGAAAAAATAGTGGAGAGATTAAGTCAGATATGTTGATTCACAGAGATCAACAGTTGAGATCAATCGGGAAAATGCTATGTAGAAGGGCCATATTATCACGCAAAGGATAAAATTCAAAGGAAATGGGTAAATAACCTTTGGAGGAGGAAATAGGTTAAAACGAAATTCGGGGTTTCCGAAAGGATTCTAGGCCGTCGGATGAGATCGGCCTCAAAGATCAACGGAGGAGGTTGATCGATGGAGTCCCTTGGAGGATGGGCAGAGGGCGATGAACTAACACGAGATTAAATTGGGACTGTTGATCTGCAGAGATCAACGACGGAGATTTAACGCGATGGAATGAAATACAAATGGGGTAAAGTGGTTTCGTCTATAGAAACCACTATTTTCGTGCAACGAAAGGGAAGGAAGGCAGTTTTAACTTTTTGAACATGATATGCGTTACTGGCCAACACGTGGCCTTTTAAAACTGCCCTCATCGCGTAATTTTGGATCATTAACCTTCGGGCTAAAAATCACGCGAAACTGCGTGTTGGCCGTCAGATTAGGGGCCTTAGATCGGACGGTCGTGGAGAGAACGCAATGGAGAATAGATGCTCGAGCGATAAGATGTGGGGCAGAGTCTGAGCTGTTTTGATCTGGACCATCAGATCAGGAATGGACGTCGGAGATTCGATCTGGGGAAAGGTAGGACTCAAAGGATTTGGGCCTATCGGGTTGATTCTAAACCGTTAGATCAAGGAATGAACGGTACAGATTAAATCTCGGGGTTAATGTAATGACATATGAGGCAGAGGTTGATCTAGACCGTCAGATCTTAGAGCATGGACGACCCAGATGCAATTAGAAGATTGCGATCGGAAGGGGAGAGAGGAAAGAGCGCCAATGCAATTATATGTGGACCGTCAGATATTTGGATAGATCGACGGTTAGGAAGGAATCGGAGGTCCAAAGGCGAAGGGATGGGCTTATGGAAAAGAGCAACGTGGACCGTCGGATCTGGGTATGGCGGAATAGATTGACGGTTGAGAAGCCATCGAAAGGTCGCCAATCGGGAGGGGGCAATAAAATATTCAAACGTGCCCAATGAAATCTCTGATGCAAGATTTTGTCGATTGTTGATTGGTTTGAGATCAACGGTTGGGAAAGGTTTAGACCGTGAATCGGCGGGTTTCCTTTTAACATAGAAAAAATGGGTTTTTATAAAATAAAAAGGGAAATTCGCATTGAGGAGGGTTTTATATAATGTTTTAGCGCTTGATTGTGGGCTCCAAGTTTTACAAAGGAAGCAAAGGATCAGGGTTTATATACAAAAGGAGCCAATCGCATCGGAAGTTTTATGTAACAAAAAGACATGCGCTCGTCGAAAGTTTCGATTGCGATTAGTGCTTCGGGACTTAGCGCTTGGTTCCAACGCTAGGTTGCATGGTGGGGAAGTGGTTTTTGGCTTAGCCCAAAGGGGATTAGGCCTATAATGTAAAAAGTGGGTTTTCATGGTTTTTTAAGGATTTTCAAAGGATTTTGAGGGTTTCGGTAAGGTTTAAAAAGGAGTTTTAAACCTTATTAAAGGGGATTTATGAAAGGAGATGGAGAAAAATGAGGAAAAAGGAGGGTTTTATGAGGAAAAAAGGGGATAAAATGAAGGTTAATAATGAGTGGAAGAAGAGGTAAAATGAGGGGAAAAATGGATTTTTTGCAGTAGTCTTTTCTTCAAGAAAACAACATATTTTCAGTTTTGAGAGGGAAACAACAGTGAAGATTAACTCAAGGATAAGTCATCTTCACAAGACTTTAAGAACTAAAAATTTGGCAATAAAATTGTTTCTTGAAGGCTTTCAAAAAATTATTTAGCCACCATTTTATATGGAAAATTTTATAGGTGGCTAACAGTGGCTCCACATGGGGATGGTGCCTTCTTGAAGGCATCAAGAACTTCAGACTTGTATTCTCTGGGGGGCTGATCAATGCCTCATCCATTGGGCTACAACTTTCTTCAATTGGATGATCTTCTTTTGTTCTGATAATGTTAGCAGCCATGAAAAACAATGGAACTCTATCAAGCAAGCTTTCTACCTACCCAATCCTACTGATCTAACATTTTTTCTTCTTTCAGAGTGCATTTGGATTGGCAAACTCTTTTTACAAACATTTTATTCTTTTGAAAGAAAAAACTAATCTAAGTCTACTTCTTATTTCTCCATGAACTCAGATTAAACAGTTGATTTCATAAGCTTCTCTACCTAACTACTATCTGTTAGAATTAGACTCTCTAACAGATTTTTATTCACTAATTTCTAAAACAGAAATTTAAAAGCATACGAGTTAGGATTGAACAATCTAACTTGTTGCTGATCTATGGCATAAAACAAGCTACACATAGATTATTATTTTGTAGAAAATTAAATCAAAATGGTGAAGGTTTAAGATCTGAACGTTTTAAGCACATTCTTCTCTTTTCTTTCAGCTCTGTTTTTGAGTTTGTTTGAGCTGTTTTACATTCTTTTTGGTTCAAGTTTTGGGCTTATTAGAACAAGTTTACTTCTGTCTTTGACTCATGATTTAAACAGATTAGAGTCATTCTTCTTTTGGAATCTTAGGTTCAGATTTTGAGCTTGTTTGAACTTTTTTCTTCTATCCTAATCTTCCTAACTGATAAGCCAAGATTAAGTTGTTTGGAAAATCTAATTCACTAACCTATCAATAGTAAATTTAAAACTAATTAGTCATGATTAGGTTGTATGACTAATTAGGAGTGTGTTTCTTAGGAGTGGCATTTGAGCTTGCACACTTTCAAACTTTGTTTCTCTTTTTGGTATGGGGTTGTACCTTTCTTGTTTTTACAGTCTGCCCTCTTTTCTCTCTTTTATTGTTTTTGTATTTTTAGATTTTTCTAACTTTGAATGCAATGATGGATGAAATATTTATAATGAGAAAAGGATAAAAAAGGCTTCCAAACATGATAGGATCAAGAGAAAAAATGTTTGAGCATCCTGCCATTGACAGGTGTTGGCAATATGATGCAATGTGTTGTCCTTGATGGCAACCTACTTGATGAAGTTGTTCTTGATGGAAACCTACCTGATAAGTTTCCTATGATAAGCAACCTATGGGTTAATGATGTAAGAATGATGTATCTCCATCAATGCCAAAGGAGGAGCACTTGAAACAACAACAAAGAAAAGAGAAAATGAAATATGAAGCTGAGGCAGTTTTAGAAGGGTTAGTTGATTGGAGATCTGGAAAGGCAGCAGAGACATCAGAGAAAACAGAGGCAAAGGAGATGACAAAGGAGTAGCACCTGAAGGTTAAACTTTGTGTGAGAATACCTTGCAGCTTTTCTCTGTAATTATGTATAGTATAAGTCTCTGCGTATGAAGTTAAAAGTGAAACCCTGTTGAGGAATCATGGTGGTGGGATTCGAATTCCAGGTTGAGATCTTCTTGTAATGAAGAACTGGCTTAGTTTGATATTTGCACTCGTGGAACTATTTGGTTGAATATCTGAGGGGTATCTCAAGTACTGTGAGGAGAAATGATATATAATCAGAAGCATCGATCAACGCTTTCAAAATCAGAGCATCTAGTTCAAGCGCCAGGATTACGTATGGAGGAACTCTGCGTCAGAGTATAAAAGAACCTTTTATGTATAACGGGCGGAACCTAAGTGCAATGAAGCCTGGATCATATAAACAACGATCAATGGTGTAGATTCATTACGGGGGGGGCTACCCAAATTTTGCCACCGTACTCTAGGAGCCTCCGCAATGACGTCATGAGACACGACGGTTTATGGTTTTCATCGCACCACCTATGAGGAGTGAGCAGTATTTGAGGAGTTGGGAGAGATTCCATAGATCATTAGACACGTGGTGAGGTGGACCCATGGAAAACCGCTTGTCACTGTGCGCCATCGCGCGTTATAGTTCGACCCAAGATGCCCAACGATATTGATACATACCGTTGATCTGGGAAGATGCCATCGGACGGTAGTTGTGTTCGGAAGGTGCGCAAAGAATAACACAATTTTTGCACGCCATCGCGCATTATTTCCCATGCAAGTTTCCCAAGCGATATCCGTCGGATTGGATGTTGTGGCGCAATGGAACGTGAGCCCTTCGATCGGGTTGATTGATTAGCGTTGGGCCCTAGTTTAATTTATATTGCTCGTTGATTAAAGTTCTATTATATATTTTAAATTGCCAAAGGTTGTGGATAATGTTTATTTATGAAATTCCACGAATTTGATAAATAAAATTTCAATAAAAGAAGGAATACCATCAGCGGTTGGATGGTTTTGACTCATGGTTTTACTAAAGGAAAAAACTATATAAGGAGAAGACGATTATTATATAATGTGTGCATGCGTAAGGGTGGTGAATGAATAAATTTCTCTAAGAAATATCTGCATGGATGAACTCTGTTCTTAATTGATATATCTGAATCTGTGATGCACCTATGGATATGATCTAGAAATGATGAAACTCTACGATGATCGGAAAAAGAAATGATGAAGACCTGACAGAAGTCTGATGAAGAAATTGAAGAAATCTGATGGATGTGAGGGTTGAAGCCTTCTGTATGAAAGTGAAAGTATCCTGTCAATAGAAGCTAGTGTTAAAATTAGGGGGTTGGAGCTCCCTTCCAGTAGAGGCTGGAGAACAAGAGAAGGTTGTAGCCTTTCTGCAGGTGGGTGCCTGCGTGCTGGTATAATTCTGCGCCAGCATAAAATTGTAAGAAGTTTTCTTTATAATGAATATTGAAGACTGAGACAACAACAACAATGGTTTTCTCCCGAATTGGGTTTCCACCTTAAATACTGGTGTTCATATGTGTGGCTGATTTTTGATGGTTTGTTCTGTTATTTCTAATCATACTTACTGCTTACTCAACATCTGATGAATGAATGATGCAATGACCTAAGTAAAGACATAATAAGATCTCTGGACATACAAATTGGATTCAGTAAAGTAGCATATGGTTTTAAGAGAAAGAAAAGTAAAAACATTTCAGCCCTAAATACTGATTCACCCCCCCCTCTCAGTATTTTTCCCAACAATTGGAATCAGAGCAGGTTCTTCTGAAAAGGCTTAGCCGCTAGAATGAAGATCAAGCAAGATGAGCAATCAAGATGGAACATCATCTATCAAGCCTCCTCTCTTTAACGGAAACAATTTAATCTTCTGGAAAACAAGGATGAGATCCTATCTTCAGTCTCTAGGAGCATATGTATGGGCAATTGTTGAACAAGGATATCAATATCAGCTGCAGTACCAACAGATCCGACGGAAAGAAAGAATTATGAAACAAATGCAAAGGCGGTCAATGCTCTATTAGGAAGTCTAACTGAATCAGAATTTGTCAAAGTCATGTAGCTGAATACAACTAAGGAAATATGGGAAAAAATCATTCTGAGTTATGAAGGTGATGCAAAGGTAAAAACTGCTAAACTCCAAACTCTCAGAATTCAATATGAGAATCTAAAAATGGATAATGAGGAGAGCGTTGCAAATTTATTTTTACGTCTTGATGATATTGTAAATTGTATGAGAAATCTGGGAGAAACAATAATCGAATCTACTTTGATTGAGAAAATTTTAAGATCACTAACGGCAAAATTTGAGTCAAAAGTTTCTGCTCTTGAAGAAAAGCAGGATCTTCAAAATCTTACTGTGGTGCAACTTCATGGCATACTAACTGCATATGAAATGAGAGGAGGAGGATCATCTGAAGTCAAAGAAGCAGTCTTTATAGCTTCTACAAAAGGGAAGGAAGTACAAAAAACAGAAGGATCGGGATATATCTCAGAAGAAGATGAGGTAAATTTTGTAAAGAAACTTCAACTTGGCACAGGACAGTTCAGAGGTAAGATTCCTTTCAAATGCTTTGATTGTGGAAGAGTTGGTCATTATGCTGCTAAGTGTCCTCATAAAGAAAACACATAAAAAAATGAAGAAGTGGTGAAAGAAGGAATAAGAAATTTGCTTAGACTAGAAAAGCATTAGTTATCATAAGATAGAGGGTATTCATAGGTGAGGAAGAATGTGAACAAGATCTTAGACTTCTCATGGCATTTGAAAAAGATTCTAAAGAATAAAATGATACTTTTGTGGATGCTGTAGAGGAAAATGATTGTCTTGATGAAAACAATCAACTCAAAATATGCTTAGAAGAAAGTAAAATAACCATAGAGACTCTGAAAAATCAGCTTGAAGAAAAGGAGAAACACAATGAGAAATTAGAGTGTGAAGTAGTAAGCCTAAGAAAAGAACTTGAGAAAGTAAAGACTCTTAATCTTAGATTTGCTAAAGGATCTGAAACCTTAGATGAGATTATCAAGGTACAACGTTCTCCTCTTATAAAGACAGGTCTTGGATATATCGGAGAATCTTCTCAAGCTTCAGCACCAAGTTATCTAAAAGAAGCTACAACTGGTATACAACATACTACGTCTCAGCAAGGGAATAAAGAATCTTTACAGGTAAAGCATGATCATCTCAATTCAAAGAACACTAACAGGAATATCTTTCAAAGAAACACCAATCAACAGGTAAATTCAAGTAGAAGATTTCATGATCGCAAAAATTTCTTCTTCAATGGACAATGTTTCTCATGTCACAATTTTGGTCATAAAGTTGTTCAATGTGTTGCATATAAAACCATCATGACAAGAGAAGCAAGAAAGAAAAGGATTGATATTGAAACAAAGAAGAATACCTATAACAAATTTTCTCCTCTTCAAAATGAAGTTGAATGTGATTATTGCAATAACTTTGGCCATGAAGAATCTGAATGTAGGAGCAAAGTTCAACCAAAAGAACATGTTCCGTCAAGCTCCAAAGTATGGAAAAAGAAGGAATTACAGGTTGAAAATTGTGGCATAGCGTTATTTGCAGAAGGTGAAGAAAATCAGTGGTACATTGATAGTGGATGCTCAAGACACATGACAAGTGAAAAAAACAAACTTCTTGCATATAGTGCTCTAGATAAGGAAAAGAATGTTACATTTGGAAATGATACTCCTGCGGTCATTAAGGGAAAAGGGTCTATTTTTCTAAAAAGAAAAGGTGAAAGCTAATGATGTCATGTATGTGGATGGATTAAAGCATAACATGTTAAGTGTAAGTCAAATGTGTGATCAAGGAACTGAAGTTGTCTTTAGTTCAAAAGAATGTGTGGTACGTGATCTTGATACAGGTAAAATGATTATAAAAGGAAAAAGAACTCCAAGCAACCTGTATGTATTGAAGAACTGCAAAGAACACTGTTACTTGAGTAAATCTTCAGAAAACTGGCTATGGCATAGAAGGTTGGGACATCTGAGCTTCTCTCAAATCAAGAAATCAAGTAGACTTAAAGTTGTTCGTGATATTCCCAATATTACTCTACCTGAAAATACCATATACAAATCTTGCCAATTCGGTACGCAAACCAGAGTACAGTTTAATGCCAAGGAAGGACCATCAAGTAAGCCTCTTGAACTCATTCATACTAACATATGTGGACCTGTGAAGAAAAATTCACCACGTGGTGAACAATACTATATCTTATTTATTGATGATTTCTCTAGAATGTGTTGGATTGGGCTGCTTAAACACAAAGATGAAGCATTTGAGAAATTTCAGACTTTCAAAGCACTAGTTGAAAATGAATTAGATCTAAAAATCAAGTGTCTTAGATATGATCGAGGAGAAGAATATACATCCAATGAATTCCTTGAATTTTTTGAACAACATGGCCTAAAAAGACAGTTTTCTGTAGTTGGCACTCCACAACAGAATGGCGTAGCATAAAGAATGAACAGAACAGTTCAACAAATGGCTAGAGCTATGCTTGATGATTCCGGAACACCTGACACATTTTGGGGAGAAGCAGCACATACAGCAGTAAATATTCTTAACAAGGCACATGTTCGTGTAAATAGTGATAAAACTCCATATGAACTCTGGTATGGTAATCCTCCCACTGTGAAGCATTTTAGAGTTTTTGGAAGCAAATGCTTTATCAAAAATAATGATGAAAAAATTGGCAAGTTTGAACCCAGAGCAGATGAAGGAATACTTCTTGGTTACTCCTCTAGGAGTAGAGCATATAAATTTTACAATAAAAGACTTCAGAAGATTGTTAAATGTATTGATGTTGTTATTGATGAATCTCCTGTAGCTCCAAAAGAAGAAAAACAAACAAAATATGAAGACGATGATGACGTATATCCTTCTACATCAAATAAAAATGATATAGACAGTGAACCCAATGAAGAACTCGAAGATGATTTATCTGAAAAAGCTCCATCCAGATATGTTCAAAAGAATCATCTAGAGCCTCAAATCCTCAAATTCTTTGGGAGAAAAGGACTGTGTGTACAAACAAGGAGGACTCTTGTGGGATCTTCTAGCTATCTGGCATTTTTATCCACAATTGAACCACACAATGTCAATCAAGCTAGCAAAGATGAATGTTGGATTCAAGCCATGAATGAAGAGCTTGATCAAATTGAAAATAATCAAACATGGGATTTGGTACCAAGACCACATGATAAAAATGTCATTGGAACTAAATGGATATTCAAGAACAAGTTAAATGAGAATGGGGATGTTATAAGAAACAAAGCTAGACTGGTTTGCAAGGGGTATACTCAACAAGAAGGTATAGATTTTGAAGAAACTTTTGCTCCTGTAGCTAGACTTGAAGCCATAAGAATGTTTCTTGCCTTTTCAAGTTTTCAACAAATCAAAGTTTATCAAATGGATGTTAAATCTGCCTTTCTCAATGGTGATCTAGAAGAAGAAGTTTATATAGAACAAAATCCATGATTCATTTTGGAAATGAGGAAAATCTTGTTTGTAGACTTAAAGGGTCATATGGTCCTTTAAAACAAGGGCATGGTATTATCGTCTTGACAAATATCTTCATCATCAAGATTTTCAAAGGATTCAAGCAATAGCAATTTATACACAAAACTCAAAAATGACAAACTATTATCGTGGGTTGTATATTGAGGATGATATCATTTTTGGAAGTAATAAAGAGTCTAAGGGAGTCAGAAATTTTCTTCCTGAGTGATAAAAGAAGAATTTGAAATCTTCACTTGGGGAACTATCATTCTTTCGTCATAAGTGTAAATAAGCAACAAATGCATATTCTTATCACAAGCAAAAGATCTTAAGAAAATCTCTTAAGAAGTATGGCATGGAAGATTGCAAACCTGTAAGTACACCAATGATAACCGGATGTAATCTTAGTTCTAATGATGATTCCCCCACGGTGAATCAACCAGAATACAGATCTATGATAGGAAGTCTACTTTATCTCACTGGGACAAGACCAGACATTATGCATACAGTTGGGATTGTTAGATGATTCCAAGCTAATCCAAAAGAGTCTCACCTTCAGGCTGTGAAAAGAATATTCAAATATCTACAAGGAACTCAAGACTTTGGACTATGGTATCCAAAGAATGTTGATATTACTCTTCATTCATACACTGATGCAGATTGGGCTGGAAATGTTGATGATCGGAAAAGCACCAGTGGTGGTGCATTCTATATGGGGCCCCGGTTAGTATCTTGGTTCAGTAAGAAGCAAAGCTCTATTGCCTTATCTACAGCAGAAGCAGAATATGTGGCTGCCGCATCATGTTGCACTCAACTTCTCTGGATGATGCAAACCTTACAAGACTTTCAAATCAAATGCTCACCTCCTATATCCATTATGTGTGATAACACAAGTGCCACCAGTATCTCAAAGAATCCTATTATGCATTACAAGACCAAGCACATTCCCATCAAGTATCACTTCTTACATGAGCAAGTGCTTGAACAAAAGGTGAAGTTGGAATATGTGCCCTCCAAAGAATAAGTTGTTGATATATTTACCAAACCTTTACCCAGGGAAGCGTTCAAATATCTCAAACAGAAGCTGGGAGTAGTCTCTTCCATGCAGAAGATTAGATCTACTTAAATACAGAAGGTTAAATTGGATATGCGGATTTCCTGAAAGATAGAAAACTACGTATGGGTGGTTGCTGACAAATCTTTCTGGGTCAGCATTCGTTAGCACAACTGCAGTTTTGTTTGGTATCTCTGGTGGTGTTCCTGTTTTCATAATTCTATTTCATTCTCTGATGTTTTTGATGAAGATACCTTGATTATTTTATGTTGAAAGTGTTCAGGATGAACAAGCTAAGGGGGAGCTTTGGTCATATGGAAAGGATGCATTGTTGGCATTCTAATTATTTGTTGTGGTCTAATCTCATGCTTGAGATTCTTTGGTCTTGATTGTATAATTTATCTCTATAATGTGATGAAAAGGTCATGATGAGACCTAAGATGTAAATTGTTATATTCAGTCATGTAAGGACTTCTTCAAGTTTGTAAACCCACTTGGTTGGGTAATTGAGTCTCATGTGTAACTCCACTTGGTTAGATCTTTGATGTAAGTATGATTCCTTGGTGACAGGAAAGGTCATAGAGTCACATACTTCATTGAAAAACATGTTTGAAGATTCAGCGTGAACTCAGGGGGAGCATGGTAACTTCAGTGCACATCAGATCTACAGAGCTCTTCTTTCTACAAGAGAAGAAAAACCTTGTTTTGGTTTTGATCCGTCCTTTGCCCTTGATGTCAAAGGGGGATAGTATCATGGTGTTTGAATAATGGTTATAATCAATGTATCTATCTGCTGTGGTGATCAAACACCATCATGGTTGCCATCAAGTCCAAAGGGGGAGATTGCTGGAAATATGATGCAATGTGTTGTCCTTGATGGCAACCTACTTGATGAAGTTGTTCTTGATGGAAAACTACCTGATAAGTTGCCTATGATAAGCAACCTATGGGTTAATGATGTAAGAATGATGTATCTCCATCAATGCCAAAGGAGGATCACTTGAAACAACAACAAAGAAAAGAGAAAATGAAATATGAAGCTGAGGCAGTTTTAGAAGGGTTAGCTGATTGGAGATCTAGAAAGGAAATGTCTGCTCAACTTAGTGTTCCTAAATTGAGGTCATAAATTGTCAACCAGGGCTAGTAAACTGTTGAAGTGAAGTGCAGTATATGTGCCTAGGTATTTGTTTCTCACTACGTTGTGTTTAGTATTTTTTTTTCCAATGTTTTTAGTTTTGTGTTTTTATTCTAAGAGGAAAATAACTAAGTTTTGGCAAAGAGAAGTTGTTGGTCACACTAAAACAGAGCAAAACCTATTCTAAACTATGTATGGCACTTAGAAAATGCAAAACTTTGACAAGAAAATAACTCACAACATGAACTCAGTCCAATTCATTCATCAGAAATATGTTGGAATAGCTTGAGAAAAGGATAAGTTAGTACCATGAGGTTCTTCTAAGTAAACAACTACCTACAAGATCACAGAGAAAATCTTATCCATGGCTAGAAATTTGTTGGAACATATTTGGAAAAGATAGTCTGCAACACAGTGAGGAACTCTACTCTAAATTAACCTATGACACTGAAATTAATCCATTCTGCAACTTAAATTGTCACTACTAAGCCTTATTCGGAAGTTAGAAGTCTTTTGGAATAGTTTTGGGAAAAAGGCTATTTGTACAATTATAAGAGATTGCAGAACAGTCAAGGCCTTGAACTGATATCACTAATTCTTGTCCATATGATGATGTGTTGGAAGAGATTAATAACAAGAGTAGTTTGTAAATAATGAAGGCCTTGAAGTCTAATGGAACAAAACTAGCATACAACTGACTAATAAAACTAAAAATACAATGGATAAAGCTGAACTAGAATGCAATCATTCAAACTTGAAATACAGTGACCACAACTGTACTAGAATGCTATTATCCTAACTTGAAATACAGTGAACAGAAACTGAACTAGCACGCCATTAATCTCCGGAGTATTACAACTACACTATAATGCAACTAATCTCTAAAATATTGCAGCCCTATCTCGTTCAGTATTAGTGATATTTTGGAACAATTCGAAAGAACAAGTCTAGCTGTAACAATTGATGTAATTGAGCACAAAAACGTAAAGTTCAGAAAAAGGAAACTAATTCCTAAAATACTACAGTTATATCTCATTCAATATTAGTGATATTTTGGAATAATTCGTAAGAACAAGACTAGACTATAGCATCCAATGCAAGTAAGTATAAAACACAAAGTTCAGTAAATTGTTTAAACTAGGAATGCAACAAGGCTAAAGTTACTTATCTAAACAATGTGCACAAAGCTTCTCGGGCAGTAGGGGCCCTCTACCACCGGATTAGCATACAAATCTCCTCAATATTGCCTCAGATCTTGCAATAAAGCGGTGCTTCTTTCATTAAGGGAAAATTATTTCAAAAACAGAGTATTACGGTCTTTTGAGATCTAACAACAAAACATAAATCTAGCTAGCTATTTCTCAATCTCTCGAGTCATTCTTATAAGAAAATTACATAACTGACCTTGAGATAAAATAGGAATAAATTTATTTCCCAACTAAAATCAAATTAGAATTCTGGTGGAGGTCTCGTACTGTGATTAAAGACATCTGTACAATCCTTGTCCTATTAGAAGTCTGTCTCTTAGTTTTGGTTTCCCACATGCATAACCACCTGTAGAATTCTTCTCAGACTTCGTAGGGAGAAAGGAATGATGTGGATGAAGTCTGGAATTCACCCATATGCGTTTTTCTTTGAGGTGACACCTAGAACTTGTGAAAACATGAAGACAACTGGGGAATCAACAACTAGCTACAGAATGGCTGCATTCTGTAGCTAAGTCTAGTAAAAAATTACTACAACAACAAAACCATAAAAGTGTAGCAATTTAGTCATTATATAAATTCTTAAAGTGTTTTTAACCAATCCTATTGACCATTTAAGCTTGTATTTGATAAGGGACAAAGGAAATGAAGTGAAATTTGGTGAAGGGAAAGGACATCTTTGGGGCTCAACATACCCCCACTGCAAAGTTTTTGCATGTCCTCATGCAATCAACTCATAAATTCTGAGACTTCTGCTAGGACAACTAGGCTTCTTCTTCTACTTTGCCTGATAGTTAATGGCCTCCTAGGCTTCTTTATGACCAACTTGAATCTCAAATTTATAAGTGCCCTGCTCAACTTTTTGTTTTTCTTCTTCAATTTCTCACTAGCCTTGTACAACTTTTCCATTTGCAGAGAGAGAGTTGTATTCATATGAATTTTCAGCTTAACCTACTCCTTTAAAATGTCATTCTCATTCTTGATATGCCTATTGAGTACTTCTAACTCATATTTATCTCTTCTTAGTATATCAATTGCAGATTCTGGTGGGCTAGGAGTTCTGTCTCTACTTTCTGAGGCTCTCTTCTCTAATGTCTCAACATAATTGTAAATTTGTTGTTGTGCTGGGTCTATCTCCGGAGCTCCTTCATCAAGATCCTCTTCATATTGGTACTCAGGTGATCTAGCAGTTGGTGTCTCTTCATCCTCAATGTTTATGATTCTCGTTTGTCTAATCCCCGTTTTCTTCAATATACCCCTAAGTTTGTGGCTTCGTCTTGGTTGAGATGGTCCTTCACCTCTCTCCTTGGCATACCTTCTTATCATCTTCTCCTTTTTAAGTTGTTTCCTAATTTCAGTCAATTTCTCAGAAATTATCTCTTCACTTTCCTCTTGTATAGACTTACCAATTTTAGTTTCAACAGCTTTGAAAATTTTCCTTCTCCTACTTCTTCTTGTAGGCTTGCCTTCAGATGGAAGTTCCTTGGGTTCTTCAAAGTGATTCCTTACTAGAAACTCATCCCAATTGTCTCCCATTTTTCTCAAATGATGTTCAATTAGGGTTTTAACTAGGCTGTGGTGGTACAAAGTGGTTTCCAGGAATTGAACCATCTTTTGTACATTAGAGGCCATTCTCTTCAGACTATGAAGAAGGAAAAAGGGTAAATTGATTTCTTCATCTAAGAAATGCATCATTAACCGAATATGATAAACATAGAGGATACCAAACCTTCCCTCACAAGTTATAAATTTTTGCAAAATGAGAAACATATTCCGCCATTTATTCTTCAGTGCTGAGCTAGGAATACCCTTCTTAAAAATGGAAACATCCATACCTGGTGTTTTGAGCATTTGTCTCCATGCCTCATTATGAAATTCCCATTTTTGAACCACCGTTCTCCTTGCCTGGGTAATTCCGTTGCTTCTGCAATGAAAGCCTCTGTAATAGTGAATTTAATATCTCCTATTTCGACCTCTACTCCATTGAAGGACCGTGCAAATGTTTTAGTTACCTCCTTATGAAAACCATTAAATTTTTCCAAGAATTGTAACCACCCAGCCTGCTGTAGCATTTCTCTAATTTGTGGGTAGCCCTCTAAGTACTTGGTTCCAACTGGTTCGGATCTTACTATGAGACCCATGGCTTGTCTTCTCAACCTTCAATTTATTGTTCTTCTATCCACGGTGAAAATGGTTGTTAAAGAGTTGTTTTTACCCCAAAGATGTTCTCTGTTTATGTAGTAGGAATTAGCTACGGAAGGATGATATGAGGAGGTTATAGAATGAGTGAAATGTAGTGAGGGTGATTTACATGAATTAATGAGTTTGAGAACCATCATGGGAGAAAAGACCGCGGAAACATTTCGTGAGAAATTCAAAATCATCACTGAATACTTTGGCTGGTGATGTGACCGAATAGGTCACTTCAGTACTTTAATCGTTAAGTTTTAAATGATGATTTGAAATGGCGGAGTGGAAGGGATTTTGTCCAAAATTTTTATGATAGGCTTAATAGGCATGATCAACACGAATAGTTAAAACAACTTTTTGAATCATACATGACCTAACTATACTATAACTTTCATATTCTGTCACCATAATAATTTTACAACTTTACCTTTGCCTTTCCTTTAAAAAAATTTCTTTATTTGTGGTTTTGATATGCTTTGTCCTCCTTTGAAAATCATTGATTCTTCAGTCTTCATAACTCCTTTGATTTTTCTTGTTGTCATGGGTGTACAGGATCAATTTGCTGCTGATCAAATGATTACTGGATAGTTGCCTTCTGGATATTTGGCTGCAGAATGTCTAGCTGGCTGCAGAATGTCTAACTGGCTGCAGAATGTACCTGTAGAAACTTTGAAACATGGAATGGAATGTTGTATGAAATGGATCATGAAATAGAGTGAAATGGATCAGGAGTGAGGCGAAATGTAATGGAATGAAATTAATCACAATTGTGAAGTGGAATGAAACATAAAAAGTGGTCTGCAATTTATGATTTGTAACACTCAATCTGCAGAAAGAGATCAAATTTAGAAATCTGAGATGGAAATTAAATGGACCATGAAATGGAGTGAATGAAGTATGGATGAATGGAATGAATGAAATATGAATGAATGGAGTGAATGAAATATGAATGAAATGAGACATGGTGGAGTGAAATTTATGATTTTGTAATGACTGCTTGCAAAAAAAAAAACAAATCTGAAAAGCTAAAGTGTCAGAAGGATTCTGATTTTCACTTTATCTTTTCTGTATAAACATGCTAATCAGTGATTAGTTTTCATGTTTATACTTTATTTTATTTATTTATTTATTTTTATTTTTTTTTTATTTTTTTTTTTAATGCTTTTGAATTTAGAAAATTCAACTAAGTTGATGAAGAAGAAAAATTCTTCTTCATTAACTTCACATCATTGTTTTCCTGGAATCTCTTGACAAATTCTTCTCTTGAAAGTGGCTTATGATACAACTTCAATCTATGACCATTTACAAGAAAAGTGACCTTCTCTTCATCTATTGTCTTGATTTTTATTGCTCCATTGTCAAAAAAATTCATAATTTCATATGGCCCAAGCCAATGTGTTTGGAATTTACCTTGAAAATCTTTGAACTTTGAATCAAACAAGAGAGCCCAGTCACCTTCTTTGAACTTCTTTTCCTTGATGTACTTATCATGCCATCTAGTCCTTTGTTGTTGGACTATACTTGTTTTCTGAACTGCATCTTGTCTAATCTCATCCAATTCATTAATCTGCTCTAATCTGTGCTTTTGTGCCTCTGTTAGATCAAGTCCTAGCTGAACTGCCATTTTAAAAATTTGAATCTGAAACTCTATGGGAAAAAAAACTTGTTTTCCATAAACAAGTTCATAAGGAGTATGGCCTGTTGTGCTTCTCCATGTAGTTCTATAGGCCCACAAAGCTTCAGGAAGCCTGTCTACCCAATCTCTTCTATGTAAATGGACAGTCTTTGTTAGGATCCCTTCAATGACTTTATTGGTAGATTCCACTTGACCATTTTCTTGTGGATGATAAGGAGTAGATTTCCTTTGTTTGATTTTGTACCTCTCCATCATTTGTTCCACTAGCTTTGATGTAAATTGAGCTCCTTGATCTGTAAAAATTTCCTTTGGGACACCAAAACGAGTAAAAATATCCTCAAAAAGAAAATTAACTACAGATGCTTCAGTAGCAGAAAGTAATGGCTTGGCCTCTACCCATTTGGTAACATAATCAGTGCAAACTAATATATATTTCTTTTGTCTTGATGGAGGACTAATAAGTCCTACAAAATCCAAAGCCCATTTTTCAAAAGGTTCAATATGTACCTGAGGCTGCAATGGCATCTCACCTGAAGGAGAAGGTTTCCCTACCCTTTGGCAACTGTCACACCTTTTGACATACTCTTTAACATCTTTAAACAAGGATGGCCAATAATATCCTAAATGAAGGATCTTATAGGCTGTCCTCTTATCAGCAAAGTGTCTGCCACAAGGTTCATCATGACATGCTTTGAGAATCTCAGGCATCTCATCTTCCAGAACACATCTCCTAATGATCAAATCTGGACCTGTCTTGTACAACTCATTAGCAACCCATGAATATTTTGCACTGTCATAAATGATTTTTCTTTTATCTCTTGCATTCATTATTGAAGGAAATTTTCTTGAAACTAAATAATTAGCAATGTCAGCAAACCAAGGAGTTTGGGTAGAAATTGCAAAAAGATATTCATCAGGAAATTGATCTTCAACTGGAGTGTCATCTTTGATGTTTTGGAGTCTAGATAGGAAATCAGCTACTGTGTTTTGTTTTGCAAGCCTATCTAAAATGGTAATGTTGAATTCTTGTAAAAGCAATAACCATCTTATGACTCTACCATTAGTAATTGATTTGTTCATTAAGTATCTAATTGCAGAATGATCTGTGTGAACAAAAGTTTCATAGCCTGTTATATAGTGTCTCAATTTTTTTATGGCATGAACAATAGCTAAAAACTCTTTTTCAATTACAGTATAGTTTAACTCTGCAGGAGTCAAATTTTTACTGGTATAGTAGATGGCATAAGGAATCAAGTCTTTTTGTCCCAATACTGCTCCTAGAGCTGTATCTGAGGCATCTGTTGAAATATGAAAAGGTAACTTCCAGTTAGGTCCCCTTAAAATAGGTGCTTCAGAAATTTTTGTTTTCAGGGTCTCAAAGGCTAATTGGCAATCAGGATTCCACTTGAATTCACAGTCCTTGGTAAGTAATTTGAAAAGTGGAGATGTTATCTTGGTGAAGTTTTCTATAAACCTTCGATAATATCCTATAAATCCTAGAAAACTCCTAACATCTTTTTGACAACTTGGAATAGATAAGTTAGAGATGACTTCAACTTTTGACTCATCAACTCTAATCCCATCCCCTGAAATGTGATGTCCTAAAACAATTCCTTCGGTAAACATCATAAAACACTTCTCATGACTAAGTGAAAGATTTGCTTCTTTACATCTCTTTAAAACTTTTTTCAAGTTTGTTAAGGCTTCTTCAAATGTGTTTCCATAAACTGTGAAATCATCCATATATACCTCTACACAATCATGTATTAGATTTGAAAAGATTCCTAGTACTGCCCTTTGAAATGTTGCAGGTGCATTGCATAGTCCAAATGGAAATACTCGGTAAGCATAGGTACCCCAAGGACAGGTAAATGTGGTTTTGTCTTGATCTTCAAGTGCTACTTGAATTTGATTATAACCACTAAACCCATCTAAAAATGAGAAGTACTTTTTGCCAGCTAATGTATCTAATACCTGATCTATGAAAGACAAGGGAAAATGATCTTTAAGAGTAGCTTTGTTTAATTCTAGGTAGTCAATACATACCCTCCATTTACCATTTTTCTTTGGCACTATTACCAAAGGAGAAACCCACTGACTATCTAAAATGGGATAGATAAAGTTAACATTTAACAATTTCTGCAATTCTTCTTTAACAATCTCCCTAAGATTTGGATTCATCTATCTTTGAGGTTGTCTGATTGGTTTACAATTTTCCTCTATATAGATGTGATGAGTGCAAGTCTTGGGGCTTATCCCTTTCATATCAGTGTACTCCCATGCATACGCAGAAGAATGTCTCTGTAATATTTTGACTAGCTCTGCTTGTTGAGATTCCTCTAGATTCTTGTTTATGTTTAAAGTTTTGCCTGGAAATATCTCGATTGTAGCGCTGCCAAATTTATCCATGGAATAGAGAGACATCTGTCTTGATGATAAAAACTCAATGTTGGATTCTTCTTGAAATTTTTCATGTTTATATTCCAAAGAGGATTCAAAGTTCTCTAAGGTATTCAGAATCTGGCTATCTTCACTAATTTCTGAAATTGTGAAGAGAGGTTGTAAATCTTGTTCATCCTCTATACATTGAGTATCATCCAATTCTGTAATTGTTTTTGCTGGAGGATACAAGGTAAATTTCTTGGTTGAACTACCATCAGAGATGTACATATCACCGGATCTACAACTAATGAAAGCATCAGTTGTAGCTAACCAAGGTCTTCCTAATATAATAGGATGCCCTCCTAGATTATTCTTAGGAGTTAGGATCATAAAATCCATAGGATATTCCCAAGAATCTAGGGACACTGGAATGTCTTCTATTACACCATCAGGTTTGATCACAGATCTGTCTGCTAATTGTAATAATGTGGGTGTAAAAAGAAGATTAGGAAGTTTCAGTCTATCCATGATTTGTCTACTCATGATATTGATTGCTGCTCCTAAATCAATAAGTGTGTTTTGGATCTCAATTCCATTGATGTGTATCTTAACAACTGGATTTCTTTGGTCTAGATACTTTGGAATAGAAATCTTACCCATCATGATATCTGTTATTTTTCCTTCCAGTTGAATTTTCTTTATCTCTCTTATTCATTTTCTTGTTTTCTTCATGCTCAAATCCTTTATTGTCTTTGCTAAGATTGGAATTTCCTTGATAGCTTGCAATAATGGGATCTTAATACAAACATTTCTTAGCTCATCCAGGAAATCATAATTAGGCACCATAATTTGTTTTTCTATACCCCTATCAATTTGTAATCTTTCTGGAAAAGGAGGTGTAGAAGTGGATGTTGATGGCTGCTCTAATATAGGAGTTGAAATTATTGGTTCTTTTTGTTTTGATTTTTCAATGTTTGATTCTTGGAAAGATGTGTTCTCTTCAAGACTTTTATTTATCCGTAGAGAATTTTCCTCAGAATTGTCTTGCTCTTGTATGATTACAGAAGGTTTCCTCTTTTCAAGTATTCTTCCAGACCTAAGTTGAACATCACTAAGGTCTAAAGGAGTGATCAAATAAGTTGGAAACTGTTGGCCTTCTATCATGTATGTGTTCTGAGGATTTTTATTGTTGGGGTTTGGTATGGGTTGGGCAGGCAACTGATTTTTTTTCTGAGGAAATGGTAATGGAAGTGGTTGATTGTGATGTTGTGGATTTTGTTGAAAGTTTTGTTGAGGAGGAAAATGTGAATATGGTGGGTAGGATGGTGGATATTGGTAATACTGAAAGTATCTTCCATAGGGATTTTGTGCTCCTTGCGCCCAAGTTTGTGATTTATTTTGAAATTGGGGCCAAGGTTACTGCCAAGAATTCCAATTTGGTGGGGGTTGATTATACAACTGATCATGAAATCCTTGTGTTTGAAGTCCTTGCCAAGGTCTCCTGGAGACAAAATTGAGAGATTCTGTGGAACTTGTAGGAGTTTCTTCTTGAAAGAAAGCTTTAAGACCAGGAAGTGAAGGACAACTCTTGGTCTCATGTTTTTCTAAACAAATTACACAAGTCTCCACAACTTTTGCATCCAAAGGGCACTCTCTCAAGGCATGTTTCTTTCTACATTTGGGACAAAATATTGCTAAGGCATCAGATTCAATTTTCTGCTTGTTTTGTAACTTAAGGGTGTCTATTTTTTCACTAAGACTCCCCAAGAAATTAGATTTGAATTCATCAAGCATATGTCCTATTTCTTCCCTACTTACTGTCCCAGAAGCAGATTTACTTGCCCTTGCAAGAGCAGGGTCTCTTGGTCCTTTTATATTTTTAGATTTCCCTCTTGAAAGGTTGATACATAATTCAGCTATTTCAGGTAATGTGAGCTGAGATATATCCCCTTTTCTCATCATGCTAAGGATATCTAACCATTCATCCCTAATTATCTTCAACAAGAGAGCTTTCAAGGTGTCTTGGTCTAAGTTTTCCATTTTTGCCCTCTTGATGTTATAGTTAAACCTCTCCAACAAATCTTCCAAATTTTCATCATCTTTTTGTAACATTTTAAACACTTCTTCCTTATGGTTGACTGGCATATAGTAATCCAAATACCTCTCTAGAAATGCTTGTTTCATGTCTTCCCATGTCCTAATAGAACTGTTGATCAAACTCATAAACCATTTTAATGCTGCTCCTTTCAATGTTGAAGGGAATAGTTTAAGTTTTTGAGCATCTTGTAAGTAGTCATAGGTTCTACATAAGACTTCAAATTCAAATAGGAAGGTTTCAGGATCTTCAGTTTTGAGTCCATAAAAGTTTGGAAGGACAGAGGGTGAAATGTTTTTCATAGTTGCATTGGTTTCTTCCTCTACTATAGGAAATCCAAAAGAGCTTCCCATCTCTCTTCTACCTCTTCCTCTGCCTCCTCCTTTTGCACCTCTACCTCTACCTCTACCCCCTTCAAATAGCGTGTGTTCTCCATTAAAAACTCCTCCTCCCCCTTCTTCTGCCATAGTTGATTCTTCTGTAGAAGCTGAAAATTTTAGGTCTCTAGCAAGGGTCCTTGAATCTTCTTCTAAGATAGGTTCAGTGGATGAAGTGGAAGGTCTTTCTAATGGAATGTCTGATCTTAAGTCCTCTGGAAGTCTAGGATCAGTAAAGGATAGAATGTGGATTTGAGTAGGAGGTGTGCTAACTCTTGGTCTTGGTGAAACAAGTGGTGTTCTAGGAATCAAGCTTCTGCTTCTTATGAATATACCCCTTGAGTCTCTTTCTCTACGCATATCATTGTTTTTGGGAGGTAAGAAACAAGGCTACCTAGTTACACTTCCCCGGAAACGGTGCCAAAATGTCTGCTCAACTTAGTGTTCCTAAATTGAGGTCATAAATTGTCAACCAGGGCTAGTAAACTGTTGAAGTGAAGTGCACTATATGTGCCTAGGTATTTGTTTCTCACTACGTTGTGTTTCATGTTTTTTTCCAATGTTTTTAGTTTTGTGTTTTTATTCTAAGAGGAAAAGAACTAAGTTTTGGAAAAGAGAAGTTGTTGGTCACACTAAAACAGAGCAAAACCTATTCTAAACTATGTATGGCACTTATAAAATGCAAAACTTTGACAAGAAAATAACTCACAACATGAACTCAATAACTCACAACATGAACTCAGTCCAATTCATTCATTAGAAATATGTTGGAATAGCTTGAGAAAAGGATAAGTTAGTGCCATGAGGTTCTTATAAGTAAACAACCACCTACAAGATCATAGAGAAAATCTTATCCATGGCTAGAAATTTGTTGGAACATATTTGGAAAAGATAGTCTGCAACACAGTGAGGAACTCTACTCTAAATTAACCTATGACACTGAAATTAATCCATTCTGCAACTTAAATTGTCACTACTAAGCCTTATTCGGAAGTTAGGAGTCTTTTGGAATAGTTTTGGGAAAAAGGATATTTGTACAATTATAAGAGATTGCAGAACAGTTAAGGCCTTGAACTGATATCACTAATTCTTGTCCATATGATGGTGTGTTGGAAGAGATTAATAACAAGAGTAGTTTCTAAATAATGAAGGCATTGAAGTTTAATGGAACAAAACTAACTAATGAAACTAAAAATACAATAGATAAAGCTGAACTAAAATGCAATCATTCAAACTTCAAATACAATGACCACAACTGTACCAGAATGCCATTATCCTAACTTGAAATACAGTGAACAGAAACTGAACTAGTGTGCCATTAGTCTAACTTGAAATACAGTGAACAGAAGCTGAACTAGCGCGCCATTAATCTCTGGAGTATTGCAACTACACTTATAATGCAACTAATATCTAAATTATTACAGCCCTATCTCGTTCAGTATTAGGGATATTTTGGAACAATTCGGAAGAACAAGTCTAGCTGTAACAATTAATGTAATTGAGCACAAAAACGTAAAGTTCAGAAAAAAGAAACTAATTCCTAAAATACTACAGTTATATCTCATTCAATATTAGTGATATTTTGGAATAATTCGTGAGAACAAGACTAGACTGTAGCATCCAATGCAAGTGAGTATAAAACACAAAGTTCAGAAAATTGCTTAAACTAGGAATGCAACAAGGCTAAAATTACTTATCTAAACAATGTGCACAAAGCTTCTCAGGCAGTAGGGGCCCTCTACCACCGGATCAGCATACAAATCTCCTCAAGATTGCCTCAAATCTTGCAATAAAGCGGTGCTTCTTTCATTAAAGGAAAAGTATTTCAAAAACAGAGTATTACGGTCTTTTTAGATCTAGCAACAAAACATAAATCTAGCTAGTTGTTTCTCGGTCTCCCGAGTCATTATTATAATAAAATTACATAACTTCCCTTGAGATAAAATATGAATAAATGTCTTTCCCAACTAAAATCAAATTAGAACTTTGGTGGAGGTCTCGTACTGTGATTAAAGACATCTGTACAGTCCTTGTCCTATTAGAAATTTGTCTCTTAGTTTTGGTTTCCCACGTGCATAACCACCTGTAGAATTCTGCTCAGACTTCGTAGGGAGCAAGGAATGATGTGGATGAAGTCTGGAATTCACCCATATACGTTTTTCTTTTAGGTGACACCTGGAACATGTGAGAACATGAATACAGCTGCGGAATCGGCAACTAGCTACAGAATGGCTGCATTCTCTAGCTAAGTCTAGTCAAAAATTACTACAACAACAAAACCATAAAATTGTAGCAAGTTAGTCATTATATACATTCTTAAAGTGTCTTTAACCAATCCTATTGACCATTTAAGCTTGTAATTGATAAGGGACAAAGGAAATGAAGTGAAATTTGGTGAAGGGGAAGGACATCTTTGGGGCTCAACACCTAGAAGGGATGGCTTCTATCCATTTGGTGAAGTAGTCTGTTGCAGTGAGAATCCATCTATGTTGTGCAGATGATGGTGGATAGATTTCTCCTATGAATTCAAGTCCCCACTGTTGAAAAGGGGCTTCAACAGTGATTGGATGCATAGGTAAGGGCAGCAATTTTATTTTGCCTTCAAAGAGTTGACATTTATAACAAGCAATGATCATTTTATGGACATCATGAAAGAGTGTGGGCCAATAGTAACCAGCTCAAAGGATTTTGTTGGAAGTTGTCTTCCAATAGAGGTGGCCTCCATATTCTCCTTTGTGGAACTCATGCTTGATTTTCTCTGCATCATACTCAGGCAAACATTTAAGCAATAACCCACTAGCATTTTTCCAATAAAGGCATTTATCTAAAATGCAGTAGTTAACAGCTTTTAACTTTAAAACCTTGCCTTTGTTTTTGTCAAACCAGAAGGTGTATTCAAATTGAGCAAAACAAATAAAATATCAGCATACCAAGAGGAATTCATAAAATAATCTTCAACAATGGGAGTTGACATTTACTCTTGTTCATCTAAGGAATTTATCAGATTTATATCAAGAGCTTCAAAATTAGACTCAGCCATTAATCTTGCTAGTCCTTGGCCTTTAATGAGTTTAGTGGACTTGATTTCTAAATCATATTCAAGTATCAGAGCTATCCACTTACCTCTCTTGCCATCTGGGTCCTGTGTTAGAATGTCTTTCACAACTGAATTTGGGACAAAGGAAATGATGTGGGAGTGCAAAATGTAAACTCTGAAGTCTTTTAAGGCTTTGACTAAGGCAAAGGCTTGTTTTTCCATAATGTTATACTTCAGAGGTGCATCTCTCAATGCCTTGCTAAAGAATGCAATTGGCTGCTCTTGTCCCTGTGGATTTTTCTGCAGTAGGACAACAACTATTGTATGTTCTGATGTGAATGAAAAAATGTAAAAATATTTTGAAAAATCAAGACTTATTACAACTGGTGTTTTGGTTAATGCTTGTTTTACCAGCTCGAAAGACTTCTTTGCTTCCAAGGTCCATTTAACTCCTTGTTCATTTTTCAACATGTTTGTAATGTTTCTAAGGAGTTCAGCCAAGTTGGGTATGAACCTTCTCAACAAATTAATCTTTCCAATGAAAGATTGAAGTTCCTTGATGTTACGAGGATGAGTGATTTGCAATATAGCCTCGATCCTTTTTGGGTCTTTAACATGCTGAGGAAAATCAACAAGTTGCCAAGTGTTGTGGTCTTGAACTGCCTGATATTCATCAACCATTGCTTGTTTCCATGCTTTATGTTTTACTGCCTCTTTAAAAGAAGAAGGTTCAGTAAAATCATTTGCTATCAAAGCAAAATTGCCTTCATTTCGTTTTGATGCCCTTGTTCCTGTTTTGTTTTGTTCATTAGGCCTTACATCTTTCAATAGTTGAACTGCCCATTTTGGAAGTTGTTGCTCACTTGTTTGAGGTGCTGAGAAGTCCCCATCATTGTAAAGGGGATTAATGTAAACTGATGTTCGTCGTTCAGGTGGTGAATCTGGAGAATCACTGTCAGAAGAACTGCTGCTGCTTGGAGACGCTGATGAACTGCTAGAAGACCCAGATGATTTTGTTGAAGTAGATGGATTGGATGACTCATCTTCAGAGGAAGGAAAATCAAGTTCATACCAATTTGGTGAAGTTGGTTGACTTTGCATATTTCCTTTCCTTTTACTGCCCTTAGTTTCTAACTTGTGAAGAAGACTTTCGATTTCTTCAGCACTCTTACTCTCTGTTTCATAAAAAATGACATCCCTGCTCACAATAAATTTTCCATTTGTCAAAAGACGATACCCTTTCTTTTCATCTGAATAGCCAATCATGGTGCATTTTAAACTTCTTGAATCAAGCTTATTTCTCTTTTCTTTGGGAACTAAGGCATAACATATGGATCCAAAAACTCGAAGATGTTTGACTTTAGGTTTGAAACCAAACCAAGCTTCATAAGGGGTGATTCCTTCTAACGAAGCAGTTGGAGATCTGTTTCTTAGATAGACAGCTGTATGGATTGCTTCTGCCCAATATGTTGGACTTAACCCTTTGAAAGTTAACATGGATCTCGCCATGCCTAACAATGTGCGATTCATCCTTTCTACAACTCCATTTTGCTGTGGAGTGTAAACATTTGTAAGATGCCTTCTGATGCCATTTTCACTGCAATAAGTTTTGAATTCATTTGAATTGAATTCTCCCCCATTATCTGTCCTGAGAGTACCTATCTTTTCTTTGACCTCATTTTCAACAAGTTGTCAAAAAATTTTAAATTTCTCAAATGCTTCTGACTTGTTTTTCAAAAAGTAAACCCAAGTCATTCTACTAAAATCATCAATAAATAGCAAGAAATATTTGCAACCACCTAATGAAGTTTGTAGTGGACCACACACATCACTGTGAACTAGTTGCAGCAGCCTGTTTGCACGCCATGTACTTGTTGGAAAACTTTCTCGACTCTGTTTGCCATAAATGCAGGCTTCACATTTTGCATTTTCCTTGTTGAAAGTTGGAAGTCCTTTAACCATCCCTTGTTTCTGCAATTGAGAAAGACTATCAAAATTCAAATTTCCATATCTTACATGCCATAATCTTATAGGTGAAATTCCTGTAGTAACTGCCCCTGCAAAATCAAAATGCCTTGGAATAACTGTCCCTTTCATCCTTAACAGTTTTCCGTCTTCATATCCTGTCATCACTGTTTGGAAGTTCTGTTTGACTGAATTAATCTTAACTAAGCCATCTTCCATAATTATTTGATGTCCTACTTGTCGAATCATGACTAAGGACAACAAAGTTTTCTTAAAGGTGGGTACATACCACACATTGGAAATCAATTTTTCTCCAATGTCAGGGAGAAAAACTTTGACTGCACCTTTTCCATAAGGCGTATGTTTTGTATCATCTGCTAGAAAGATGGAATTAAAATGGCACTCTTGAAAATTCCAAAATAAATCTCGTCTACAGGTCATGTGCTGAGTTGCTCCTGAATCCAAAATCCAAGCATCTTCATAATCACTCTTAATATAAGAGGAAATTTGGATTGTTGGTGAAGAAGTGAAGACATATTCTGAGTCATTATCATCTTGATCTTGATCATTTGCAAACTGTGTTGAAGGCTGTTGAAAATTAGAATTTTTATTGATAGATGTGCGACAATCTGAATCATAGTGACCAACTCTGTTACATTGCTTGCAAACAATTTGACTCAAATTGGTGCCTCTTCCTTGAGACTATCCGCTGCCTTGAGACTGTCCTCGACCTCTGCTTTGTCCTCTGTTTTGAGATTTTCCTCTCCCTGGATTCTGTCTTGTGCCTTGCTGATATCCTCTATTTTGATTGTTGCCTCTGCCTTGAGAATTGTTTCTGTTTGAATTGGAGCCTCCGTTGGAGTTGTTTCCTCTGTGTTGACTGCGACCACGACCTTGCGCTGCTTGATTTTGATTAAAATTACCTTTGCCTTTGTTTTTGGAATTGTCAGCTGAGGAGTTGCTAGTACTGGTTTCTGTGAGAAAAACATCTTCACCAACTTTCTTTTCCTTCCCAAAAGTTTTATCATGTTGAGTCAACATTTCGCAGAGCTCATCAAACTTTAGCTTTTCTAACTTTCCAGTAAGCTGTAGAGTTTCCAAAAAATGTGTGTAGGAAGAAGGAAGCCCAAAAATTAAAATTGTGACCATAAAACTATCATCAACTGCTTGAAAACCAGCATTAACAATTTCCTGCTTAATATTCTTAAGTCTGGAGATGTATTCAAGAATATCTCCTTCTTCAGTCAATTTTTGATGCAAAAATTTTAATTGTAGATCAACTCTTTTTGATTGAGGCTGAGTATCAAACAACTCTTTAAAAGTTCTCAAAGCAGACCAAGCATCTTTAGCATTTTCGATATGGACATACATTTCATCATTGACAGAGGATTTAATGAGAGCTAATGCTTTGGCGTTTTTAACTTCCCATTTTGCTAGCGCAACTGCATCTGTAGGTTTATTTGGCTTTACATCTCCATCACAAATATCATGCCATAGTTCATTATAAACAAGAGTGCTTTCGATGAGGCGTTGCCATGTTTTGTAAGATTTTGAGCCTTCAAGTTTGTCGGAATCAGAAAAGAAATTAATCAACTTATTGTAGTGTTTAAAACTTCACACCACGAATCAAGCTCCAAAAAATATCAAGATGCGCAACACAACAGCAACACACGACACAAAAAAAACGAACTATAGGGGCTTGGCCTTGACCCTCGAATAGTCGTTGAAAC